>CM077149.1:14680137-15186353 GCA_039583875.1 Platanthera guangdongensis
GTACCCATGTTCAGTTGGGTCGTGTCGGTTGGCGTGGCGGTTATGCGTGACACGCCCCCAGTCACGGGCGTGTCGAGAGACCTGACATGGGCGTGTCAGGTGCGATACGGGCGTGTGTTTGCCAGTGTGGTTGTTCTGCGTTCGACGACCGTGCCTGGATCGAGGTACACGGCCTAGGACACGACCGTGTGCGAGGCCGTGTTCAGCCCAGGTCAGGGGAATTTTGTGCAGATCTGAGCCGTTCGTTTTCTTTAATTGAGATCCAATGGCCCAGATGGTTTCCTGCACTGTTAAGGCCGGGAATAGGGGAGTTAATCCTTCATTTCTCTCCAACCATTCTCTCTCAAGGAGTTGGAAAGAGGAGGAAGAATGAAGGGATTCCGGCCGTCGGCGGAGCATCGGAGCACCATTCTGAGATCTGAGAGCGGATCCGTGGAGGGAAGTTCGTTGCGAAGATTTCCATCCGTGTAGTTTTCCCATGGCGCCAAAGCGGACTACAAGGGTAACGATTCTCTACTTGAGCATGTGAAGCTCTTTCTTTCTGCATAGGGAATCTCGCTCCCGCGAGTGTGCGGTGAGTGCGTGGTGTTCCTTGGGGTTGATGTGAATAGTCCCCCTTGTGTTGCATATAGAGTCCGGAATCGTAAGTACGGGCATAGGCATTGTGTGTGAAGCCTACCCGGACGTGTATTGTCTGGATCGGTGATGTTGCATTTGATATGTTTTGCCGGAGAAGACTCCGTGCTTTGGGTTTTCGGGTTTCTACGCGGTAGATTGTAGCAGGGATCTTTGGAGGTTAGCTCCAAGGCGCACCCGGAAAACCGAGCGGAATTGTTGTTCTGCTAGTTTGGCGGTCTGGGAACCGGCCTTGATCATAACTGGGTTATGAGATTGTTTGGAAATTGTTGGGATCCGAGAGAAGCTTCGCCCGCGCGTAGTACTTAAATTGTCTAGGCGGCGTGAGCAACGGGCAAGTGGAATCGGACCTAGGCTATGTGGTTCGGTGAGAGAGACCCGAAAAGGGGACTGGCCGTTGGCATAGTCGGGAGCCTTAGACGGTGGTCAGAAAGGCCAAATGCTCACATGTTGTTGTCATCCTGGGGGTGGTGGTGAAGACGCTGAAATGTCAGGATTCACTGTTAATGTGCCCTGAGTGCACGGGGTGTTTGGTCGTGCGAGCCTACACCTGTGGCGAAATATATAGTTGCACTTTATTATTTAGATGGGCTAATGAAATGTAGGGAAAGAGCACCACCGTCCCGAGTAAGTGGCGGAGTCGTTATAATTTGGTCGGCTTTTGGCTGATCGTTGCTTTGTTTGCCACCATGCGGTGGAATTGTGCTTGCAGGTGCTGCGGAGCCGAGTACCAAATAGAGGGCTGGAGCCCATGTTGCTGTGCTGGCCCTTGAAGGCCAAATAGAATAGTTGTTTTTATTTTTGTCATGTGTGGCCGGCCTGCGAGCCGAAGTATGTAAGACACTATTTTGGTAAGTGAACATTTGTAAGGTCATAAGGCCATGTACCTTTCAGTGTATTTTGGGTTTCATTCCAGTGGTTTTGGTTGTGGACATTCATGTTTATTGGATTTAAGTTTTGTGTTCTTTCAACTTTAAAAGCTTCCGCTAGAATGCTTTGTGTAGGACGAGTAGTCTTAATTGGATAGTTTGAATATTCTTATGTAACCCTTTCGACTGTCTGTGGTATATGGCGTCGGGTTCCAGCTGGACCTTCTGTTATATGTCATGCGACGGATGAGGGTGTTACACGTGGATGGCCCCGTGTGGTGCAACTGTACGAGCTGGCCGTGCGGGGAGCTACTGTGCAGGGTGGCCACTCGTGGTCCCTTGGTCTGGCCGGGTGTGGTCGTTCGCGCACAGGTTGCGTGAGGCGCTGCCACATGCACAATGGTCACACGCGGGCTGGCAGCGTGTGCTCGCTCGGTCCGGTTGTGCGTGTACTGGTTTTGGGCGCTCCTTTCAGACGTTTATGGGACTTGGGGGAAGTTTGGCTCTGCGCTTGCACCTTTTCCCACTGGATCAGCTTTTCCCATGCGTCCTTTGTTCGTGTCATCCCACTTCAACCCAAAAATTTCAGTGGTCTTCCCACCAGTTATATAAATACATTAATCGATGATAACTGAAAAAACTCATCTCCAAAGATCAACAAAAATGAATCTATAATGGATCTTCAAAAATTGATCTACAAAAATGGATCAATAGAAATGAATCTACATAAATGGATCAACAAAAATCTGTCAAAAAATAGTGGTTGTGACCGTTTCCCTTGGGAACCACATGAAAAAATTGCCCTAAAATAGTGGATCTACAAAAATCTAAACATAACATTGGGGTTTAACAAAAACAAGTAGTTGCAGGATTTTCCAAAATGCACAAAAATGGGAAAAAGAAAGTAACACCAAGGAGAATCTTCAAAAAATTGGGGAAGCTTGCTGTATGCTTGTGTCGACGAGGGAGGAGATGGAGCCATGCTCTATCGAAGAGGGAGGAGAATGACTGGTGCTTCGTGGGAGAGAGAGGAAAAGCGCTCGGGGGGGGGGGGGGGGGGGGTCGTGAAAAGACAGAGCTGAAAACCTTGACAACAGGCGCGAGGGAGGAGGAAAAAATACTACGTGCGTTACTCTCACCTAGAAATAGGTGCAGGAGTAAATACTGGTCATTGATTTCCTGCAAAAATATAATGATTAATCAAAATAATGATAAATGGTCTATATTTAATACCATATGAGTCGTAGGATATCAGATCAACGGTCAATATTTACTTCTACATCTTAAAATAGATGAGAGTAACTCACCTAAAATTTTTTGGGATGTAGAGGAAAAATATTTCTTCAATCGGGGTAGGCAGCACTTAAAGCCTGAAGGCAAAAAGAAGGAAGCTTTAGTGTCCGAATTCCAAAATTAAAGCAGTCCAATCAATCAAACCCCCCAGTCGTGCCTCACTTCGGTTTGACTGAAAACGACTGAAAATATTAAAAAATCATTTAAAAAACATTCTTCTTCTTCTTCTTTGGTTCGAACCAAGATTCCCGTCTTTTCCCCAGGTTCTGCAACGGCTGGGGCGATTTTCTGATCTCTTCTACCACGATCTCTACCTTAACTGCTTCTCCAAGTCTCCTTGAGGCACCAGGTGTCCTAATCTCTTCGACAACAACGACGACGAGCGATTCCGCCAATTCCCCGATGAGCTCTCTCGCATGTCATCTTCCCTTCCTACCCTAACACTGCAAGCTTTCCCACGCCCAGCAATATCTACCCGGAAGCTTGAAGCTTGAAGCTACGATGGAGCATCGTCTGTCTGCGAGAAACCCAGATGCCATTGATGGGTTTATCTGTGAGAAGCCCGGAAGCCATTGATGGGTCCATCCGCGATTGCGAGAAGACATTGATGGTCCGTCTGTCCGCGAGAAGCCCAGAAGCGCCATCTCCGTCGATTGATCATTGTTGTTCTGTCTCTTAAAGCCATCAATGTCCTTCAACCTCTAGGCTTCACCCACAGTCACAGATCTGTTGAATAGTGTCCAAAATCCCTTGTCGGAACAACATATGCATCTTGGAGAGTCTCTGGGTGTTTGCTTGCTTGAGTTTTGGCAAATTTATCAAACATTGAAAGGTATTTTCTCTCGTGTAGATCAAGAAGCCTCCCCTGTATAGTGAACTCTCATCGTGTTCCTATGATTTGTCTAAACTGGGAGGAAATGAAGAAGCATTTCCTAAAGTATTTTTTTCATCTCTTTATACTGTTCTTGTTATGTTAGAAGAGTTGTTCATTATGGTTGGCTTCATGTACGTGCGTAACTTGAGCAATACATCTTCAACTATTAGTTCATCATTGATGTGCTACACAATTCCTGATACCCTACCTAATAAGTTAAAAAAATTAAAGTCTTCCTTTTCATCAAAAGAATGGATTCTACAAATATGATGGTTGCACTTAAATTGCTTGAAGAAATGTTCATATAGTGCAAACATGAAAAAATTTTAGATCTGTTCAAGTCAACTAAGTTTTCTATTTTGTTTTTAAAATACCTATGTATCTAATTACTATATAGGTACATTGAATTGATTTATCGTTGTTGTATTTCATTTTTATACAACTCTAGACTTGTGATTATAAGGTTATAACTACTTTTGACTTGCAGTGTGATTCCAAGGGCTTAATCTCTAAAAAGCTGTATTTCTATTTTGATTATGTTAGTTTCAATGTGTTTGGGAGCCACCCAAAATGATGTGCTTAAGCCAAAAAAACTATACAATTTCTCTTGATTTTGAATCAAGCAATGAAACCTAAAATTATGATGTTGTCCAGTAATTGTGATATGATCTATGAGTTCTTCATATTTGAACTATAACTTTAGTTAAATCAAATATTCAGGTTTAGTTATGATATCTCTATATATATCATTTACGAAGAACCACAATGCCAAGAATAATTCATATATCATGAAAAAAAAATAAACTTATTATTCATAAGGGCAATTCATATAATAATTTATGTTAGATCATGCGAAATTCTTCTAACATAACTTCACACAGACTTTTAAGGTTTTAAAATCTCGCATTTCTTTAATTTGTCCTGGACCACTAACCTAACTCAAGCACCAGGGGCATGATAAAAGAATGTAAAATCTGAAAAAAAACCCTTTGATTTGATGTACAACAAAACATTACCAATTTAAATACTTTGACACCACTCTTTAACCACAAGATCATATCACGACACAAAGTGCTCAAACCATTACTAATATTATATAATTGTTCCAAGCTTTAGACATCACACTTGAAGTCTAAAGTATGCGATATCCATGGCTACATGTTAATCTTTTAAGTAATTCTTCCAAACTTGAAGACATCACACTTAAGTATCACTATTACTATTATAATAAATTGATAATTAACATCCAGTCCAACTGTAATATATATATATATATATATATATATATATATATATATATATATATATATATATATATATATATATATATATATATATATATATATATATATATATATATTATTACTAGCATCTTCGAACGGGCTCCGCCCGTTCTCGATGCGTCGCTGCGGGCTTCGCCCGCAACCAAACGGGCATCGCCCGCTTGACATTCTGGCGGGCTTCGCCCGCCCCCCGACGGTTATTTACAATTTTAAAATTTTAAAGTTCAAAATTTTATTTTTCTGATTTTTTAAATAATTATTTATTTTAAGAATATAAATTATTTAATTATTTAATAATTATTATTTATTAAGAATATAAATTATTTAATTATTTAATAAATTATATAATCAAAAAATAAAAAAAAACGTAGGGCAGGCCGACGCTTCCGCCCCCTCACGGTCTCACCCCCGCCGCCGCCGGCGGAGCCGCCGGCGGCCTGCCCGGCCCCCACTGGCGGGTTCGCCGGCCTCCGGCGAACCCGCCGGGGGTTGTCCGGCGGCGAGCGGGCAGGGCCACCGCCCGGTAAACATGGGTATCGGGATTTCCTCCCTGGTGAACAGTGATTTAAAAGCTGATTTGGATATTTGCAGACCTCCTGCTTTGAATCCAACGACCCGTATTTGATGGAGCTTGATCGGACAGTGCAGATGAGTTTCATGGTGTGATCCAAATATGCATATTGTATTATATAATAAAGATATAAAGCATTATAAATATTTGGAGGCACACCATAGATCAAATAAGAGCAATTGAATCATGAGAGTGAGCATGAGATGGGGGGGAGAGAGTTGTGAAAGTCCACCTAGTGTCAACTATGTTCACCTATGGGGGGGGGGGAATAGGTGACGTGCAGCGCTTTTGCGGAATTTAAATTGTACCTGCACACGAAAATAAAACAACACAGCACAACAGAGTACACAAGCTATTTATAGTGGTTCCCCGACTTGGGTACATCCACTTTCCCCCTTCGACCTATCTCCCAACCAGGGACGACTCGGTCTCTTCTCCAACAGGATTGAAATCCAATCCCTGCACTATCGGAAGGAACCCTTCCACACGTGGGAGACAACACTCCCTCAAACCGGGTTGCACCCAACCCTTACAACACGGAACCAACGTTCCTTTACAACAAAAGTAAAATAGAATGTACAAGAATTACAAACTACGTGAGGAGACTACGGTGTCCCTCTTCGTTGACGACGTGATCTTGAAGTCTACAAAGAGTCCACAACCTTGGTCTCTCTTGGAGAGGATCTCTCCGGAACCGGCGGCGGCAAGAAGGGCGGCGGCTAGGTTCACGGGTTCGGCGGTGACGACGATGTGCGGCTGCTGTACTTTGGAGATCCAAACTTCGTAGCGAAGCTAGCTAGGTCTACCAACGGTCACACTAGGATCAATCGTCTCGATCGATTCGGATGGGGAAGATTTTCCCGATCTACAAATCGAGAGACAAGAGATCTCCGGTTAGACACGTGAGACGCTGAGCTTAGCTAGGCTTCTGTCGCAGGAGGATCTGGGCGAAACCACGATCTACCAGCGAACAACTTGGCGCGAGCGGCGGCGGCGGCGGCGGAGCGGAAACGGCGATCTAGGTCACGTCGCGGCTCGCGTTTTTCTTTTCTTCTTCGCTCATCTTACTGTTCAAAAATACCCGTGTATTTATACACTGTAGACACTTACAATATGACCGTTGTGGGTCCCACACGTAGAAACCCGAAATCCGGTTCAAAATAGTCCAGCGACAGAATCCGGTCCAGCAGCTTCCAGAGAAAACGCCAAGTAAAAATCGGCGAGAATCGCAGGTGATTCTCGACGAATCGGCGAGAATCAGTTAGTGATTCTCGACGATTCGTCGAGAATCACTAGTGATTCTCGCCGAATCACTTTTTGATTCTCAACGAATATTACTTGGTATTCATGATCTGCTCAACGATGGGTTCGGCGAGAATCATTAGTGATTCTCGCCGAATCTTACTTGGCACGGTTTTGAGGCAGTCGGATAGAGTCGGCGAGAATCACTAATGATTCTCGACGATTCAGCGAGAATCACTAGTGATTCTCGCCGAACCGGCGAGAATCACTTGGTGATTCTCGTCGAATTGCACTTAGACGAATTTTCGTCTTTCCACCCAAGAGCTGCTCCTTGACCCATCCTTGCTCCTTGTCTGCTCTTGTATAAACACGGCCCTGTACTTGAAAGTAAGTGCAATCCAATAGAGAGAGTACACGTAGGCCAACACACTGATCTGCTCAACGAGGGATTACGTCGTGCAGACCCGTGTATATTGACCTACTGCACCCTGACATTGGTGTGCACTTAGCGTGGAATAACTGCAAGCACAACTTAAGAGGTTTCATCAAATACATTGTGAATTCATCTTAGCTTGACAGGTGGCTTCCTCAAATCCAGGTAATTGTGGATACAATACCCAACAATCTCCCCCTATTTGACGAAGCCAAAACCCTACTAGCTAAGATGAATAACACCAATCAAATAATATAAACAGCATTCAGAATTTAAATATGCAGCACAAGATAATATAGGCAGACAAATCAAGCCTTGAGTCATTCATAATTTCAAATGCATATATATATATATGTATATATACATAATCTCAAGATTGTTCAAATAATAACAATAACCATTAATCGTTCTTAAGAGAGAATGACAAGATATAAGGTTTTGACTATTTTCTTTGGCTAAGTCATCTTTGAGTTTTTGCGCCAAATACTTCTTTCTTTGCCTCTCCATATACTCTTTGGGCTTCGGATAATATCTGGGAGGAGGAGCTTTATCTGCCGCAGTATTGGTTCTGAAAAAGATGTTCCTTTTGGCTTCATACGTCTTATGCATTTCCCACTCATACTGGCTGTATACTTTGTTGCGATTTATTTCTCCTTTTTCCTGTAGCCAGAAGGTGTCCAAGATGATATTCTTTGAAACTGGACTCCACTTTTCATTTCTTACTTCCTCCTCACTCAGTCGAATTCTCTTTTCAGCTTGTGTCTCCTTGGAGGTCCCTTCTTGAGCTTTTCTCTTTCCCCTGGCTTTTGCTAGGGCCTCTTGGTCAAACATGCTCATCAGTTTTGTTTTAGAAATAGCCCTAGCATCAGCTTCACTCATGGGAACATCTGCAGCACTTACGCCCTCAGCAGCACTTACTCCCGCAGCAGCCATAGAAGTCTCAGGAGCATGAATACCTGCAGGATTCAAATCGACGCCTAACGCCTGTTGTAGCATCCACCAGCAGCTGTCATAGACATATTTGTTTGACTGTTCGAAGTTTGTGATCATGATTTCTTGAAGCTCAGCCATCTTAGCTATGTATTCCTTCTCCCCCTTTTTGGCTTCGACTGCGATGGAGTTTGCATAGGAGTGCAGTGAGTCATCAATATGCTTGGTAGTCTTGGAGAATTCAGTGACCAAGGCCTGCTGATTGGCGTTGAGAGTGACCATATTACCGTCAAACTTTTGGATGTTGTTTGCTACAACATGAGCATTCTGATTCACTACAGCAAGAGTATCAGTGTTCTTTTTCAATCCGGCCATAAGAAGAGTGACCGCTTGGCCGGTCGCTGTATACTTTTCTTCAAATTTCTTGTCCATCATGTCAAGTTTATGGTTGATCTCCACCATGTTCTTGAGCATGAGATTTTCAGACTTCTTAATCCTTTGCAGCATTTTATTCTGAGCTTTATCAAAGGAGGCTTTAAGCTCATTCACTATGCCCTGAATGATATTCACGGTATGAGTGGCTAGATTATCTCGTAGTGGAATATTCTGAGGCACTTCTTGGCCTTGCTCTTCAGCAGAAGCACCTGTAGAGCTAGACACCAGCACAGTCTCTAATGGGGGAATGCTGGCGGCCTCTGTAGATTTCTCTGACTCCCCCTCCACTCGTGCACCAATATTCTCAGGAACCATCTCAGGTGCGTGCTTGTCAGATGGAGGTTCAATGATATCCTGAGTCTCCACTGCGTCCTGCCCCTCATTGCCATCATCCTCTCCTTCATCATCCATGAAATCATCTTCATCAGCATCCTCTTCCAACTCTTGGTCAGCAGTCCCCTTTACATCAGCTTCGGCTCCTTGATCGTTCCGGTTCAGGGCCTCCTCATTCTCCGGCACAGCTTCACTATCTTCTTGTATATCTACCACAGCATCTCTGGCCATTTGGGAGATGTCAGCTACGATATCAGCATGTGTGGGTAGAGGCTCCCCCTCAATTCCTGCAGACAAAGTATCAGGAATTTCACTGGGGGTTACTGCTGGAGATATGTCCTGTTGTTCTTCCACGGGAGCCTGCCCAATTCGCCTCTCCCATCTGTCAAAGACACTTGAGTCCATTTTCTTCAAGTAGTGTAGAGGAACACCATTGCTCATGTCATACTTGTCTCCATTCAGCTGATTGAGATACAGACTTATGATTCGGCCAAAGCTCGGAGATCTCAGGGTGTCCTTTATCTTCTCAAACAGCAAAGCCCCCCAGTTGAAACTTTTCCGGCAGACAATTGCCACCAGGATCTTGAACATGTCCCCAGAGATATGGTCATGAGAGCCTGACTTGCAGATGAGTACTCTTCCGATTATGTCTGACAGAAGCTTCCCTTCTTCATTCATATCCTTGCGCTTTATTGACCGTGTTCCTCGAGGGAGTCCACAGAATAATAGAGTCCGGGTTTTGTCTTCTTCCTCAAGATAGTCCTCATGCTCCGAGCTAGAGAGCTGCAGGAAGCGGGTCAGCTTGCTGGCAGACATCTTGATCTTTGCCCCGGCTACCTTGCTTTTGATAAGAGAATCGTCATTCCGGAGTTTTGCGGTTGCAAAGAACTCCAGCACCTCCTTGTCCAGGATTTTACAGGGATGCTCTAGGACGAATGAGAGTCCAGCCTCCTCTAGCATAAGGATGATGTTCCTGAATTCATCTGAGGCATGTGAGAACCCTGTGCGAACCAGCTCGCATCCGGTGACCAGCCCAACAGTTGTCCTTGGAGCCATCGTAAATCTAGGGAGAAAAGTCCTACTCTACGCTTAATCAAAAATCAAAAAGGATGCGACACTAGTAATCAAGTCCAAGTAAGGGTGAGGGGGTGGTTACCTAAAAGCGTAGACGGGAGTTAGATGGTTGAAGATGAGGGGCACCGGACGGGAGAGATCGTCGGTGAGAAACTTCCCCGGGTGAGAAACTTCGGCGGGATTCTTGCGAGAAACCTTCGGTGAGAAACTAGCGGATTCGGTGAGTATCCTGCGGAGAAGAAGTCGATTCGGCGAGCTTCCCTTGCGGCGGGTTTCCCTTGCGGAGAGAGTCCTTCGGCGAGATCGACGAGAGTCTTCACGTGGTGTGGGATTCTAGCGGGATGCCGATGGAAGAGGAAGCGTCAGCGAGATTCCTTCAGCGTTTCGGCGAGTATGCTGCGGTAAGTTTCCCGTGGAAATGAAAGGTCGGCGGGATTTCTTTGCGTTAACTACAGGTTTTAACAAGGGTTTACGGGTTTTAACGGGATCCCATTGCTAAGAATCGGCGGAATCTGTCTAAGTTGAAATCGAAGGTTTTCTTGAATAGGGATCTTCGGGTTAAGAGGTATGCAGCATTTTCGAAGTCTACTGATGTCAAGTCAATTTAAAAATTATAAATATATATCTTAAAGCCAACCTATTTGGATTTGAACAGGGTTTTTCCAAACACTTCTAGATGGCAATCTTCGCTAGTTTTTAGTGAACCAATTTAAGCCTGTAGGTGTTAGATTTCGAGTCTACCAGTGGAATAACTCTTTAATGGTGTATCTAAGGTTTATATTCATCGTGTTACCCTATCCTTGGATGTGCATACATACACGTATATATATATATATATATATATATATATATATATATATATATATATATATATATGTATATGTATATAAAGATATATATATATATATGTAACTGTCAGTGGAAAACGACTCAAGTCTTGGAACTGATCATAAGTACCTGGGATTTTGAGAGTCATCGTTTAGTCCCTCAGGTAGAACATATTAGGAGCTCAATGTGAGTATGCTCAAGTAGATATCACATCTGTTATTTCAGACGCTTGTTCCAATTTAGTCTTGAGCCACCTACTGTCTAGTTCCCATCATATTTACGGGAACCTAGACTATCCTGCAAGAAAGAATTACTTTACCTTAGGAACCCAAATCATATTGGGTCCTAAGTTCCTGTTAGTATAAGCACTCGACTGCCTTCCTTCAGAAAACCTGTCAGGAAGGCTACCTCTGCTCAGAAAATGTGGATAGGCCCTTGCCCTTGACACAGAGGGGTTGTGCCAACAGTCGATGGCAAAGTGTCCCACTTTGCCACAGCACCAACACGGGTGAATATTGTATCGCCGTTTCTGACCTGATCTAGTGACTGAGGTAGTCACGGTCCTAGGTCTAAACGGGATAGGGCATGATCTCCTCACAAAATTTCCTCTTCCACCGTGACACGTGGAAGGGTGGAAGGAATGCATGTTGCAAGCGTCATGAGGCCGGGGAGGTGGTGCCTTCCTTTCAGGCATCCCCCTTCCAGAGGCCCCATGAAAACTTACACCATGACTTCTAACCTCCCTGTCCTGTGTCCTCGGGTGGTGAGAAGTGTTCTGTGAGCTGGGACATGCAGATTCACACCGAGTTGAGGCAGTGGCAGTGAATACAAAGGGCTCAGAAGGAGCCTTAGGTATTCTCTCATGGGTGGCCACGACGGCCCTTGCACTATGAGTGTCTCCACATGAGGACAGATCACCCTTACAGTGACCACGATTGTTCCTGTGGTCATACCTGAAGGCATGATGAGTTGCCTTCCTGCTTGGAGTGGGGGGTCGGAATACCGTTTCCCCATTTCTCCACGAATTGATAATCCGGGAGATCCACCCATCTTCTTGCTTTCTCTTTATAGCATCAACCTTGGAAAAGTTTGATACTATTCTTTTCTCATTCTCTAGACTACTCTCTAGAGCTGAGATTTTTGAGTCCTTGACCTTGTTGGATGCCAATTGGAGAACCAACAAGATCTTCAGTCGAGCAATCTCTTGAGCTTGCTCCTCAGCAAGTAGGTTGCTTGACTGAAGGGCTCTTTTCAGAGAATCAGCATCTTCTGAAGGAAGGCAGTTCCTGTCTTCAGAAACTTCAAGAGATACGGGGCAGGATGAAGAAGTTATCTGCTCTTCAGTGATATTGTCATTAGAGCCAGTGACCATCGTGTCATCCTCATCAGAGCTGCTTTCCTCACTGGCCTCTTCAGTCTCTGAGACGGACACTGGAGCTCTGATGCTGTCCGAGAGATCCTTGCCTTCATCTTCAGAAGCGAGGACCCCCACAAAGGCTTCGTCCTCTGATTGACAGCAGAGTCCAGTTTTCTCTGACCCCCCCATCAGCTCTGAGATCATCACCCACATAGATTTAGCTGTCCTACAATTTTCCAATCTAGAGCGAGAAGCTCCAGACCAGATATCCAAGATAATTTGACGAATCCTCTTGTCCAAGTTAAATAGTGACAGTTCTGTCTCTGACATCTCTACAATGCACTTGGGCACTTCGATATTATTTTCAGAGCATGAGGTCTTCATAGTAATAAAAGGACCCTCTTCCAGGATGAAAGATGCTCGAGGATCGATGGCCTCCAAGTGACATGACACCCTCATCCTCCAGACGTGATAATATTCCTTTATGCATGCGGGGAGTCTTAGTGGCGATATCTCATAATCCAGCTCCATGCTTCTGACACTGGTGGCAGGATACTACTCAAGGTGTAAACCTTTTTGATGAGTAACCTGGTTCTGATACCACTTGAAAGTTCACCTAGTGTCAACTATGTTCACCTATGGGGGGGGAATAGGTGACGTGCAACGCTTTTGCGGAATTTAAATTGTACCTGCACACGAAAATAAAACAACACAGCACAACAGAGTACACAAGCTATTTATAGTGGTTCCCCGACTTGGGTACATCCACTTTCCCCCTTCGACCTATCTCCCAACCAGGGACGACTCGGTCTCTTCTCCAACAGGATTGAAATCCAATCCCTGCACTATCGGAAGGAACCCTTCCACACGTGGGAGTCAACACTCCCTCAAACCGGGTTGCACCCAACCCTTACAACACGGAACCAACGTTCCTTTACAACAAAAGTAAAATAGAATGTACAAGAAATACAAACTATGTGAGGAGACTACGGTGTCCCTCTTCGTTGACGACGTGATCTTGAAGTCTACAAAGAGTCCACAATCTTGGTCTCTCTTGGAGAGGATCTCTCCGGAACCGGCGGCGGCAAGAAGGGCGGCGGCTAGGTTCACGGGTTCGGCGGCGACGACGATGTGCGGCTGCTGTACTTTGGAGATCCAAACTTCGTAGCGAAGCTAGCTAGGTCTACCAACGGTCACACTAGGATCAATCGTCTCGATCGATTCGGATGAGGAAGATTTTCCCGATCTACAAATCGAGAGACAAGAGATCTCTGGTTAGACACGTGAGACGCTGAGCTTAGCTAGGCTTCTGTCGCAGGAGAATCTGGGCGAAACCACGATCTACCGGCAAACAACTTGGCGCGAGCGGCGGCGGCGGCGGCGGAGCGGAAACGGCGATCTAGGTCACGTCGCGGCTCGCGTTTTTCTTTTCTTCTTCGCTCATCTTACTGTTCAAAAATACCCGTGTATTTATACACTGTAGACACTTACAATATGACCGTTGTGGGTCCCACACGTAGAAACCCGAAATCCGGTTCAAAATAGTCCAGCGGCAGAATCCGGTCCAGCAGCTTCCAGAGAAAACGCCAAGTAAAAATCGGCGAGAATCGCAGGTGATTCTCGACGAATCGGCGAGAATCAGTTAGTGATTCTCGACGATTCGTCGAGAATCACTAGTGATTCTCGCTGAATCACTTTTTGATTCTCAACGAATATTACTTGGTATTCATGATCTGCTCAACGATGGGTTCGGCGAGAATCACTAGTGATTCTCGCCGAATCTTACTTGGCACGGTTTTGAGGCAGTCGGATAGAGTCGGCGAGAATCACTTGGTGATTCTCGTCGAATTGCACTTAGACGAATTTTCGTCTTTCCACCCAAGAGCTGCTCCTTGACCCATCCTTGCTCCTTGTCTGCTCTTGTATAAACACGGCCCTGTACTTGAAAGTAAGTGCACTCCAATAGAGAGAGTACACGTAGGCCAACACACTGATCTGCTCAACGAGGGATTACGTCGTGCAGACCCGTGTATATTGACCTACTGCACCCTGACATTGGTGTGCACTTAGCGTGGAATAACTGCAAGCACAACTTAAGAGGTTTCATCAAATACATTGTGAATTCATCTTAGCTTGACAAGTGGCTTCCTCAAATCCAGATAATTGTGGATACAATACCCAACAAGTTGGGAAAGAGAGAGGAGGGAGGGAGAGAAAGAGAGAGATAGCGGAAAAGACAGATTGCGTGAAATTAATGTTTTTACGACAAAACGTAAATTTTTTTATAAAATAAAAAATGTAATATTGATTTATATTTTTTTGCGGTCATTTTGAGTACTCATATGTATATATTGCGGGCACTTTCCATCTTGATGCGGGCGCGTCCCGCTTTGATGCGGGCGCGTCCCGCTTTGATGCGGGCGCGTCCCGCTTTGATGCGGGCGCGTCCCGCTTTGATGCGGGCGCGTCCCGCTTTATATATATATATATATATATATATATATACGAGTGACAGGCACGGGCCTCCGGTCCGATGGCCAAGCGCCACAGTACCCGGCCCCGCCGCCGGCGACGGCGGGCTTCGCCCGCCCCAGCGATTATAAATAATATTAGTACAAATAAAAAAGTTAAAATTGAAATAAAAAAGATATTTCTAACTGCGCGTGCAAACAAAAAAGGTATTTAATTCGATAGAAAAGTTTTATTAGTACATATATAAACTGCGCATAAAATATAATGTGAAAGTATCATGGTCTAATGGTCAAAACATATCATTGAAAAACAGGCGGTCGTCGGTTCGATCCTCCCCGGCCGCGCGCCTATTGTCTTTTTTTAGTTTACAATAAAATCTTTCTCATATTTAGTCCCACATCGTGGGATAAAATGATAGTTTCTAGTATATATTAAGCAAAGCACATTCAATAATTGAAATTGTATTTTCGGCGGGGCTACACTGCGTGCAAATTTTCATTTGGCGGGCCGAGCTACCTGATTCAAATTCTATTATTTTAACATTGTTTTTAGCGCGCCCAGTGTTAGGTTTAGGTCGCCCTTAGTAGGTTTAGGAGACCTACGAAAAAGTGGAGAGAGGGAATGTGTTTGATCAGACGGTTGCTGATAGGGGGAGTGAGATGAAAGGGTAGGATGAATTCAATGTCTTATTTAACTAGACATGTTTGAAGGTTTTGATATTTCTTTTTAATATTTTATATATATATATATATATCCAATCTTTGTGCATCTGTTTGAAGTCTTGCGTTCTATATTTTCACTTAACTGAGTAAATGTTCCGTCGATTAAAACTATGTCATATATGAACCTACCTTGATTGTATGTTATTTGGTCACTCCACAATCTTTTATTTTTTTAACATATCTTTACCTACATTTACATACCTTTGTCACATCTTCCATAGTGTTTCTTCATATTTTATAATGATGAAAATTTAAAATGGTGTGCGGTGAAAAGAGCATTAGGAGTTAGATAAGCAAAGATGCTTGTTTGGATTACTTGATTTAAAATTTAGTTGCTAGATGTTCAAGTTCTCTAACAATACTAATCTTTAAGACATGATATATCCTTTGGTTAAATGTGAATTGGATGGATGTAAATCCGGTAATTGATTTCTCGGTTTTGGGCATGGGCTATGGTAACTTCTACCCTAAATGTAGCGAGAATATTGATTTCTTTTTTCCCCGGGAGTAGATTTGAATTGTTATCTGATGATCGCAACTAGTGGTGGATTAAACCAACAGAAAATCGGGTAAGAACATTCTTTAGGAGAAATTGTTAGTGTACAACCCCGTGTTTGTCGAACGGGCCCCACCAGGAAGATCGAGCGGACCCAGTCCCGCGACCCGCACCCAAGCAACGAGCAGACATGCGGCAAGGGGCTGGTCGGCTCCCGCTCACTTCAGGTGAGCGAGCCAGGCGAGACGGCTCCCCTGTCCCTCCCGCTCGCTCAGAGAATCGTCGACCGGAGCGGGGGGCGCCAATCGTCGAGCCAGTACTCGCGGATGGGTTCGACGACCCGCGTGAAAGATATTGTCCCTAAGCACCTAGAGGGGGGGGGGGTGAATAGGTGACTTGAATCTTTTTAACTTTTTAGGCAGCAAACAGCTAATATCACAGAATTATATCTAATTTATCACAGCACACATTCAGCAATCACAGCAACTCAGCAAACACAGTAGACACATAGTTTTATAGTGGTTCCCCAAGCTTTGGGTACATCCACTTTCCCTCTTCGCCTATCTAGCAGTGTACTAGATTCGGCCAAACTCCTTCACTATCTCAGAACCCAAACTGGTTCCTACACCTCAGGCCCAAGGCCCTACAACTCAGCTTTTCCACAAAGCCTACACTCAGCCACAAAGGCCTACACTCAGCCACAAAGGCCTACACTCAGCCACCAAGGCCTACACACAGCCACCAAGGCCTACACTCAGAGATTTCACTCTCTTACCCTCAGCCTTTATAATTGCAGGCTTACAATCTCAGATCCCTAAGGATCCTACAAGTTATAATGAATACAAAAAGTATAAACTCAACAACTTAGATGAAAGAGAGATAAGTTGTGAGATTCTTGATGAGTTCTTGGAAGAACTCAGCTGGACTCAATCTAACTTAGCTTTCTTCAAAGCTTCTTGAAAGTAGAACTCAATAAGATTGACTCCTTCTGCAGTTGATCCTTGATCTCTGCTTCTTAAGATTCAGACTAATCTGAATCCTTCTTCTCAGCTGGGTTCCAACAGCTGATTTCTTGGATGGAGCTCTCTCTCTTCAACTTCTTAGATCTTCACTTGATAGCTAGATCTTCTTTAAATCTGAACTTGGACTTGTGTTCAATCTCTTCAACAACTTGTTGATCAATCTCTTCTGTAGACAGTATAGGCCTACTTATAGTCCTTCTTCATGGTAACCGGCTGGTCCGGTACATAACTGAATTCTGACAACTCTGACAGGTGCTGTAGACCGGCTGGAATGGCAGCTGTCAAGTTATCCAGTCAGTTCTTGAAATAACTGTAACTGTCTGTAAGTGTCGAGACTTTCTGTCTTTAAGTGTCGACACTTATAGACCAAGTGTCGACACATGTTGTCTAAGTGTCGACACTAGTCTACAAGGTGTCGACACAACTCCTTGTGTTGTAGATTCTTTATCTCGACACTGCTTCTTCTTCATGTGTCGACACTAATAATGTGTGTCGACACAAGTACTTGTACTTCAGTATCTTTGTTGAATTCTTCTAAGTGTCGACACAACACCTTTATGTCGACACATCTTCATGTGTTGAATCTGTTAATTGTCGACACTGCTTCTTGGTGTCGACACAAGTCTTCAGTGTTGATACTTGCTGAGTGTCGACACAGCTCCTTATGTCGACACTTTCTTCTTCTGTCGAGACTCTGGTTGAGTGTCGACACATTCCCTTAGTGTCGACACTTGTACTTAGAATATACTTGAACTTTGCTGATCTTTACTAAGTGTCGACACAGCTCCTTGTGTCGACACTTTCTTCAAGTGTTGAGTCTTCAGCTAAGTGTCGACACATTGTTCTGGGTGTCGACACTTACTTCCAGTGTTGACTCTTCTGCTAAGTGTCGACACATTGTTCTGGGTGTCGACACTTGTACTTAGTCTCTGCAGACTTTTGCTGAGTGTCGACACAGCCTCCAAGTGTCGACACTTTCTGATGTAGACACAGCTTCACTGGGTGTCGACACAATTGTTAAGTGTCGACACAGCTTTACTGACTTTTTTTCATTGAGTGTCGACACAGCTCCTTGTGTCGACACTTTCTGTCTGGTGTCGACTCAGCATCCCTGGTGTCGACACAATGACTCCAAGTGTCGACACTGCTTGCCTGGGTGTCGACACAAGTCTTCTTAAGTGTCGACACTTTCCCTCTGGGTGTCGACACATGGACTTAGAAACTTTTTCATCATTTCCTGCAAATACTTAACCTGCACATGTAACTCAAAATACATCAAATACATTTTGATGTATATCATTGAGTTGGGTGAGGCTTCTTCAAATCAGGTATATTTAGACCAATGTACCCAACAATCTCCCCCTATTTGGAGAAGTCATAACCCTTAGTCAATGATATACACCATTCATAATAAAATTACAAAATGATGTAAAACAGGATTATATATAGCAGGGTAAACATAAACATGTATCAATCACACATGTATACATCATCATCACAGAACAATTTATGAAACAAATTTATTACACAACAAATTTATCACACAAAACATTGTTCCAATACTTTGTCATATACAAAATTCTAAAGTTTACAGAATGTTTTATATCAAAAGAATACATAGTAAACTTAAGAAATTTTCTAAGCTATTTCTGTTCAGCCTCCTTAATGACTATTCCTTTTCCAGCTTGAACTCTGGCTTGAACAGGAACTTCAACATCTTCTGTTTCAGCAGCTTTTTACCTTTCAGCTCCTTCTTCTTGAGTTCCTCAGCCTTAATCTTTTGCCTCTCAAAGTAGTGATAAGCCTTAGGAAAGTACTTGCTAGGCTCCAAAGCAGTAGGAGGTAACTTTCCCATCTTGGCTTTTCTCCTATATTGGACTATTGCCTCCTGCCTTATCTCATGTTTTCTCCATTCAGCCTCAGAAAACCATTTGTTCATGTCATGCACATTATCTTTGGCAGCTTTCCAGGCAGTCAAAATGATATTTCATGAGGTAAGGCTCCACTGTTCAAAGTCTGGCCTTTGTTCAGCTTGTTCCCTAAACCTCTTCTTAGACAATCTAGTCTCTTCTTCTTTTTGTAGAGCTTCTTCTTCTTTCTGAAGAGCTGCTTGCATAGCTTCAGATATAGGCTGAACCACTTTTTCTAGAATGACATTGGACTTCCCTTCAGTTGGGCTATACATGTGATGAATATCAGCTTGCACCATTTCAAAATCTGGAGGAGGATAGATAACTTGAGCCACTTCTGGTTGCTCCCCTCCTAAATATGCAGGATGAATTCCAGATTCAGCAACATTATCATCATCACAAAGAGGAGGATAGCCCAGTGTAGCTCTGATGGAATTAGATATCCATTTGGCATGATCAGAGCTAGCTTTGACTAAAACTCTCTCCCCCTTTATGACTTCTCTAGTCATGTGATCTCTGACATCATCCTTCTGGAATATGATTTGATTATCCAAGTATCTGACTCCATCTTTAAAGAAAGGTTTGAGCTTATTAAGTTGTTCAGATATGGCCTTCTGGGAGTTTTGAATGGCAGTCTTAACAGCAGTGATTTCTTCTTGAAATACTTTGTCAAATTCAGCTTTAACAGTAGCAGTAGAGGTAGAAGGTCCAGCAGCTATGTTCTTTATTTCTGTGACAATTGCATTATGAGATTCTGTCAAATTGTCATTCATTCTAAGTTGATTTTCAAGTACATATCCTTGCTTCAGGGCTATGTCATCAACTTGAGCTTTTATCTTCTCCTGGTGTGTAGCCAAGTACACCACTGCATTTCCACCCTTGTGGAAACATTCAGTCATCTATTTCTTGTTAAGATTCATTTCAAATCTTATTGACTTAATATCTTGGGCCAAATCAAATTGGAGAGATTTGTGCCCCTCATCCACATAAGTCTCTATTGCTTTTCTATGCTCATCCAGCTTGATCTGCATAGCAACCATCAGTGCACTATAATCAAAAGCTGGGGCTGGCTGTAGTGCAGACTGTGGTGCAATAGATTGTAAGGCCTTCTTGTAACTCTGACTTCTTCTCTTGAAGACATAAAGTTTCTTTTTCTTTTCCCTAGCAGCCTCCTCATCTTCAGATGCTGAGGAGCTGGCTATATCTACCCTTTCCTTAGGGCTTGGGGGACTCTCAGTCTGCACATCTGGTGCCTTCTCAGTTTCTTTTCTTGCAGGCTCTTCAAGAATTACAACTTGCTCCCCCTGAACTGGAGCATTCTCCTCTTCAGCAGCAGTTTCCTTATCAAAATCTTCTTGATCTAGATTTAGAAATAAATCTTCCATGGTGTATTCTTGTGGAGAATGAGCAGGAGATATTATGGGCTCTTCAACCACTGGATCAGTAACATCTTGAACAACAATAGATGTGTCTTCTATAACAGCATCTAGAACTTGACTATCAGTCTGTGGTGGCTGATAAATATCAGACAAATCAGTATCCTCTAAAGGAAAAACTAAAGCATTAATCTCAGTGATTACCTCTAGGATTGTGGTTGTAGCTTGCTCACTTTCTAGTGTAGTGGGTTCATCTACAACTGGAAGCTCCCCCTGGATTTTAGCAACCTCTTGAGGAGCTGGAGACTTCACAGCAGGCTCTTCTTCATTCTCATCTGGAGTGAAGACAACTTGTTCTTCACTGTCAGAGCTACTAGTGGACACTTGAGCCACTAGAGCAGTTTTCCTCTTCTTCTTTGGAGGTGATACCTTCTCAGGAACTATCTTCTCAGGGGTTGGCATCTCTTTAGACAACACCCTGTCCCATCTAGAGAAAATCCTTAAATCCATCTTCCTCATATGGTTTATCTTACTGCCAGCAGCTTGTTGCATAACCTCTGGTATGGTACCAGCTAGGTATAGACTGATGATCCTGCCCAGATTGGGCTTCTTCAGACTTTCCTTGATTTTCTCAAACACTATAACAGACCAATCTGTTTGCAGAGTGAAGATGATCCTTGTCATTACACTGAACATATGGGCTGATACTCTATCATGCCCTCCATGCTTACTGAGGATTACTTTGCCAACTATTTTAGAGAGGAATTTCCCCTGGCTATTCATTCCCTTCCTGTTAAACACAGATCCTATTTTCATTGTTGAATCTAGACCACACCATGTTAGAGCTTCCCTGGTCTTTGAAGCAGTAACCTCATCTTCTTCTGTAGTTCTTGGCAGCTGTAGAATCTTCCTCAAGCTCTTAGGTGAAACCTTCACCGTCTCACTATGAACCCTGGATTTGATCTTGAATCCAGTTTCATCTATCTTAGCTCCATTTAGGAATTCCAAGACTTCCTTTTTCCAGATCTTTGTTGGCTCTGAAACAAGATATTCTAACCCTGAGTCGGCTACTAGGGTTACGACATTCTTGATTTCCTGGTCAGCATCAACAAATGCATCGCGCACCAGCTCGTATCCTTCGTTGACGTTCTCCTCAAGCTTTGGCGCCATTAGGGTTGAAGAATTTGACTTGAGAGAAGAGAGATGTCGACACAGAAGTTTTGGTCTCGAAACTTTTTGAAAGCGTGTCGACAGACTAAGGCAAAACCCTATTTATACCTTTCGACTTTTGAAGATGAAAAGGCGGGACAACTAACTTAAATTGTGTCAACACTGGCAATAAGTGTCGACACTGACTTATAATGTCTTGACACATATGTGTCGACACAAGTTTAGTCAACAGATTTTATGTGTCGACACTTGTTTATGTGTCGACACTACATAACTCGACACATAGTCGAGACTTTACTTAGAGAATTCTGAGTAAATACTAAGTGTCGACACCACTTTGGATGTGTCGACACCTACTTGACATGTGTCGACACTAATATTCTGAAGTGTCGACACCAACTTCTTAGATGTGTCGACACCTTTTTCCTGAAGTGTCGACACCTACTTTCTGTGTCGACACAGAAATCTCTATGTGTCGACACCTTTTTACTTAGCCATTTCCAATTCTGTAAACTTACTCTAAGTTTATCATTCCTAGTTCAATTTTAAATCTATTGAACTTAGCTTCTTCTAGGGGCTTAGTATACATATCAGCTAATTGATTATTTGTTCTAACATATTCAAGTAAAATATCTTCTCTTTCTACATGCTCCCTAAGAAAATGATATTTAATTTCAATATGTTTTGTTCTACTATGGGATACAGGATTATTGGCTATTGAAATAACACTAGTAGAATCACAGAAGAGTGGAGTTCTACTTACCTGAAATCCATAGTCCTCAAGCTGATGTTGTATCCACAGAAGTTGAGCACAGCAACTTCCTGCAGCCACATACTCTGATTCTGCAGTGGAGATAGCCACACTTGTTTGCTTTTTGCTACACCAAGAAATCAGTCTTCCACCTAGGAATTGACAGGTTCCAGTAGTGCTTTTTCTATCTTCTTTGCATCCTGCAAAGTCTGCATCTGAATAACCTGTTAGATCAAAATCCCCATTCCTAGGGTACCAGAGGCCTAGATAAGGAGTGCCCTTTAGATATCTCAATATCCTTTTGACTGCAGTCAAATGAGACTCTTTAGGGCAAGCTTGATACCTTGCACAGACACTTGTAGCATACATGATATCTGGTCTACTTGCAGTCAAGTATAATAGGGAGCCAACTATCCCTCTATACAAGGTTTCATCTACAGGCTTCCTTGCATCATCCTTGCTAAGAGACATACTTGACCCCATAGGAGTCTTCATGGTGCTGGATGAATCCATACCATACTTCCTTATGAGTTCTAGGGTGAACTTGGACTGGCATATGGATAAACCACTCTCAGTCTGTCTTACTTGGAGACCCAAGAAGAACTTTAGCTCTCACATACTACTCATCTCAAATTGACCTTGCATTAGCTTTGCAAACTTTTTGCAAAGGCTACTTTCAGTAGACCCAAATATAATGTCATCTACATATATTTGGACTAGTATTACTTTGCCTCTAGATTCCCTAAGGAATAGAGTCTTATCTATTTTCCCCCTTGAGAACTTGTTCTCAATGAGGAAACTAGATAGGGTTTCATACCAAGCCCTAGGGGCTTGCTTTAACCCATATAAAGCTTTCCTAAGTCTATAGACATGATTAGGTAGAGTTGAATCAACAAAACCTGAGGGTTGTTCCACATAGACTTCTTCTTTAAGATTACCATTTAGAAATGCTGACTTGACATCCATTTGGTAAACTTTGAATCCTTGAAAAGTTGCATAGGCCAGGAACATTCTTATGGCTTCCAGTCTGGCTACTGGAGCAAAGGTTTGATCAAAATCAATACATTCTTCCTGCCTATATCCTTTAGCAACTAGTCTTGCTTTGTTCTTAATGATGACACCTTGTTCATCCATCTTATTCCTGTAGATCCACTTGGTTCCTATTATATTGTGGTCTTTAGGTTTAGGAACAAGTTCCCAGACCTTGCATCTCTTGAACTGATTGAGTTCTTCTTGCATAGCCTCAATCCAAAGTGGGTCTTTGATGGCTTCTTCAAACTTCTTAGGTTCAACTTGGGATAGGAAACTGGAGTAGATTGCTGCATTCAGGTTTCTGCTCCTTGTTTGTATCCCTTGTCTTGGATCTCCAATAATCTGCTCTACTGGATGATCTCTAAGATGCCTATTGGCTGGAGGCATCCTGACTTCTGGTTGAACCTCTTTAGTTTCATCATCTTGATGTACTTCTTGTACTTCTTCTGCATTTGGTACATGTAGTACTCCCCCTGGACAACAGCCACTGTCTTCTACTTGCTGTCTTGCAGTAGATTCTTCTTCTAGAGTGAGCTTGTCCATCTTCTTTGTTAAACCTGTGGGGCTGCATACACTACTAGACAACTCATTGTTAATAAGTTTAGTCTCATCAAATACTGCATGTACAGTTTCTTCTACAACTTGAGTTGACAAGTTGTAGACTCTATAAGTCTTACTATTGTTGTTGTACCCAACAAAAATTCCCTCTTGGGACTTGGCAGCAAACTTAGTTAAGTAAGACTTTCCATTGTTAAGTATGAAGCATTTGCAACCAAAGATCCTTAAGTAGGATAGGTTTGGTTTCCTGCCTTTCACAACCTCATAGGGGGTCTTGTTGAGGCCTTTAGTTATGGTAGCCCTATTAATTACATGGCATGCAGTATTAACTGCTTCAGTCCAGAAATATTCTGGTAGTGATGTATCACTTAATAGGGTCCTACCAGCCTCAATCAAGGTCCTATTCTTCCTTTCAGCAATGTCATTTTGCTGAGGTGTTCTAGGTGAAGAAAACTCTTGAAATATCCCAAAGTCTTCACATAGTTTTGTCATGCTATCAGACTAAAACTCAGTACCATGGTCACTTCTTATTTTGACCATTGTACTATTTAGTTCATTCTGAATTTGCTTGACAAAGCTATAGAAGACATTAGGTGTTTCAGATTTCTGTCTTAAGAAGAACACCCAAGAAAACCTTGAGTAGTCATCTACAATTACAAAGGTATAGACCTTCCTACCTAGGCTGTGAACTGGAATTGGACCAAAGAGATCCATATGCAAGAGGTATAAACACCTCACAGCATCTTTGTTTTCTATGCTTCTAAAGGTGGATCTAGTCTGCTTGCCCTTTTGACAAGCTGAGCAAATACCATCTTTAACACACTTAACTTGAGGACCATTCCTCACTAACTCTTTGCTAAAAAGTTTGCCAATTGTCTTGTAGTTAAGATGGGCTAGCCTCTTGTGCCATTTGACACAATGAGAGACTGTCTCATCAGCTACAAGACACACTTGAGAACCATTGGTCTCACACATAATGTCTAGGCAGTAGACATTCCTCTTTCTATAGCCAGTCAAAATGATCTCTTGATCAGTTGACCTCTTGATATGACAACTATTCTTAACAAATGAGATGTCATACCCTACATCACTTAATTGACTTATACTTATTAGGTTGTGTTTCAACCCTTTAACATAAGCCACTTGAGTAATGGTAACTAAGTTACTAGAAATGTTACCAAACCCTTTGATGATTCCTTTTTCAGAACCACCAAAGGTGACTTTTGGACCATCTTTGATTGGAATGTAGTCCCTTAGTAATCCCTTTGTTCCAGTCATATGTCTGGAACATCCATTGTCCAAGTACCATATTGGGGCATGGCAACTTGGACTCACCTGCAAAATAGATTAATGAACCTTAGAACCCAAAGTATTCTTGGGTCCTTGGTATTTTTTAGTTTGCATCCTGACAAAACTACCTGCTGGTTTTCCAACAGCCAGTTTGCTACTCACTTTGGCACTAGCATTGTGCCAACAGTCCATTGCAAAGTGGCCAACCTTGCCACAACACCAACACTCAAACTTATTGTACCTTTGCTTAGGTACAGTCTTAGCTGTTTTATCCATAGCTGGCTTGTTGAGTGTTGGGGCTTTGCCCTTGGACATAGACTTGGACTGAACAGTCCTTGCAGGTCTTGTAAAACCCAGTCCAGCTTTACCTTTGTGATGAATAAATTCATTAATTATGGGTAAAACAGACTTAGGTTTAGAAAACCTAGCAACCAAGTCTTTCTCCTTCTGAAGATTAATCTCCAGACTCTTGATTTGATCATTTTTAAATGATATAGTTCTCATCTGAATCACAGTTATGTGCTTCAGTCTGGCTATCTCATTCAGCTTCTGATCAAATAACCTCTCAGACTCAGTTGCAGCAGCTTTAAGATTAGCAATTTCCTTTGCCTGACTTTTGGCTAAGGACTTGCTCTTCTTGTAAGCTTGCAACAGTACTTTATATTCATCTATCAGCTGATGAATATCTTCTTCAGACTCAGATACACTCTCATCACTTGATGAAGATGAATCTGATTTTGTACTAGCACAAGAAACTGAACTGGAAGAACAATGTTGTACCTTACTGGGTCCTGGCTGCTCCAGGATTTTGTCACTTTCTGTCAATGTCATTAGCCCTTGGCATTGACTGTCTTCTTGTTCATATATAGACTCCATAATCTGCATGGACTCTTCTTCTTCTTCTTCAGCAAACAGCCCTATGTATGCCTCAGCATCTGACTCAGTTTCTGAAGAAGAAATATCTGATAGAGTCTTCTCCTTTTTGGCAACAAAAGACTTCTCTTTCTTGCCTTTGAAATGAGTCTTCTTCCTGTCACCAGACTCCTTTCTCTTTTCTGGACAATCTGCAACAACATGGCCTTGTCTATTGCAGCAATAGTACACTATTTTTGAAACAGTTGCCTTACTAGATTTAGTCATCTTCCTGTCCTTCTTTGAAGCCTTTTTATTCTGATAAAAGTCTTCTTTTCCCTGTGAAGTAGAAGGCCTTGACCTCCACTGTTTCTTCTTTAAGAACTTCTGAAAATATCTAGTGAAGGCAGCAAAGTCTTCATCACTTTCACTGCTTTCAGACTTTGTGCTGACAGACTCATCTGACTCTGATTCAGCAACCTTTGGAGGTGGAGTTGGTGACTTACTCCTGTACTTTCTGGGGGCTTCTGTCTTGAAAGCTACTATTCTTTCCTTATGTTCATTTCTTGTTGATTTCTCCTCCTCTTTCCTCACTGTCAACTGCATTTCATATGACAACAATTTGCCAAACAGTGTAGGTGGAGGAATTTCTCCCAACTTAGTCATTTCTCTAATGGCACAGATCTTGGTGTCCCAATCTTTAGTTAGGGACCTTAGAAACTTGTCATTGAGTTCATAATTACTGAACTCTCTTCCATAAGACATGAGTTCATTCACTATCCTATAGAACTTCTTATAGCACTCATTTATGCTATCACCCTTTCCTTGTCTAAAACTTTCATACTCTTGATTTAGCAAGGATTTTCTGTCTTGCCTTACTTCTTCAGAACCCTCCATATACACAATAAGAGTATCCCACATCTCTTTGGCTGTCTTACAGTGTATAAGATTCTGAAAAGTTGCATCATCTATGGCACTCACTATAATGTTTTGAGCCCTTTTGTCCATGGTGGCTAGGACAATCTCATCCTTTGTCATTTCAGAGAAATCCTTTGGTGTTCTCTGATTTGCATCTAGGACTGACACCTTCATGGGCACATATGGCCCTTCCTTTACTGTGATATAAATTCTAGGGTCTGAGACCTCCATAAACAGCCTTACCCTTTCCTTCCAGATCCCAAAAATCTCCTTCCTACATATATGTAGTTTCATGGATCCCAATTCCTTGTGATTTTCAGTGGAACCCATGGTTCTTGATTTTCTTGAATCTGTACTTGACTTAACCTGATTCTGCCAACAGGATCTACTCAGACTGTTAGTCCTTTTTGAGTAACCTCACTTTGATACCACTTGAAAGATATTGTCCCTAAGCACCTAGAGGGGGGGGGGGGTGAATAGGTGACTTGAATCTTTTTAACTTTTTAGGTAGCAAACAGCTAATATCACAGAATTATATCTAATTTATCACAGCACACATTCAGCAATCACAGCAACTCAGCAAATACAGTAGACACAGAGTTTTATAGTGGTTCCCCAAGCTTTGGGTACATCCACTTTCCCCCTTCGCATATCTAGCAGTGTACTAGATTCGGCCAAACTCCTTCACTATCTCAGGACCCAAATTGGTTCCTACACCTCAGGCCCAAGGCCCTACAACTCAGCTTTTCCACAAAGCCTACACTCAGCCACAAAGGCCTACACTCAGCCACCAAGGCCTACACTCAGAGATTTCACTCTCCTACCCTCATCCTTTATAATTGCAGGCTTACAATCTCAGATACCTAAGGATCCTACAAGTTATAATGAATACAAAAAGTATAAACTCAACAACTTAGATGAAAGAGAGATAAGTTGTAAGATTCTTGATGAGTTCTTGGAAGAACTCAGTTGGACTCAATCTGACTTAGCTTTCTTCAAAGCTTCTTGAAAGTAGAACTCAATAAGATTGACTCCTTCTGCAGTTGATCATTGATCTCTGCTTCTTAAGATTCAGACTAATCTGAATCCTTCTTCTCAGCTGGGTTCCAACAGCTGATTTCTTGGATGGAGCTTTCTCTCTCCAACTTCTTAGATCTTCACTTGATAGCTAGATCTTCTTTAAATATGAACTTGGACTTGTGTTCAATCTCTTCAACAACTTGTTGATCAATCTCTTCTGTAGACAGTATAGGCCTATTTATAGGCCTTCTTCATGGTAACCGGCTGGTCCGGTCCATAACTGAATTCTGACAACTCTGACAGGTGCTGTAGACCGGCTGGAATGGCAGCTATCAAGTTATCCAGTCAGTTCTTGAAATAACTGTAACTGTCTGTAAGTGTCGAGACTTTCTGTCTTTAAGTGTCGACACTTATAGACCAAGTGTCGACACATGTTGTCTAAGTGTCGACACTAGTCTACAAGGTGTCGACATAACTCCTTGTGTTGTAGATTCTTTATCTCGACACTGCTTCTTCTTCATGTGTCGACACTAATAATGTGTGTCGACACAAGTACTTGTACTTCAGTATCTTTGCTGAATTCTTCTAAGTGTCGACACAACACCTTTGTGTCGACACATCTTCATGTGTTGAATCTGTTAAGTGTCGACACTGCTTCTTGGTGTCGACACAAGTCTTCAGTGTTGATACTTGCTGAGTGTCGACACAGCTCCTTGTGTCGACACTTTCTTCTTCTGTCGAGACTCTGGTTGAGTGTCGACACATTCCCTTAGTGTCGACACTTGTACTTAGAATATACTTGAACTTTGCTGATCTTTACTAAGTGTCGACACAGCTCCTTGTGTCGACACTTTCTTCAAGTGTTGAGTCTTTAGCTAAGTGTCGACACATTGTTCTGGGTGTCGACACTTACTTCCAGTGTTGACTCTTCTGCTAAGTGTCGACACATTGTTCTGGGTGTCGACACTTGTACTTAGTCTCTGCAGACTTTTGTTGAGTGTCGACACAGCCTCCAAGTGTCGACACTTTCTGATGTAGACACAGCTTCACTGGGTGTCGACACAACTGTTAAGTGTCGACACAGCTTTACTGACTTTTCTTCATTGAGTGTCGACACATCTCCTTGTGTCGACACTTTCTATCTGGTGTCGACTCAGCATCCCTGGTGTCGACACAATGACTCCAAGTGTCGACACTGCTTGCCTGGGTGTCGACACAAGTCTTCTTAAGTGTCGACACTTTCCCTCTGGGTGTCGACACATGGACTTAGAAACTTTTTCATCATTTCCTTCAAGTACTTAACCTACATATGTAACTCAAAATACATCAAATACATTTTGATGTATATCATTGAGTTGGGTGAGTCTTCTTCAAATCAGGTACATTTAGACCAATGTACCCAACACCGCGATCTGCAAGCCGTTCGAGGGTCACAATGGCCGCCAGTCCTCCCCCTATACGCGACCTGGTCCCCTATCCGCCTTGGCAGAGGACTGGCGGGTCGCGGCGGTCCGGCTCGCGTTCGCCCGAGAAGGATAAGAGAGCCGCCAGAACCAGGTCGCGCCCGCCTCTTGCGGAGAGGGATGGATGGCGGGCTGACCCCCCCCCCCCCCCCCATGGGTGCGAATAGATGTTTAGAACAGCGGGGCCACGCTGTTGGCAGACCAGGTTGGACTGCGCATAGCTGTTGGGTATTGTATCCACAACGTACCTGATTTGAAGAAGCCCCTGAACAAGCTAAGGTAAATAGGCAATGTTTTTGACAAATTATTTCAAGTTGTGCTTGCAGTTATTCCACGCTAAGTGCACACCAATGTCAGGGTGCAGTAGGTCAATATATACAGGTCTGCACGACGTAATCCCTCGTTGAGCAGATCAGTGTGTTGGCCTATGTGTACTCTCTCTATTGGAGTGCACTTACTTTCAAGTACAGGGCTGTAATCTTGCAAGAGAAGACAAGGAGCAAGGATGGGTCAAGGAGCTCATCATGGGTGGAAAGACGAAAATTCGTCTAAGTGAAAATCGACGAGAATCGCCAAGTGATTCTCGCCGATTCGGCGAGAATCACAAGTGATTCTCATCGAATCGTCGAGAATCAGTGGCTGATTCTCGCCGACTCGATCCAACTACACTTCAAAGCAAGCAACTCTGATTCTAAGTAAGAATCGACGAGAATCACCAAGTGATTCTCGCCGATTCGGCGAGAATCACTGGTGATTCTCGCCGAATCGTCGAGAATCACTGGCTGATTCTCGCCGTCTCGACCCGGGCTGAATCAGTGCGTGCAGCCAAGTCAACTTCGACGAGAATCATCCTTGATTCTCGCTGAATCGTCGAGAATCACCTTTGATTCTCGACGATTCGACGAGACTCACTTTTGATTCTCGCCGATTTTTACTTGGGCATTTTTCTGGAACTCCCTGAGCCGGATTCTACCGCTGGCGTTATCTTGAACCGGATATTGGGTTTCTATTTATGGGACCCACAACGGTCATATTGAGTTGTCTACAGTATAAATACAAGATTATTTTTGAACAGTACGACCACGAAAAAAAAATAGAGACAGAAAGAAGCCGAGCACAAAAACCCTAATATTGTGAGTTCCGCTCCGCCGCCGCCGTCGTCGCTCGAGCAAGTTGGTCGCCGCTGTTGATCGCGTTTCTTCCCGATCTCCGGCGACAGAAGCTTAGCCAAGCTTAGAGTCTCACGCGTCTATCCAGAGATCCCTTGTCTCTCGATTTGTTGATCGGGAAAAACTTCCCCGTCCGAATCGATTGAGACGACCGATCCTCGTGTGACCGTTGGTAGACCTAGCTAGCTTCGCTACGAAGTTTGGATCTCCAAAGTACAACAGCCGCACATCGTCGTCGCCGCCGATCCCATGAACCTAGCCGCCGCCCATCTTGCCGCCGCCGGTTCCGGGGAGATTCTCTCCAAGAGAGACCAAAGTTGTGGACTCTTTGTAGACTTCAAGATCACGTCGTCAACGAAGAGGGACACCGTAGTCTCCACACGTAGTTTGTATTTCCCGTACATTCTATTTTACTTTTGTTGTAAAGGAACGTTGGTTCCTAGTTGTAAGGGTTGGGTGCAACCCGGTTTGTGGGAGTGTTGACTCCTACGTGTGGAAGGGTTCCTTCCGATAGTGCAAGGATTGGATTTCAATCCTGTTGGTGAAGAGACCGAGTCGTCCCTTGTTGGGAGATAGGTCGAAGGGGGAAAGTGGATGTACCCATGTCAGGGAACCACTATAAATTGCCTGTGTACTTTCTTTGCTGTGCCGTTTTATTTTCTTGTGCAGGTACAATATTAAATTTCACAAAAACGTTGCACGTCACCTATTCCCCCCCCCACCCCATAGGTGAAGATAGTTGACACTAGGTGGACTTTCAAGTGGTATCAGAGGGAGGTTCCTCATCAAAAAGGTTAACACCTTGAGTTGAATCCTGCCGCTAGTGTCAAGAAGGAGGCAAACATCTACAATGGACGGGCTCAAGTTCTCAGGCAAGATCCCAGTGTGCACCAGGCTCAACTTTCCTATCTGGAAGGAAAGGATCAGGTTCTACATGGAAGCAGTTGATCCTCGACTCTTCATGATCGTGGAGGAGGGACCTTATGTCCCCACTAAGGCCTCCACCATTGATCCTACCAAGAAAGTGCCGAAAACACTTTCTAAAATGGACAAGGACGAGATGGTGCTAGTGGGACTTGACAAGAAGGCACGGAACATTCTGGTCAGCGCAGTTGATGACTCAATGATGCAGAACTTCTGCAACTGCAGGACAGCACAGGAGATCTGACATTGCCTGATCATCGTAATGGAGGGCACTGATGAAGTGAGGGATGATCGGAGATCCCTCTTGAACCAGAAATATGAGGCCTTCAGACAAGGGCCTAAGGAAGAGATCGGAGTCACCTACGAGAACTTCCTCAAGATTGTCAACGCCCTCAAAGGATACGGAAGAGTGTTCACTAATGGTGAACTCAATGATAATTTCCTTAGGTCTCTTACTAAGGAATGGGACACAAAGATCTGCGTCATCCGAGAGTTTGACAGACTAGCTGAAACAGACCCCGCAAATTCTGTTCGGGAAGCTGATGTCCTATGAGCTTCAACTGAACACCAGGAAAGCAGAAGAAGAAGCAGAGAAGGCTGCTGCCAAAGAAAAGACTGTGGCTCTAAAAGCCAGTTACTCCAGAAAAGGCAAGGGTGCGGTTTCCTACCGTGCTAGAAAAAAGGATGAGGAGGAGGACTCCGAGCCATGCTCCTCCAGCTCAGAGCTGTCGGAGGAGGATTTCTCCCTCATCACCCGAGAGTTCAAGAAGTTCCTCAAGATGAGTAATCAAAGAAAGAAAGACGGCTCCTCCTCCAGGCATCAGAAGAAAAATTATTCTTCTGACAGGTATGCTTCTAGACCGAACAAACATCGCTCTTCTGACATTATTTGTTTTGGATGCAATAAGCCAGGACACGTCGTGGTCGACTGCTATCAAGGCAAGAGAGAAAAAGGGAAAGGAGAGGAGCATAAATCCTCTAGAGATAATAATAAAGAGCGGAGCTACATCGCCAAAAGACCAAAGATACTGAGTGAGTCTGATTCTTCAGACTCCAGTGATGATGAGGAAGCCTACTTCGGGCTGGTGGGTCGCTCCAACTCAGAAGGAGAATGTCCCCCATTTACTGGGAAGGTAAAAGCTCACACCCCTCTCTCCGACTCTGACTCTGATCCTGAGTCTCAGGATGATGAACCTGAGGATAGCCTTTCGGCCCGTGAAGCTGAGCTCCTCGAGAAGTATGAGCTTTTGCTCAACACTTTCGAGGAGTGCCGTAAGAGATTGAAGGCTGAGAAAAAGGAAGTAAAATTCCTTAAGGGTGAGTGTGTTTCCCTAATGGAAGAGGTCACCAGTTTGATTTCTCTCCGACAGGAGCACCTTGACCTGACTTCAAAGCACTCAGAGTCTCTTAAGCTCCTTGATCTTAAGCAGGAGGAAGTCGACAAGTTGGAAGAATAACTTGCGGCAGAAAGGAAGATCGTCAAGAGCTTCTCTATGCCAAAAACTGTTCTTCCAGTTGTTGATACCTTCTCTGCTCAGTCCAAAGGAGCTGGCTTGGGGCATGTAGGGGTATCTGGTTCCTCATCCAGGAGAAATAGGAACCAGAGGAAGAATAAGGCCGCCAAGAAGGCCTCTGCTGATGAAAAGGGAAAGGCTCCGCTTAGTCCTATTGCGTTCAGAAAGCCTGGCTTTCCTTGCAACCAACATGACTTTGAATCAACATTTGGCCATCATTTCCGGCCCTCGGTTGCAAAGCCAAAGAGCCGATATGACGGTTGGACCTTTCCCCGGAACTTCGGTGAGAGTGCCTTCAAGGCACCTTATGAGGAAATCCACATGGGAAATTATGGTCAATTCTCTAGCGGCCATAATGGAAAGCAGGCACCAAAAGCCAAGCCTGTTATACAGAAGGTGACGAAGTCATGTGACTGCTGTCACCATGAGGCCTCCACCTCCAGATCCAAGGCCCCAGCTGTACCCACCATTCCCAGGGTAAGGCAGGAGCCTAGGAAGAGGTACAACAGATTCGACTGTTGGTGCTGTGGCAAAGTCGGTCACTTTGCCGTGGATTGTTGGTTTAATCCAAGGTATTACGAGACTCCCTATGTTAGCAATGCGAGGCCGACCACTCGTAAGGTTAACCAACCGAGGGGGAGTATGCTAACCAGGAATCTAGGACCCATGTTCGATTGGGTTCCTAAGGAAAATTAATTTTGTTTTGCAAGAATGTCCAAAGGCCACCAAAATGCCGATCTGGTATTTGGACAGTGGATGCTCCCGGCATATGACTGGGACAAGAAGCCTGCTGCGTGATTACACTCCAGTCGAGAATGGACCCAAAGTCATCTTTGGAGGGTCAGATCGAGGAGTCACCAGAGGTTACGGTATGATTTCCAACGGTATAATCTCTATCACCGACGTGGCTTATGTTGAAGGGTTAAACCATAACCTGATCAGTGTAAGTCAGTTATGTGACAAAGGTTATGACGTTAAGTTCTGCAAGGATAAATGTCTGATAATTTCACGTACCTCTTCTGAGACGGTATTATCAGGCATTAGGAGCAGAAATATCTTCTGCTTAGATTTTCTCAGTTTAGATTCATCTACCCCCGTATGCCTTGTGGCAAGAGGCAGTGCATCTCTTTGTGATCAATGGCACAAGAGATTGACACATATTAATTTCAAGACAATTAGTATGCTGTTTTCTAAGAACTTAGTAAGGGACGCTCCCATTATCAAGTGCATCAAAGATAGCCCCTGTCCTGCATGCCAGATGGGCAAACAGACTCGGGCTACCTTTAAGGGCATCGCTGACAAAGACTCTTCCCGATGTCTTTACCTTTTACATATGGACTTGTTTGGTCCAATGCAAGTTCATAGCTTGGGAGGCAAGTCCTATACGCTAGTGATAGTTGATGATCATTCTCGGTTTACATGGGTGTTCTTTTTGAAACGAAAGTCAGATACGTTTGACATCTTCACTAGTTTTGTCAAGCAGGTTCAGAACGAATTTAACTGCTCAGTGGTCAAAATCAGAAGTGACCATGGAACAGAATTCGAATCTGGTGCTATGATAGAATTTTGTGAAGAACAAGGTATCTTTCATGAGTTTTCCTCCCCGCGCACTCCTCAGCAAAATGGAGTTGCGGAGAGGAGAAATAGAACTCTCATTGAAGCCTGCGCGACAATGTTGAAAGACGCTTCTCTCCCGGAATACTTCTGGGCAGAGGCTGTCAATACAGCTTGTCATGTACAAAACCGAGCATTGATCAACAAGCATCATCGTAAGACGCCTTACGAGCTATTGAAAGGCAAGAAACCAACCATGTCCTACTTGAGGATTTTTGGTTGCAGATGCTATGTACTGAATAATGGGAAGTACCCGCGTACTAAATTTGGTGAAAAATGCTTCGAATGCATATTCATGGGCTATAGTTCCCACAGTCGGGCATATAGGGTCTTCAATAAGAAAACCCTAGTGGTAGAAGAATCAATAAATGTTGTATTTGATGAAGGAAGCTTGCTTAACAGCAATTCTTCCAGTGGTATTCTTGAAGATGCAGGTGGACGACTTGAACAGCTGAGTGTGGATGAGACCGCTAAATATGACACTCCTAAGTACGTCAAAGTTTCCACCTCCACGTCATCTGAAAATGTTGAAGATCAAAATGGAACAAATCTCTTAGAAGAAGGAGAAGCCCAAGAAGTAGTCGAAGCTCCAAACGCCAGACTTCTAGAGCTCCGGCACGTGAGGGATCATCCTAGAGATCAGATCATCGGAGATCCTCGTGTCGGTGTCAGAACTCGAAGAGGTACTATTAACGAAGTATTGCATCTTATCTTCCTGTCACAGGTTGAGCCAAAGAAGTTCGACGAGGCGAACAAGGATGCGGCATGGATTCTGGCCATGCAAGATGAACTACATCAATTCGAACGTTGCAACGTTTGGACGCTAGTTCCCAGACCATACAAGCAGAATGTGATTGGCACCAAGTGGATCTTCAGAAACAAGCTGGATGAACATGGTGTCATCATAAAGAACAAGGCAAGGGTGGTGGCTCAAGGTTTCAGACAGGAGGAGGGGATTGACTTCGACCAGACCTTCACACCAGTAGCAAGGCTCGAGGCAATCAGATTGTTCCTGGCGTATGCTTCGCACAAAGGATTCACAGTTTATCAAATGGATGTGAAATCAGCATTCCTGAACGGAGACCTGAAAGAGGAAGTATACGTCGCTCAACCCCCAGGTTTTGTCGATCCTACTTTTCCCAATCATGTTTATTTTCTTAATAAAGTTTTATATGGGTTAAAACAATCTCCACGAGCTTGGTATGAGACTTTATCTAGTTTTCTTCTTGAGAACAAGTTCTCTAGAGGTAAAATAGATAAAACATTGTTTCTCAGGAAAGTCAAAGGCAAGATTTTGCTGGTGCAAATCTATGTCGATGACATAATATTCGGCTCAACGGACAACAATCTTTGCAAAAAGTTTTCTAAACTTATGCAAGGAAAGTTTGAAATGAGCAGTATGGGAGAGCTCAAGTATTTCTTGGGACTTCAAGTGAAACAGTCTGAGGATGGAATCTTCATCTCTCAGACGAAGTTCACAAATGAACTCCTTAAGAAATTCGGCATGGAGAGTGCAACCTCTATGAGGACTCCAATGGGATCCACTATGTCTCTGGATAAGGATGAGAAAGGTAAACCTTTCGATGAAACCAAATACAGAAGCATCATTGGATCCCTGCTCTATCTTACTGCCAGTAGACCGGATATCATGTTCTCCACATGTGTCTGTGCCCGATATCAGGTGAACACTAAGGAATCTCACTATGTCGCTGCAAAGCGAATTCTAAGATACCTTAAAGGTACTCCTAATCTTGGCTTGTGGTACCCGAGAAACAATGATGTCGAGCTAATAGGCTTTTCAGATGCTGATTTTGCAGGGAGTAGGGACGACAGGAAAAGCACCTCCGGGACTTGTCAATTCCTCGGCAGGAGGCTTATCTCATGGAACAGCAAGAAACAGAATTGTGTTGCAACCTCCACAGCAGAGTCTGAGTACATCTCTGCAGGCAGCTGTTGCGCATAACTACTATGGATCAGAAACCAATTAGCCGATTACGACCTTCAGTTCAAGGAAGTTCCAATGTACTGCGACTCCTCCAGTGCAATTGCGATTGCCAACAATCCGGTATCGCACAGCAGAACGAAGCATATTGAAGTGCGCTACCACTTCATTCGGGAGCACGTGGAGAACAAGGACATCTCTCTCTGTTATGTCCCCACGGACAAGCAGATTGCAGATATATTCACAAAGCCCTTAGGCGAAGCCAAGTTCAGTCTTTTCAAAACTGAATTGGGAATGCTAAACTATGAGGAATGAAGACTACAGAAGCTCGAGGCTCGTGCAAGAACTGAGGGGGAGCAAGGACCTCAAGTGTGAGCACAGATGCAAGAACTGAGGGGGAGCAAGGGGTCAAATTCTACAGACCCCGATTTGCAGAAGCCGAAAAGGGGGAGATTACCCTCTCGGCTAAGGCTAAGGTGGCTCCAAGCTTGCTCCCAAGAAATTGGTATTGGTAATGAATAACTCACTCACCTCAATTTCAAGTTTATGATTTTCATTCCTATACGCTTTATTCACCTTAGCTTGTAGGGTTTAGGCTTCTTCAAATAGGGGGAGATTGTTGGGTATTGTATCCACAACGTACCTGATTTGAAGAAGCCCCTGAACAAGCTAAGGTAAATAGGCAATGTTTTTGACAAATTATTTCAAGTTGTGCTTGCAGTTATTCCACGCTAAGTGCACACCAATGTCAGGGTGCAGTAGGTCAATATACACGGGTCTGCACGACGTAATCCCTCGTTGAGCAGATCAGTGTGTTTGCCTACGTGTACTCTCTCTATTGGAGTGCACTTACTTTCAAGTACAGGGTTATAATCTTGCAAGAGCAGACAAGGAGCAAGGATGGGTCAAGGAGCTCATCATGGGTGGAAAGACGAAAATTCGTCTAAGTGAAAATCGACGAGAATCGCCAAGTGATTCTCGCCGATTCGGCGAGAATCACAAGTGATTCTCGTTGAATCGTCGAGAATCAGTGGCTGATTCTCGCCGACTCGATCCAACTACACTTCAAAGCAAGCAACTCTGATTCTAAGTAAGAATCGACGAGAATCACCAAGTGATTCTCGCCGAATCGTCGAGAATCACTGGCTGATTCTCGCCGTCTTGACCCGGGCTGAATCAGTGCGTGCAGCCAAGTCAACTTCGACGAGAATCATCCTTGATTCTCACCGAATCGTCGAGAATCACCTTTGATTCTCGACGATTCGACGAGACTCACTTTTGATTCTCGCCGATTTTTACTTGGGCATTTTTCTGGAACTCCCTGAACCGGATTCTGCCGCTGGCGTTATCTTGAACCGGATTTTGGGCTTCTATTTATGGGACCCACAACGGTCATATTGAGTTATCTACAGTATAAATACAAGATTATTTTTGAACAGTACGACCACGAAAAAAAATAGAGACAGAAAGAAGTCGAGCACAAAAACCCTAATATCGCGAGTTCCGCTCCGCCGCCGCCGTCGTCGCTCGAGCAAGTTGGTCGCCGCTGTTGATCGCGTTTCTTCCCGATCTCCGGCGACAGAAGCTTAGCCAAGCTTAGAGTCTCACGCGTCTATCCAGAGATCCCTTGTCTCTCGATTTGTTGATCGGGAAAAACTTCCCCGTCCGAATCGATTGAGACGATCGATCCTCGTGGGACCGTTGGTAGACCTAGCTAGCTTCGCTACGAAGTTTGGATCTCCAAAGTACATCAGCCGCACATCGTCGTAGCCGCCGATCCCGTGAACCTAGCCGCCGCCCATCTTGCCGCCGCCGGTTCCGGGGAGATTCTCTCCAAGAGAGACCAAGGTTGTGGACTCTTTGTAGACTTCAAGATCACGTCGTCAACGAAGAGGGACACCGTAGTCTCCACACGTAGTTTGTATTTCCTGTACATTCTATTTTACTTTTGTTGTAAAGGAACGTTGGTTCCTAGTTGTAACGGTTGGGTGCAACCCGGTTTGTGGGAGTGTTGACTCCTACGTGTGGAAGGGTTCCTTCCGATAGTGCAAGGATTGGATTTCAATCCTGTTGGTGAAGAGACCGAGTCGTCCCTTGTTGGGAGATAGGTCGAAGGGGGAAAGTGGATGTACCCAAGTCGGGGAACCACTATAAATTGCCTGTGTACTTTCTTTGCTGTGCCGTTTTATTTTCTTGTGCAGGTACAATATTAAATTCCGCAAAAACGCTGCACGTCACCTATTCCCCCCCCCCCCCCCATAGGTGAAGATAGTTGACACTAGGTGGACTTTCAATAGCTGTTCGGAACAGCGGTGTTTGGCTGTTGGCAGACCCAACCAAGGGCTTTTTGGTATTTTCAGGTCAGTTCTTCTGGTTATTGGCAGTTCAGATTCCAAAAAACTATAAGTAAGACCCAAGGGGTACCTCAGAAGGCACGCTTTGAGTGCCTCCTTTCTCCTATTTTCAAGTGCTTTCTGAGGGTACCTTAGCTCGGCTTCTGTCTAAGGAGGGTAAGCGCTCAGAGATCTTCCGGGTTTGTGGTGGGATCTCCCTGCCGAGCCCTTGGGTCTGTTTCTTCTTGCCTTCTTTGTTGTTTCTCTTACAGGAGCGAAGTAGGCGCGAGACCACCCCTTCCCCAAGGGTCGAACTCCACAAGAGATCGGATTCCGGTTTCAACATTTTGGTGCGGTGAGCGTGGACGTGGTCAGTGTAGAAAAGCTTCAGCGAGTTCAATGACAGGAGGACAAGGATCTGACAGGCAGAACTCGCCCCCCCCCCCCCCCCGCCTCTCGCAACGGTGGGGATGTTGGAAGACTTCAGGAACGAGGTGCTGGGCCTCGTCAAGTTCGCACTCGGCGTGCGGGCCGAGTGCACGACTCCGGCAGCCCAGATCGCGGCCGCCCCCTCTTTGGGCGAGGACGCTCCCGGCGGGCGAGCTGGGAAGGAGATGGCTGAGGAAGGCCGGGGGTGCGAACTCCCCGGGCGCGAGCTCTTCCCCGGCTCGGCAGGCCGAGGTCGGTTCGTCGAGCTGGGCTCGCGAGACTCGTCGGCTCGCCCAGTGGGGGGAGGCAGTCCTTTCAGCGAGCTGGTCTCCTCAGCTCCAATTCCAGACGGGTTCAGGGAGCCCGAGATGCCCTACTACACCGGGAAGGGAGACCCGGTCCAGCATGTCCAATGGTTCGAGGATGTGGTCTCCATCCGTCAGATGTCGGACGGATTCAAATGCCGACTCTTCGCCATCACCCTCCGGGAGAAGGCAAGGGAGTGGTTCCACCAGCTCCCGGACAACTCCATCTACTGCTTCGAGGACCTGCGCCGAGGGTTCATGCTGAGATTCACCACCTCGAAGAAGAGGAAGAAGGAGTCCGAGTCTTTGTTCCACATTAAGCAGGGGGTGAACGAGACGTTGGGGAGCTATATGGACCGATTCCAGGAGGAAGTTACTCAAGTCCAGGAGATGTCGGGCCATAGTATGATGATGGATTTTACCCTGGGCCTGCAGCAGGGTTTCTTCCAAATGGAGCTGAAGAGAGTTCCCCCCTCTCCTACGAGGAGTTGATGGAGAGGGCGGCGAGAGAGGTCGACGGGGAGGCATCGAACCCGGAGTTTGCAAGGAAGCTGGCCAGGTGGGCCACGGAGGAAGAGAAGGAGTCGAGAGGAGGAAAGGCACAGGAAGAGAGAAGAGGGGATGTCACAACCCGCATTTCCTCAACGAGTACCTCGTATCAGAGCAAGAGGAACTACGGGTTATGATGCCACGTCGTACAGGGTATAACTGCACACGCTCAGGCAACCCTTGACGCTTACTGAATGAGTTGAAATTCAACTGTTAAATGCAAGAAAACTATTTCATTTGATGGCCGTATCCCTCGGCCTTCGGGATCAAAACTGTATTTGTACGCGGCGGAAACACTTTGTTTATTTATGGCGATCTCCTATATGCAGTCTATAGTGATACTACTTATACAAAATCATCTTTGTTTACGTCATTTGGAAAATATGTCTTAGCTAATCAACACATGTATGCAGGATATACAATAGTAGGTTTTGTTAACTTCAAAATATCTAATGCAACCTACCATAAATCCATCCCAAAAGCAAGTAGATATCATTCCATCCAAGTGAGTCACATTAGCAGTCTAGTTCATATTTCACACAAAAGAAAACCCACCAAATGGGCGCCAACAAGCTGACACAAACCCATTGGGGGTGCAAGTGTGTTTGTACAGTAAAATAAAACTACCTTGCCAAAGAAGCTCGGCAAGCTCCACAGAAACTCCACTAACAACTCTAGCCGCTTAACCGGCTACAACCTGCACCTGAGGCATTCAAGAAAGAATACCTCAGCAATCAAAAAAAACTATACAAACGAAAGCAGGAATGTCATAAACTATAACGAAGGGGCTTACCGACCCCACAGAAATATTTTCTCTAAGCAACATGAGTGAACAAAAAAATAAGTGGAAAACGCACCAAAACACATGCCAAACGCACCAAGTGCGTACAAGTTCATCAAGTCCTGCTCACCCCGCAGGAGCAAAAGGCAAAACACATGCCCATTCCATCATTCATAAGACAAGAAACTACTACACAAGTGAAGCATAGGCAGCAGTTAAGTTCAATTCCGCAAGAGTCTTTCGGTGGCGGCCCTAAAGTGGAACGCACCAAACAAAAACAGCCCAAATCGGGGCCAAAGTGGTCTCTCTAACCACAAAACCAAAACCCGGTGGCCACAGGCTGAAACCACACCACCCCTTGCAGAATTCCCACACAAACGCTCTTGCCATGGTTCACAATTCGCCTCGCAAAACGCCCCATAACCCAAGCTAAACACGTTCCTTTCATCGTTCTCACGCATGACGACAAAATGCCCACGTTATATCCAGAAAAGACTACATGATGAACTACATGAATTACACGATTCATGGCGCTACATGAACGACATGATGAAGGACAAAATACATCACATGATTAGGCAAGAAAAAGGCTACATGAACATGAATCACTTTAGCGACATGAATCATATGAACAAGAAGAGTTACATGAAGCAATTTAACATAGACTTGATCACTAAAGAAAATTAAGCATGGAACATCATATTCATTCAGCATAGGGAAATTTAAACGCTATCATAAACAAGAGAATTTGAACAAGCTAGGGAATTTGAAAGATAAGCACTAGCTATGTTGGCATAATCAAAATCAAGGAAGAAGATTGGCAAGGGTGAAGAACACCGCTTGCCTGAACCGAGACGATGCCGCGACGGTTGCTCCTCTCTTTCCTTGCCTTGCTTGCTCCCTTGCTCTCTTGCTTTCTCTTTGAGGATGAAGAAGAAGATGAAATGAGAAGAAACTCTGTTTCGGCCTTAATTCGTCCAGAACAGAGCTAGGTCGTTCGATGCAGAAGCAAGGAAATGAACGGCACAAAAAACTGGAAAAAAGTCGATTTTCGGGCCGGTCACGCCCTGTGTCACGCCCGTGACACAGGGCGTGTACCATACGCGGCGCCGAAAGTCGGCAATTCCAAGTTTATCCACACGGTACACGGCCGGGTACACGCCCGTGACGGGTCGGTCACGCCCGTGACCTAGGGCGTGTAGCCCGTGTCTCGACACCTTGTCGACACAAAGTGTCGACACTCGACACAGCTGGACACGCCCTGTGACACGCCCGTGTCACAGGCCGTGTCCCCTCTCTCGACACCCGACACTCGACACTCAACACTCGACACTCGACACTCGACACTCGACACTGCGGGACACGGCCCGTGACACGCCCGTGTCATGGGGCGTGTACCCCAGTCGTCGAGCTTAACTCGACACCAGAAAATCGTCGAGTCAAGGAGGTCACGCCCAGGTCACGGCCTGGGTCACGCCCGTGTCAGGGGGCGTGTCTCACACAAAAATGACCATTTTTCCCTGTTTTGAAAAATGTTCCTGTGTCGTCCTAGACCATTTTTGCCTTAAGAACTTTTTACCTTTTTTTTGTTTCCTGTACCAGCAACTCACTTCCAGCAATATTTCCCGGGCGCGAAAAAGTGCAAACATTCCCTAAGAGGCCTCACCGAGTCCCCAATTTGGACTCCGGTTTGCTGGGGAATCGTGCAACTCGGCAACCAAAACAGCCACTCGCAAGCCCACGGGAAAAACCATGCTCGAACAACGTTCAAAGTCAACGTAACGCCATCATGCGTACGCAATCAAAATTCCGGGGCGTTACAGGGGAGCCTAGGCAGAGGGAGCAAGGGCAGCTCCAGTGGCAGCAGCAGTCGAGGTGGGGGCGCCAGGAGCCCGACCATCGGCTGGGATGGAGACCTGAGTGGCAGGGGCAGGGGCCACCGAGAGGATACTACGGAAGGGGTCACCACCAGGGGAGGCAAGATCAGTTCCACACTCCGGGCTGGAGGCAGGGCCAGAGGCCCCAGCTCCCCGATCAGGAGGAGGCCATGGACATAGCCTTGGGAGCAAGGAGGGGGATCATGAGGAGAAGGAGAAGGGAGGTCAGGGTGGAGCTGCCCTATTGCGACTTCCATCAGGAAGAGGGGCATGCCACAGCCACCTGCCCGGAGTTCCTTGAGATGAGAGGGAATCGGGAACAACAGCAGCATCAACAGCAGGGAGGACGGCAAGGAGTGAGGATCGAGGAGGTCCTGCCTCGGGCGGAGGAGGATCGTTGCGAAGACCGGGTGGATGTCGGAACCCGAGGGGGAATCAGAGTGATCCACGGAGGGGTCGGGGTCGAGGCTTCCCGCAAGGCAAGCCTCCACACCATGTACCGGCGAAGCGTCGCCTCCACATCCCAAACCCCACCCCCGGAGGAAAGGATCACTTTCTCCAGGAGCGATATGCCAGACCACGAGTACCCATTCTGCGATGCACTGGTCATCAAGGCCGCCATCGAGAATTTCACCGTCTCTCGGATCCTCGTGGACAATGGGAGCTCCGTCAACGTCGTCTTCAAAAAGGCGTTTGACGCAATGAAAGTGGAGGCTAAGAGGGTGCTGGCCTCAGACGGGCCCTTGTTCGGGTTTTGAGGAGAAAGGGAGGAAGTGGAGGGAGGAGTTGGCCTCCATGTCACTTTGGGGGGGCAGTCCCGAAACTGCAAGTTCGTTATTGTGGACGCCCCTAGCAGATACAGCGCCATCTTTGGGAGGCCCCTTATCAGCGGCTTCCACTGTGTCCCCTCATCTTTCCATCAGTGCTTGAAGTTCAATGCTGAGGGGGTCCAGGTCAGGGTCAGGGGGGACCCAAAGGTGGCGCGGGAGTGTTATGTCACCGCGGTGAACACCATCTCTTGGATGGAGGGAGCCGAAGAGATGGGGCGAAGGATGGAGGAGGCAGGGCAGGGAGCAGAAGAGAGGGAGCTGGAAATAAAGAACCGCGCAAAGGAGGCAGCAGGAGGAGATCTGGAGGAGGTGGCCGAAGTGAGGGGCGTGGGAGAAGAGATGGAGGTAGAGGTCCCCGTTCCAGAGGAGGGGGATGCCGAGGGATGGGGGGAGCAAGCCAGGCTGGAGGCAGCAGAGGAAGCGGTGGAGCTGGAAGTGTTCACCAGAGGAGGCAGGATGGAGAAGATCCGCGTCAGCGGGGGGCTGACCCCGGAGGACCAAGGCAGGATGCTGGAGTGCATCCAGAAGAACGTTGACATCTTTGCTTGGAACGCCGCGGAGATGCCGGGGGTTGACGCGGATGTGGCTTGCCACCGCCTCAACCTGGACCCGGGAACATGCCCCGTTCAGCAGAAGAAAAGGTCCACTGCGGACAATCTGGCGGAACCCATCAGGGAGGAGGTGGCGAAACTCCTCAAGGCCGGCTTCGTGTCTGAGATTCAGTACCCCGGCTGGGTCTCCAACGTGGTTATGGTTAAAAAATGGGACGGCCGATGGAGGATGTGTATCTACTTTTCCTTACTTAATAAAGCTTGTCCTAAGGATTGTTATCCTTTGCCTCGGATCGACGCGCTGGTTGACTCAGCCGTCGGTTTTTCTGTAATGAGTTTTTTAGATGCTTTTTCAGGTTATCATCAAATCAGGATGCACCCCCCAGACATCAAGGATGTCTCATTCATCATAGGGGATGGATGCTACTGCTACAAGATGATGCCCTTCGGGCTGAAGAACGCTGGGGCAACCTACCAGAAAATGATGGATAGAGTCTTCAAGGAGCAGAGGGGGAAGAATTTGGAGGTGTATGTAGATGACCTTATGGTCAAAAGTCGGGATGTGGACTCCCACCTCCGGGACCTGGAGGAGACCTTTGCCACCCTGTGCAAGTACAAAATGCGATTAAATCCCCTAAAATGTGTCTTTGGGGCCAGCAGGGGAAAGTTCTTGGGGCACCTCCTCACCCCCACGGGGGTCGAGCCGAATCCAGATAAGGTCAGGGCTATCTTGTAGCTGGGGTCCCCGCGGAACGCTAAGGAATTCCAACGGCTGACGGGGAAGCTAGCAGGGCTGAGCTGTTTCCTCTCTCGGGCAGGAGAGAAGTGCTCCCCCTTCTTCAAAACGCTGAGGGGAGGTCAGAGGTTTGAATGGACCAAGAAGTTCGAGGAGGCGTTCCAGGCCGTCAAGGTGCAGTTGACGCAGGCTCCGCTGCTCCAAGGGCCGAAAAAGTGGGAGGACCTGTTCTTATATCTCGGGGTCGGGGCGGAGGCCTTGAGATCCGTCTTAGTTCGCGAAGAAGGAAAGAGGCAGCTCCCAATTTATTACGTGAGCCGGGTCCTGAGGAAGGCCGAGCTCCGATATCCGATTTTGGAGAAGCTAGCCTTCGCCCTAATCATCTCGGCTCGGAGGCTGTGACCTTACTTCCAGGCACACTCAATCCGGGTGGTGACCGACCATCCTCTCCGCAACATCTTAGAGGGGGTGCAGCATTCAGGCAGGCTGGCTAAGTGGTCGGTGGAGCTGAGCGAGTTCGATGTCTCCTTCGTTCCACGGCTCTCGATCAAAGCTCAGGCGATGGCCGACTTCCTGGCCGACTACGTGGTGGAAGTAGCGGAGGAAGAGCTCACCCGCCCGACTCCTTGGAAAGTGAGGGTGGATGGAGCCTCAGGGAGGCATTCCCTTGGAGTGGGGGTGATCCTAGAAAGCCCTCAAGGGCCTCGAATTGAGCAGACGGTGGTGGTGCACTTTTCCATTACCAACAACCAGGCCGAGTACGAGGCCTTGATAGCAGGGCTACGGCTGGCCAGGGAGCTGGGGGTGTCGGATGTGGAGGTTCTTACTGACTCCATGGTAGTAGCTTCCCAGATCAACGGGGAGTTTGAGGCAAGGGAGCCCACCCTGCGATCGTACTTGGCCAAGGTGAAGGGGGTCATTGGCACTTTTCAAACTTTCACCACCCGACACGTGCCCAGGGAAGAGAATGAACAAGCCGATCAGCTGGCAAAGCATGGTCCCCAGGTAGGGGGCACCATCACCGACCTGTTCCACCCCTCCATCGAAGAAGGAGAGCTCATGGAAATCGATCAACAAGCTTCGTGGATGGATCCAGTTGTAGTTTTCCTCTCCACGGGAGAGTATCCGGAAGGGGTAGATAAGAAGAAACTAAGGCACAAGTCAGCTTATTACCTCCTCCAGGACGGGCAGCTATACAGGAAGACCCTCTCAGGGATGCTGGCTCGCTGCATGGCCGAGGGCGAAGTGCAGAGGATCTTGGAGGAAGTCCACTCCGGGGAATGTGGGAGTCATTCCGGGAGTCGGACCCTGGAGGGAAGGATAGTCAGGCAAGGGTATTTCTGGCCCACCCTAGGCCGAGACGCCGCAGAATTCGCAAGAAGATGTCATAAGTGCCAGCTGTTTGCCCCTCTTCAGCTACAGCCGGCCCAACGACTCAGGAGTATCACGTCCCCCTGGCCCTTCGCAATCTGGGGAATGGATTTGGTTGGACCATTTCCCCAAGCCAGCGGTCAGAGAAGGTTCCTCCTAGTGATGATTGACTACTTCTCCAAGTGGATGGAGGTGAAGGCACTGACCAAGGTGACCTCCCAGTCGATCAGGAACTTTGTTTGGTGGGAGATCATCTGTCGCCATGGGCTGCCCCAGGCCATCGTCACGGACAACGGGCCCCAGTTCGCCAGTGCCGAATTCACCAGCTTTTGCGAACAGCTTGGGATCGACCTCAGGTTCGCCTCGGTCCATCACCCCAAGAGCAACGGTCAGGTGGAGGTCGCGAACAAGATCATCGTCAACCTCCTCAAGAAGAGGGTGGAGAATTTGAAAGGGAGCTGGGTGGAGCAGCTTCCCGCGGTTCTTTGGGCCCTAAGAACCACCCCCAACACGGCTACAGGGGAGACCCCCTTCAAGCTCTCCCATGGGTGCGAGGCGGTGCTCCCCGTGGAATTTGAAGTCCAAACGCTGCGAGTCGTGGCGGCCAAAGAGGGCCGAGAAGAATGGCAAGCCGAGAACGAGGAGGAGCTGAGACTCTCCCTTGACATGGTGGAAGAATTGAGGGACCTTTCGGCTGTCCGACAGGAGGAGGTAAAAAGAAGGATGGCCAAATACTTTGACAAGCATGTCAGGGTCAAGCAGTTCATGGAAAGAGACTTGGTGCTGAAGAAGGTGGATGCGGCAGGGAGGTCGGCATCCGTAGGGAAGCTCAATCCCAGCTAGGAGGGACCATTTATTGTAAAGGAAGCTCTGAAGTCAGGAGGCTATCGACTCCAAAATGTAGAGGACGAGACCCTGAGTCACACCTGGAGTGGTGACGACTTGAAGCGTTTTTTCCCCTAAAGCATGTAAGTGACACTTTCGTTATAATAAATTTCTTCAACGCTCCAGTACTGTCATAGCCAGCCTGCATAGAGAAATGGATTGTGTTTGGACCCCGAGAAGATCCCGCTGCCAGGCTCTCACCTAGCTGGCAGGGCCGGAAGTCACTCGGTGTCATCCTTGGCCTCGAGTGTTAAAACCGGAACACGGCTTCCTGTGGAGCTCGCCCTTGGGGAAAAGGGGTGGTCTCGCGCCTACTTCGCTCCTGCAAGAAAAACAACAAAACAAGGAGAAACAGACCCAAGGGCTCGGCAGGGAGGTCCCACCACAAACCCGGAAGATCTCAGAGCGCTTCCACTCCTTAGCCTGAAGCCGAGCTAAGGAACCCTCAGAAAGCACTTGAAGATTTTGGGGAGAAGAGCACAGGGAGAACCTGCTTTCTGGGGTACCCCTTGGGTCCTATTTATAGCTTTTGAAATCCGGACTGCCAATAACCAAAATAACTGACCTGAAATTACCAGAAAACCCTTGGTCGGGTCTGCCAACAGCCAAACTCCGCTGTTTTGAAGGGCTATGGGCAGACCAGCAGGGGTAAAACAGTAAAAAGTACCTCTGACACCCAGGCGAGCTGGGAGCTCTGGCCACCTCGGCATGTACTGCTCGCCTATCGCTGCCGAGCTCCACTGTGAGGACGCGAGCTGTGGCTCGCCTGGCGAACACCGAGCTCGGGGGTCGCCGATCGTCGATCTCTAGGCGACGTTTGCCGAGCTCAGCCTCGCCCCTGCCGCTGCCGAGCTCGTCTGCTGCTCCTAGCCTGATCTGCTCGCCCCTGGTGGTCTTGCTCGCCGGACACGGGGTTGTACACAATCCCCGCTCTTTTCGAGCTTGTCAAAAAGCTTGAAAAGAAACATTCAACCCGAAGTGTGCGGAGAGCTCTGGCTGGCGAGTTGGAGGGAATCTTTTGGTGGGGGCCACCTGTGGCTATATATATGCACCTGCTCTGCTGCCTGGCTCTTGCCATTCCTGTTGCCTTGCCAAGATGCCCCTCCCTAAGGAGATCCAAGAGCGCATAGACCGAGCTCGCCAGGCTTCTGCGGCTCGCGTTGCCGCGCTGACAGCGGTCCCCGCGAAAGCTCCCCAAATTGATTCTGTCGAGCCGAGCTCCAAGAGGACAAAGCCATTCCCCGAGGCGGCCGAGCCCATTTTCCACGACCTGAGGGCCACCCTGGCTCGCGATACCGGCTCTTCTACTCGAACTATTCTGGTGAAGGATAGGGAGGTCGTCGTAGTCGGCGACGATCAGGACGGCCAACCAGATGGCGAGGGCACTGCGCCGCGGGTCCCCACGCCGCGAGGCGAGGTCACGCTCGCCACTTCGCGATTCTCGGCACCGGACAGCCATCCCCGGGATCCGCCGCCCCTCTTCGGGATCCTGACCGTGAGCTCGCAGAGGCCAGCTTCACCACCGGGCTCCCCTCCTCGGCAAATTGACGCGGCCGCCGGGGAAGGTCTGGGGTCCATTCCCACCCCGGGTTTCGAGCTCATCTCGCCGGGGGCTCGCGGCCCAGGTCGCGGGAAGGACCTAAGGTCCATCCCTCCCCGCATATCCTTTGAGCCGCCGAGCTCTTCAGGTCAGCCTCGCTCAACCCTGTGCTTCATAAGTTTCTGCTCTGCTGATATCTGCCTTTACAGCTCTTCCCAGTCAATCGGCTACCGAGGAGTCCTCGCGGGCAGCCCACCACTCTCCCCTCCCGTCTCCAAGCTCGCTGGACTCTTACCTGGGCCCGGAGGTGGATCAAGGCGAGCTGACGAGGAGGGAGGTCAAGCTCCTCAAGAAGCTGGTGTGCGGACTGCGCGAGGTGCAGGGGGTCAACGAGACGCTGCAGCGCGACTACGCACGTCTTGCTGAGGAGGTGCGCCTCGGCCAAGCTGGCGAGTTGATGTCCCCCTCCCGACTCCTAGACGAGATAGACGACGGTCTCTTGGTTGCGCAAAGGAATTCTGGAAGGATCCGCGAGCTACTCCGCGCGCGGCAGCCTGGGGGGCGGGGGTCGCGAGGCCGGGGTAGGTAAGTCTGCGGGCTCCTCTGCCGAGCCGACCGGCGCTCGCATCCCGGTGCCCTCCCTGCTCGCGTGCCCCGTTTTCAATTCTGAACTTTTCACTTCTGTGATGAATAATTTTTAGAACATTCTTAATTATGTTACTTAAATAAAAAGCTGTAATGTTTGACTTAGCCTTGGTTGGGATGCGTCGGAAGTCGGCGAGCTGGGGTGGCGAGCTGGGGTGGCGAGCTGGGGCAGCGAGCTGCGCCGATGTGACAGCCTGCCTCAGATTTCTTTTCCTATAAATAGCCCCCCCCCCCCCCTCACCTACCCCCGTACTGCATTTATTGCTTTGCTTTCCTTTCTTTGCTTTCTCCCTTCCCTGCTCGCATCGTGCTTTTCCTCTGCGATCATGGGCAAGACCAACCCGGACGCCGACGACCGCTCCAAATACGCGCAACACTTCGCAAACTATTGCTTCTTCGACGGCCACACCAGCGAGGAGGAGCTCGCGGAATTCAAGGCCGCGTATGTGCCGCCGGGCTTTGAGGCACGCAGGCCGAGGCCGGGCGAGGCCATCAACACGTTCTACGAGAACGAGCTCGCCTTCCCCATCTCGCACTTCGAGGTGGGGCTGCGACTTCCCTTGTGGCCGGAGATCCGGCAGATCCTGAAATACTACGGGGCCATCCCCGCGCAGCTGAACTCCAACGCCATCGCAATGATGGTGGCGTTCGCGAGCTACCTCCGGCGGGAGAGGATCGAGTTCAACCTGACGGTGTTCAGGAAGCTCTTCTCCTACAAGGCGACGACGGACAGGGTCACCTACTTCGGCGGCTCCTTGATCAAAGTTCGCGAGATCGCGAACAAGCACCATACCTGGATGACCAAGATCGCCTTCATCAAGGGCGATCTCGGCAACATCCCCTACTCGCCGCAACAAAAAGGTGAGGTGGTGTACCGCCCGCCGGCCGTATCCGGCAACGACGCCGAGCTCCACAAATTCTTCCTCCACAAAGATTTCGAGGTCGCCTTCCTGCGGAGGGGCCTCGACGCGCTCCCCCCGGTTCTGCCCGGCGAAGGTATACTCTCCTCATCTTGCCGAGCTCGCCTACTCGCCTAACTCGGCACATCATCATATCTGAATTCCTAACCTTTCCAAGTGTTTTCCTGCAGGGGAGCGAATAATCCTCGCGAACCCGCCGTTCGCGGACCCGGGGCTCGATACTGACCCTCTTGCTCGCGAGAGGGCGGCGGCAGCGGCCTGCCGAGATGAGGCGGCCCTCTCGCAGCCATCTTTCGGCAAGAGGCGATCTGAGGACGCGGGGTCGAACCCGCCATCCGGCCCCCGTCAGATGAAAAAGATGCGGAGAGCCCTGCTGGCTCCGCGGGGGCAACAACAACAACATCAACCCAGCCCCAAGTACATCAGCTCGTCGGAGACTCCTCCCGACGCGTCACCGGAGAGCCCGCTGAAGGAGACGACCAGCAAGGGCCGAAAGGGTGGCAAGGGCCCTTCTTCCTCGGCTGCGATCTCCCCTCCTCCTTCGGCGAAGAGGGCTGCCCGCGAGCGCGCGCCGCCGAAGCAGCACCCCCTCTTCAACTTCGGCGCGCGCTGGAAGGATTCCGCGGGCGAGCCCATGCTGTAGTGGGACGAGCTCGCTCATCGAGTCTCTGTCTCCACTCTGCACCCGTCCTGGCACGACCGCGAGCCCGCCACCGGTCATGCCTATGCCCTCGGCTTCGGCCTTTATGGCCGGGAGGATGCCGAGGCCTACAAGAGGACGACCCTCCGGCAGCTCGGCCATGAGGGTCTGCAGTCCCACCTGCGGACTCTGGAGCTGCACCACATGCTGGCACGCCGCAGCTTCGCCCTCAGCCACCAGCTCGAAAAGACCGAGCAGGCTCGCGACCTCGCCAAGGAGCAGGTCGCCGATCAGGCGAGGCGGCTCGACATCGCGGATGGTCTTCTCGCCCAGACCGCTGGCGGGTTGGTAAGTGTTACGCACCGCTCTCTTTTACTTAGAAAGCTTTGTGCTGCTGCTAAATGGGCTTTTTTCCAGGATGCCAAGGCGGCGGGCGAGCTTCAGGCTCGCAACACTGAGCTGGGGGAGGAGGTCAGCCAGCTGCGCGCGCAACTGGTCGCGGATGCCGACGCTGCTGGGGAGCTCCAGGATCGCAATGCCGAGCAAGGGGAGGAGATCGGCAGACTGCGCGCACGCCTTGGCGAGCTGGAGGGCGCGAACGCGAAGCTGAAGGGGGAGAACCAGCACCTTCTCGGCGAGGTGCGTCGCCAGGCAGAGATCTTCTTCCCGTCGCACGACATCGATCCCACACTCCCCTACAAGAGCCCGCGTATCTTCGGTGAGGCCGACCTCGTCGAGAGACTGCGGATCAACTCAATCCAGACCGCCGAGTGCACCCTCTCAATGATGAAGGACTCCAGGGTGTTGGTGGAAGGGTGCGGGGAGATCTCCGCTCGGGACCTGATGCCGAGTCTGTTTCCGGCGACGCCGCCCAGCGAGAAGGAAGATAGCGTGGATGCAATGTTCGTGAAGAGCTTCCAGGATCCTTCGGGCGACGGCGAGGACCAGCCCGGCGGAGGGGGCGAGGCCAGCGGATAGCCTTGTATTTTCTTTTTTCTCTCTTTTTTGATTACTCGCTGAGGCGAGCTCCCTGTAACTTTGTAAATAATGAAAGTTTTTTGATCATACCGGTGTCATTTCCTTTTACTATGCTTGTTGTGTTCTGAATGTATGCGAGTGCTTTCTCCCGCGACCTCGCAGAGACAGGTTCCGCGAGTAGAGTGATTATGAGAGCGCGCACGCGAGCGAGACGCGTTTTGAGTGTTCGCCGAGCCCCAAACGATTTCGTGGCGAGTTGCTCTCCGCCCTTATCACGCCACTATTACTCGCACGCGAGCCATCCAGGTTGGGCCCGTCAGAGAGGAAATTTTTTGAAGTGTAATGGGCCAAGGGGGGCGAGATGCCCCGGTCTGGCTTGTCTTTCTTTGGCGAGGCCTGGGCTTGTGGCCTACTCGCCAATGCCGAGCCGGGAGTGACGAGCCCGAACTTGCCCATGCAGAGCCCTCCAGCCCGGCTTGCCTTCTTGATTATGCCGAGCTGAGTTCACCGAGCCCGAGCTCGCCCTGACAGAATCCTTCCCCTTTGCTCCCTGCCACCGACTTTGACCTGTACCTGAAGACTTTAAGGCCGACACCATCGAGTGACTTCCAGCCCTGCCAGCTAGGTGAGAGCCTGACAGCGGGATCTGCTCGAGGCCAAGGATGACACCGAGTGACCTCCAGCCCTGCCAGCTAGGTGAGAGCCTGACAGTGGGATCTGCTCGGGGTCCGCTACTACCACCATCGAGTGACTTCCAGCCCTGCCAGCTAGTTGAGAGCCTGACAGCGGGATCTGCTCGAGGCCAAGGATGACACCGAGTGACCTCCAGCCCTGCTAGCTAGGTGAGAGCCTGACAGCGGGATCTGCTCGGGGTCCGCTACTACCAGCATCGAGTGACTTCCAGCCCTACCAGCTAGGTGAGAGCCTGACAGCGGGATCTGCTCGAGGCCAAGGATGACACCGAGTGACTTCCAGCCCTGCCAGCTAGGTGAGAGCCTGACAAAGGGATCTGCTCGGGGTCCGCTACTACCACCATCGAGTGACTTCCAGCCCTGCCAGCTAGGTGAGAGCCTGACAGCGGGATCTGCTCGAGGCTAAGGATGACACCGAGTGACGTCCAGCCCTGCCAGCTAGGTGAGAGCCTGACAGCGGGATCTGCTCGGGGTCCGGTACTACCACCATCGAGTGACTTCCAGCCCTGCCAGCTAGGTGAGAGCCTGACAGCGGGATCTGCTCGAGGCCAAGGATGACACCGAGTGACTTCCAGCCCTGCCAGCTAGGTGAGAGACTGACACTGGGATCTGCTCGGGGTCCGCTACTACCACCATCGAGTGACTTCCAGCCCTGCCAGCTAGGTGAGAGCCTGACAGCGGGATCTGCTCGAGGCCAAGGATGACACCGACTGACTTCCAGCCCTGCCAGCTAGGTGAGAGCCTGACAGCGGGATCTGCTCGGGGTCCGCTACTACCACCATCGAGTGACTTCCAGCCCTGCCAGCTAGGTGAGAGCCTGACAGCGGGATCTGCTCGAGGCCAAGGATGACACCGAGTGACTTCCAGCCCTGCCAGCTAGGTGAGAGCCTGGCAGCGGGATCTGCTCGGGGTCCGCTACTACCACCATCGAGTGACTTCCTGCCCTGCCAGCTAGGTGAGAGCCTGACAGCGGGATCTGCTCGAGGCCAAGGATGACACCGAGTGACTTCCAGCCCTGCCAGCTAGGTGAGAGCCTGACAGCGGGATCTGCTCGGGGTCCAACATACATCACATTCCACCATGCAGGCTAGTTACGACAATATCATAGAGCTTGAAGGAATTTATTATAATCAAAGTGCTGCTTACATGTTTCAGGGGAAAAATCGTTTGAGGTCGTCACCACTCCAGGTGAGACTCAGGGTCTCGCCTTCTACATTTTGGAGTCGATAGCCCCCGGACCCCAAGGCTACCTTTACAATGAATGGTCCCTCCCAGCTGGGATTGAGCTTCCCTACGGATGCTGACCTCCCTGCCGCATCTACTTTCTTCAGCACCAGGTCCCCCTCCACGAACTGCTTGACTCTGACATGCTTGTCAAAGTACTTGGCCATTCTTCTTTTTATCTCCTCCTGTCGGATAGCGGAAAGGTCCCTAACCTCTTCCACCATATCAAGGGAGAGCCTCAGTTCCTCCTCATTTTCTGCTTGCCATTCCTCACGGCCTTCTTTTGCCGCCGCGACTCGCGGCGTTTGGACTTCGAATTCTATGGGGAGCACTGCTTCGCATCCGTGGGAGAGTTTGAAGGGGGTCTCTCCTGTAGCCGTGTTGGGGGTGGTCCTTAGGGCCCAAAGAACCGCAGGAAGCTGCTCCGCCCAGCTCCCCTTCAGATTCTCCACCTTCTTCTTGAGGAGGTTAACGATGATCTTGTTCGCGGCCTCCACCTGCCCGTTACTCCTGGGGTGATGGACCGAGGCGAACCTGAGGTCGATTCCAAGCTGCTCGCAGAACCTGGTGAACTCGGCACTGGCGAACTGGGGCCCATTGTCCGTGACTATGGCCTGGGGCAGCCCGTGGCGACAGATGATCTCTCCCCAAACAAAGTTCCTGATCACCTGGGAGGTCACCTTGGCCAATGCCTTCACCTCCATCCATTTTGAGAAGTAGTCAATCATTACCAGGAGGAACCTTCTCTGACCGCTGGCTTGGGGGAATGGTCCAACCAAGTCCATTCCCCAAATTGCGAAGGGCCATGGGGCCGTGATACTTCTGAGTCGCTGGGCCGGCTGCAGCTGCAGAGGGGCAAACAGCTGACACTTATGACATCTTCTTGCGAACTCTGCAGCGTCTCGGCCTAGGGTGGGCCAGAAATACCCTTGCCTGACTATCCTCCCTTCCAGGGTCCGACTCCCGGAGTGACTTCCACATTCCCCGGAGTGGACTTCCTCCAAGATCCTCCGTACTTCGCCCTCGGTCACACAGCGAGCCAGCATCCCTGAGAGGGTTTTCCTGTATAACTGCTCGTCCTGGAGGAGGTAATATGCTGACTTGTGCCTCAATTTCTTCATATCTACCCCCTCCGGATACTCCCCCGTGGAGAGGAAAACCATGACCGGATCCATCCATGAAGTTTGCTGATCGATTTCCATGAGCTCTCCTTCTTCGATGGAGGGGCGGAACAGGTCGGTGATGGTGCCCCCCGCCTGGGGACCGTGCTTTGTCAGCTGATCGGCTTGCTCATTCTCTGTTGAAGTATTAGACCGGGCGGCTTAGCGGTCTGATCCAGCGGTTTGTTGACCGAGCGGCTTAGCGGTCTGATCCAGCGGTTTGTAGACCGGGCGGTCTATCGGTCTACCTCTACGGCCTGTTCTATCCTGCTGGAGTTGCCGAGCGGTTAGCCCATCTGTCTAACCGCGCGGCCTATGCGGTCTCCATTATTCTAGCCGCTCAGTACTGTAAATGTTTAGTCTCACATTGTTTGTATACTCTCTTTCTTATCTCCTCCATTCTATATAAGGGAGGCCATACCTTTGTAAATGATATCTTTTTTGGATAATAAAATTTCAATTATTCAAAAGTTTGTTCGCTTGTTCTCTACTTTCGCTTCTTGTCTCTACTTTCTAACATGGTATCAGAGGACACGGTCATTTCCTCTTGATTCTGTGCGCCCTCTGTTGTTCTCGACTTCTTTTTCGCGCTCTGCGACTTGATTCGCGGCTTGCCCTCTCTTCTATCCGCGCGGCTTGTTTCTATCCGCGCGGCTTGTTTTTGTCCGCCAACCTGTTCGCGCGGCTTGCTCCTTCTTGGTTCTCTTCTCCTACTACTCTTTGTCGCAGCGACCTGTTTCGTTGTCGCCGCGCTCCTTGTTCTTTCTTGCCTCTCCGACTTCCTAGTCGTTGCGGTCTGTCCCTGTTCGCGTGTGTCTTGTCTCTCTACTCGCGGTTTGCTGCTGTGATCTGCCTGACCGTGCGGGTTGTTCCTTTCTCACCCGCATCTTGGTCGCGGTCGCCAGCTCTTCTCCTCTTTTCTGTTCGCTCGGGCTTCTCAGTTCGTGCGACTTCTTCCCCGCCGTGCCTTTGACCGCCTTCTAGCCGCTGCTGTGATCTGCCTGACCGTGCGGGTTGTCTCTTTCTTACCCGCATCTTGGTCGCGGTCACCTGCTCTTCTCCTCTCTTCTGTTCGCTCGGCCTTTTCAGTCCGCGCGACCTCTTCCCGCAGTGCCTCTTTCTAGCCGCTACTGTTCGCGCGGCTTCCTCTGTTTTCTAACCGCTCCTGTTCGTGCGGCTTCTTCTTCTTCCGGGTTCTATGACTACCTCCGGTCTCACACTACTCCTGCAGCTCCTTCTCCTCCTCCTCCTTCGGGCAACCTTGGCACCCTTTCCAAGCTTGTGGGCTCCAACTATCCCGATTGGAGCGTCTCTTTCACCTTTCTCCTTCGTTCTCAACGCAAGCGTCATCACCTCACCGATGACCCTCCTCCTCGCACCTCTCCTGAGTTTGATGACTGGGATGCGAGTGATGCTCTTGTTCGCACCTGGCTGGCCAACAGCCTTTCTGATGAGTGCCTTCCCGTCATTCGCCATGATGAGACGGTCAAGGTCGCATGGCTTCACCTCGCTGCTCTCTATTCTAAGGGGGGCCAGACGTCCCGCATTTATACTCTCTATGCGGACCTCTTCGCCCGCCCTTCCATGTCCGCAGCTACGGCTTATCAGCAGGTTCAGGCTCTTGGGGCTGAAATCCTCCAGAATCGCCCCTTCTCCGCGGACTTGGCCGACCAGCACAAATACTTCCAGGAACTCCTGGTTGTTTGTTATCTTCTTCGTCTTCCCGACTCTTATGATATGATCCGCCAGCAGATCTTGGTGAGGCGGAATCTCCTACTTTGGATGCCACTGCGGCTCGCATTGCCGCCGTTACTTCGCTCCTCCAGCGGCCTCTGTTGGCCTCCCCCCCTTCCCAGGACTCCTTTGCTCACCAAGCTCAGCGGGGGGGCCCGAGTGGCCGAAGCTCCTCTGGCGGACGGGGTTCCTCCCGGTTCTTCTGCTCTCACAGTAATCGTACTGGCCATACTGTTGACCGCTGCTGGCAGAAACATCCTCATCTTCGCCCTTCCGGTGATGCTCCTTCGGCCTTCGCCTCTTCTCGGCCGTCTGCCTCTGTGGCCACGACGTCAGGTAGTGCCCATGTCGTTACCCAAGGTAAATGGCTGATTGACTCCGGTGCCACCAATCATATGACGGGCAACCCTCATTGCTTCTCCCGTCTTGAGACCCATGACCGCTTACCCCCAGTTCGTGTGGCGGATGGTTCCCCGTCTCCGGTTCATGGGACGGGCATGGTTCAACTCACTCCATCGCTTTGCTTGGAGGATACCCTCTATGTCCCGAAGTTCCCGTGCAATTTGTTATCTGTTACTACTTTATGCCGGCAACTTCAGTGCTCCGTTTTATTCACTCCCACTACTTGTTCTTTTCAGGACCCGAGGACCCAGCGGACGATTGCTACTGGGACTGAGAGCGGCGACCTCTACTTCCTCGACGATGTTTCAGCTCTTTCTGCCTACTCCTCCTCCACCGATCTCCTTCAGTGGCATCTTCGTCTTGGACATCCTCCTCCTCGGCTTATTCGTCAGCTTCTGCCTCACTTACCTCCCACCAGTTCTCCGCTCAACTGTGATGCGTGTCAGCTTGGCAAACATCATCGCTCCTCCTTCCCACCGAAGCAAGGCCGTGGCTCCTCTCGCATTTTTGATCTTATTCATTCTGATGTATGGGGTCCTACTCCTACCCTCACAGTTGGTCGGGGCAGTTCCTATTTTGTCACTTTTATCGATGATTTTACTCGATGTACCTGGGTGTATCTCTTAAAGGATCGCTCTGAACTATTTACTGTTTGGCAATCTTTTTACTTTATGATTCAGACTCAATTTGCTATTTCTATTAAAGTCTTATGTTCTGATAATGCCAAGGAATATCTGTCTCATGAGTTCTCCGCGTTCTTTCACCAACACGGCCTCATTCATCAAACGACTTGTGTTTACACCTCCCAACAGAATGGGATGGCGGAGCGTAAAAACCGTCACCTGCTTGATGTTGCGCGTACTCTCATGACGCAGATGCACGTCCCTCGCTCCTACTGGGGCTACGCTGTGCTCCTCGCTTGCTATCTCATCAATCGCATTCCCTCCACGGTCCTCCACGGCCGGACTCCCTTCTCCCTTCTCTACCCCCACCAGGAACCTTTTCCTCTTCCTCTCCGTGTCTTTGGCTGTACGGCCTTTGTTCACACTCCCTCCGCTACCCGCGACAAGCTTTCCCCCCGTTCCACCAAATGTGTCTTTTTGGGGTACTCTACCACTCAAAAAGGCTATTGCTGCTTTGACCCCCTTCTCCGCAAGCAGTTTGTCTCCGCAGATGTGACTTTTTTCGAAAATGCTTCCTATTTCTCTTCTTCCTCTTCTCTTCCTTCTGATATCTCCGTTCCTTCCACACCTCTCCACGTTTTCCCACCTTCGTCTCCTCCTCCACCCACTCCTTCCCAGTCCGTCTCCCCACCCACCCCTCCACCCTCCTCTCCGCTGCCGTCTCTCTCTAGTCCCGGGCCAGCCTTCTCCGCCACGGACGCTCCGGTCGCCGACGCTCCCGTCGCCGACGCTCCCGATGATCTGGATGTTCCCATTGCCCTTCGCAAAGGGGTGCGGGCGTGTACTCAACACCCGCTCACGGCTGTTGTTTCTTATGATCAGCTTTCTCCTTCTCGCAGGTGTTTTGCCTTGGCTATCTCTGCTACTTCTACTCCCCGTACCTACCAGGAGGCTCTCACTCTCCCTCATTGGAAGTCTGCCATGGATGAGTAGATGGCTACTCTTACTGAACGGGGTACATGGACCCTGGTTCCTCCTCCCGTGGGCACTGATGTGGTTGGCTGTCGCTGGGTCTTTATTGTGAAGTTTCGCCCCGACGGCACTGTGGATCGCTACAAAGCCCGGCTGGTGGCCAAGGGCTTTACTCAGACTTATGGCGTTGATTACTTTGATACCTTCTCTCCGGTTGCTCGCCTCAGCACCATCCGGGTTCTCTTTTCTGTGGCTGTTAACCGGGCTTGGGCTATTTCCCAGCTTGATGTGAAGAATGCCTTTCTCTACGGCGATCTTCAGGAGGACGTCTATATGGAGCAACCTCCTGGGTATGTTGCTCAGGGGGAGACACGTGTCTGTCATTTGAAGAAGGCCATTTATGGCCTAAAGCAGAGCCCTCGGGCATGGTTCAAAAAATTCAGTGGTATTGTGGCAACCATCGGCTTTCAAAGGAGTTCGGCTGATCACTCCTTATTCATTCGCAAAACGGCCTCAGGACTGGTGGTTTTGGCCGTATATGTGGATGATATTCTCCTTACTGGTGATGACAGAGATGGGGTGGACTTGACGAAGAAGCACCTCCGTCAGCACTTGGTCACGAAGGATATGGGCTCCCCAAAATACTTTTTGGGGATAGAAATCTCTCGGAAACCTGACTCCTTGGTTCTCTCTCAACGGAAGTATGCCCTTGATCTTCTTCGAGAAGCAGGCTTGACAGGTGCCAAACCAGCTCATCTTCCCATGGCTGTTGGAGAAGACAAAACGTGGACGGATGAATCGCCTCCTCTATCTGATGTCACATGGTACAGACGTTTGGTAGGGAAACTCATCTATCTCACGGTGACTAGACCCGACATCGCCTACGCTGTAGGAAAGGTCAGTCAGTTTATGCAAGCTACCAGGGAGTGTGTGTCATCTTCAGTCCGCCCCTGAAGATTTTAGAGTATATCAAAGCAGCACCGGGCAGAGGGTTACTCTTTCAGAAGAATGGCCATCTGAGGGTTGAGGCCTACTCAGACTCAAGTTATGCGGATGACAAAGGCGATCGTAAATCCACGTCAGGTTTTTGTACCTTTGTTGGAGGTAATCTCGTGAGTTGGAAGAGCAAGAAACAGTCTGTTGTTTCCAGATCCAGTGCCGAAGCAGAATACCGGAGTATGGCGTCAACTACGTGTGAGTTAAAGTGGTTGCGGGCTCTCATGCTTGACCTGGGCGAGGTATATGAAATTGTCCTCTCCCTATGTTCTGTGACAACAAGGCCGCTATACACATATCCAGAAATCCGGTCTTCCATGAGAGAACGAAGCATATAGAGGTTGACTGTCACTTCATTCGGGAGGAGATTTTGAAGAAACAGATTTGTACTCCTTTTGTCACCTCTGACAAGGAGTTGGCAGATATCTTCACCAAGCCAGTTTCTACTTCCTTCTTCCGCATTTGTGACAAGCTGGGCATGATTGATATCTATGCTCCAGCTTGAGGGGGAGTGTTGAAGTATTAGACCGGGCGGCTTAGCGGTCTGATCCAGCGGTTTGTTGACCGAGCGGCTTAGCGGTCTGATCCAGCGGTTTTGTAGACCGGGCGGTCTATCGGTCCTACCTCTGCGGCCTGTTCTATCCTGCTGGAGTTGCCGAGCGGTTAGCCCATCTGTCTAACCGCGGGGCCTATGCGGTCTCCATTATTCTAGCTGCTCAGTACTGTAAATTTTAGTCCCACATTGTTTGTATACTCTCTTTCTTATCTCCTCCATTCTATATAAGGGAGGTCATATCTTTATAAATGATATCTTTTTTGGATAATAAAATTTCAATTATTCAAAAGTTTGTTCGCTTGTTCTCTACTTTTCGCTTCTTGTCTCTACTTTCTAACATTCTCTTCCCTGGCACGTGTCGGATGGTGAAAGTTTGAAAAGTGCCAATGATCCCCTTTACTTTGGCCAATAGGATCACAGGGTGGGCTCCCTTGCCTCAACTCCCCGTTGATTTGGGAGGCTACTACCATGGGTCCGTGATGACCTCCACATCCGACACTCCAAGCTCTGTGGCCAGCGAAGCCCTGCTATCACGCCTCGTACATCGGCCTGGTTGTTGGTAATGGGAAGTGTACCACCACAGTCTGCTCGATTCGGGTCCCTTGAGGCTTTCTAGTCACCCCTACTCTAGGGAATGCCTTCCCGAGGCTCCATCCACCCTCACCTTCCAAGGGTCGGGCGAGTGAGCTCTTCTCCGCCATTCAACCACGTAGTCAGCAAGAAGTCGCCATCGCCTGGGCTTTGATCGAGAGCCGCGGAACGAAGGAGACGTTTGAACTCGCTCATCTCCACCGACCACTTAGCCAACCTGCCTGAATGCTCCACCCCCTCGAAGATGTTGCGGAGGGGTGGTCGGTCACCACTCGGATTGAGTGTGCCTGGAAGTAAGCCCGCAGCCTTCCGAGCCGAGATGATCAGTGCGAAGGCTAGCTTCTCTAAAATCGGGATACTGAGCTCGGCCTTCTTTAAGACCCGGCTCACGTAATAAATTGGGAGCTGCCTCTTCCTTCTTCACGAACTAGACCAGCTCAAGGCCTCCGTACCGACCCCAGATATAAGAACAGGTCCTCCTCCCCTCCTTCGGGCCTTGGACCCGGAGCCTGTGTCAACTGCACCTTGAGGACCTGGAATCCTCTTCACACTCCTTGGTCCATTCAAACTCTGACCCCCCCCCCCCCCCCCCCCCCCCCCCTTAGCGTTTGAAGAAGGGGGAGCACTTTTCTCCTGCCCGTGAAAGGAAGCGACTCAGCCCTGCTAGCTTCCTGTCAGCCATTGGACCTCTTTTGCATTCCGCGGGGGACCCAGCTCTAAGATAGCTTTGACCTTGTCTGGATGTCGGCTCAACCCCTGCGGGGGTGAGGAGTGCCCAAGAACTTTCCCCTATTGGCCCCAAAGACACATTTCATGGATTCAATCGCATCTTGTATTTGCGCAGGGTGGCGAAGGTCTCCTCCAGGTCCCGTCGGTGGTAGTACATCCCGGCTCTTGATCATGAGGTCATCTACATACACCTCCAAATTCCTTCCCCTTTGCTCCTTGAAGACCCTGTCCATCATTTTCTGGTAGGTAGCCCCAGCATTCTTCAGCCCAAAGGGCATCATCTTGTAGCAGTAGCATCCATCCCTGTGATGAACAAGACATCCTTGATGTCTGGGGGGTGCATCCTGATCTGATGGAACCTGAAAAGCATCCAAAACTCATTACAGAAAAACCGACGGCTGAGTCAACCAGCGCGTCGATCCGAGGCAAAGGATAACAGTCCCTTAGGACAAGCTTTATTAAGTAGGGAAAGTCGATACACATCCTCCATCGCCACTCCTTTTTTAACCATAACCACGTTGGAGACCCAGCCGGGGTACTGAATCTCAGACACGAAGCCGGCCTTGAGGAGTTTCGCCACCTCCTCCCGGATGGGCTCCCGCCAGCTTGTCGCGTGGCCTCTTCTCTGCTGACGGGGCGTGTTTCCCGGGTCCAGGTTGAGGCGGGTGGCAAGCCACATCCGCGTCAACCCCTGGCATCTCCGCGGCGTCCAGGCGAAGATGTCCACGTTCCTCTGGATGCACTCCAGCATCCTGCCCTGGTCCCGGGGTCATCCCCCACTGACGCGGATCTTCTCCATCCTTCCTCCTCGGTGAGCACTCCAGCTCCACCACCTCCTCTGCTGCGCTCCAGCCTGGATTGCTCCCCCCATCCTCGGCATCCCTTCCTCCGGAACGGGGACCTCCACCTCCAGCTCTCCTCCCACTGCCCCCACTTCGCCACCTCCTCCAGATCTCTCCTGACGCCTCCTCTGCGCAGTCCTTCACTCCAGCTCCTCCCCTTCTGCTTCCTGCTCGACCTCCTCCATCCTTCGCCCCATCTACTCGGCTCCCTCCTGCCAGGAGATGGTGTTCACCGCGGTGACATAACACTCCCGACTGCGCCCACCTTTGGGTCCCCCCTAACCCTGACCTGAACCCCCTCAGCTTTGAACTTCAAGCACTGATGGAAGATGAGGGGACGCAGCGAAAGGCGCTGATAAGGGGCGCTCCCGAAGATGGCGCTGTAGCTACTGGGGGCGTCCACAATGACGAACTTGCAGTTTCGGACTGCCCCGCCCCCCCAAGTGACATGGAGTCCCAACTCCTCCTTCTACTTCCTTCCTCTCTCCTGAAAACCCGAACATGGGGCCATCCGAGGCCAGCACCTTTTTGCCTCCACCTTCATCGCATCGAACGCCTTTTTGAAGATGATGTTGACGGAACTCCCGTTGTCCACGAGGATCCGAGAGACGGTGAAGTTCTCGATGGCCGCCTTGATGACCAGCGCATCGCAGAACGGATCCTCGTGGTCTGTCCATATCACTCCTGGAGAAGGTGATCCTCTCCTCCGGTGGTGGGGTTTGGGATGTAGAGGCGACGCTCCGCCGGTACAGTGTGGAGACTGGCCTTGCGGGAGGCCTCGATCCCTACTCCCCCGTGGATCACCCCGATTCCCCGCGGGTTCCCACTCTCACCCGGTCTTCGCAACGATCCTCTCCGCCCGAGCAGGACCTCCTCAATCCTCACTTCCTGTCTCCCTTGCTGCTGCTGCTTCTCCCTATTCCCCCTCATCTCGAGGAACTCCAGACAGGTGGCCGTTGCATGCCCCTCTTCCTGATGGAAGTCGCAATAGGGCAGCTCCACCCTGACCTCTCTTCTCCTCCTCCTCCACACTCCTTCCTGGCCCCCAAGGCTATGGCCATGGCCTCTTCTTGATCGGGGAGCCGGGGCCTCTGGCCCTGCCTCCAGCCCGGGGGGTGGAATTGGTCTTGCCTCCCCTGAAAATGACCCCTTCCGAAGTTCCCTCTCTGTGGCCCCTGCCCTTGCCACTCAGGCCTCCAGCCCTACCGACGGTCGGGCTCCTGACGTCCCCACCCTGGCTGCTGCGGCCCTTGGAGCTGCCTCTACTCCCTCCCTGCTGCTGGTTCCCCTCTTCTCTCCTCCTGTGCTTCCTCCCCCGACTCTTTCTCTCTCCTCTGTGGCCCACTGGCCAGCTTCCTTGCAAATTCCGGGTTCGATGCCTCCCCGTCGAACTCTCTCGCCGCCCTCTCCATCAACTCTTCGTAGGAGAGGGGGGGAACTCTCTTCAGCTCCATCCGGAAGAAACCCTGTTGCAGGCCCAGGGTAAAAGCCATCATCAGACTATGGCCCGGCATCTCCTGGACCTGAGTAACCTCCTCCTGAAACCGGTCCACGTAGCTCCCCAACGTCTCGTTCACCCCCTGCTTAATGTGAAACAAAGACTCAGACTCCTTCTTCCTCTTCTTCGAGGTGGTGAATCTCAGCATGAATCCTCGGCGCAGGTCCTCGAAGCAGTAGATGGAGCCTGGCCGGTAGCTGGTGGAACCACTCTCTCGCCTTTTCCCGGAGGGTGATGGCGAAGAGCGGCACTTGAATCGTCCGACATCTGACGGATGGAGACCACGTCCTCGAACCATTGGACATGCTGGACCGGGTCTCACTTCCCAGTGTAATAGGACATCTCGAGCTCCCTGAACCCATCTGGAACTGGAGCTGAAGAGACTAGCTCGCTGAAAGGGCTCTCTCCCCCCACTGGGCGAGCTGGCGAGTCTCGTGAGCCCAGCTCGCTGAAGCGACCTCGGCCTGCCGAGCCGGGGAAGAGCTCGCTCCCGGGGAGCTCGCAGCCTCGGCCTTCCTCAGCCACTTCCTTCCCAGCTCGCCTGTCGGGAGCGTCCTTGCCCAAGGAGGGGGTAGCCGCGATCTGGATCGCCGGAGTCGAGCACTCGGCCCGCGTGCCGAGTGCGAACTTGACCAGAGTCAGCACTCATTTCTGAAGTCTTCAAACATTCCCACGTTGCGAGAGGCGGGGGGGGGGGGGGGGCGAGCTCGGCCTGTCGGATCCTTGTCCCGTCATTGAGCTCGCGGAAACTTTTCTGCGCTGACCACTCTCCACGCTCACGCACCAAAATGTTGAAACCGAAACCCGGCTTCCTGTGGAGCTCGCCCTTGGGGAAAAGGGGTGGTCTCGCGCCTACTTCGCTCCTGCAAGAAAAACAACAAAACAAGGAGAAACAGACCCAAGGGCTCGGCATGGAGGTCCCACCACAAACCCGGAAGATCTCAGAGCGCTTCCCCTACTTGGCCTGAAGCCGAGCTAAGGAACCCTCAGAAAGCACTTGAAGATTTGGGGAGAAGAGCACAGGGAGAACTGCTTCTGGGGTACCCCTTGGGTCCTATTTATAGCTTTTGAAATCCGGACTGCCAATAACCAAAATAACTGACCTGAAATTACCAGAAAACCCTTGGCCGGGTCTTCCAACAGCCAAACTCCGCTGTTTTGAAGGGCTATGGGCAGACCAACAGGGGTAAAACAGTAAAAAGTACCTCTGACACCCAGGCGAGCTGGGAGCTCTGGCCACCTCGGCATGTACTGATCGCCTATCGCTGCCGAGCTCCACTGTGAGGATGCGAGCTGTGGCTCGCCTGGCGAACGCCGCGGGGGTCGCCGATCTTCGATCTCTAGTCGACGTTTGCCGAGCTCAGCCTCGCCCCTGCCGCTGCCGAGCTCGCCTGCTTCTTCTAGCCTGATCTGCTCGCCCCTGGTGGTCTTGCTCGCCGGACACGGGGTTGTACATCGAGAAGATCCCGCTGCCAGGCTCTCACCTAGCTGGCAGGGCCAGAAGTCACTCGATGGAATGTGTTTGGACCCCAAGAAGATCCTGCTGTCAGGCTCTCACCTAGCTGGCAGGGCCGGAAGTCACTCGGTGTCATCCTTGGCCTCGAGAAGATCCCACTGCCAGGCTCTCACCTAGCTGGCTGGGCCGGAAGTCACTCGATGGAATGTGTTTGGACCCCGAGAAGATCCCGCTGCCAGGCTCTCACCTAGCTGGCAGGGCCGGAAGTCACTCAGTGTCATCCTTGGCCTCGAGAAGATCCCGCTGCCAGGCTCTCACCTAGCTGGCAGGGCCGGAAGTCACTCGATGGAATGTGTTTGGACCCCGAGAAGATCCCGCTGCCAGGCTCTCACCTAGCTAGCAGGGCCGGAAGTCACTCGGTGTCATCCGTGGGCCTCGAGCAGATCCCGCTGTCAGGCTCTCACCTAGCTGGCAGGGCCGGAAGTCACTCGATGGTAGTAGTTTACGACCCAGAGCGAATCACGCTGTCAGGCTCCCACCTAGCCGGCAGGGCCGGAAACTACTCAAATGGTGTTAATAATGGATTGGAATCGCGAAGATTAGCCAAAAGGGGGGGGGGGTCTAGCATAACCACCCAGCCCCCAGATTGGCGACCGGAAGGAGGCGAGAACTCGGGTCGCGTCGCAAAGGGGTCAACCCGCAAGGAATCTGATGTCTTGGGCGAGCAGCGAGCCGCCTCACCTCGTCTGGTCAGCGAGTAGCCTCGGCAGTGGAGGCCGCGCCGCAGATGTAGGTCGCCCACAACGGGACGACCTGCTGGGCCTCCTATGACTCCTAAGCCGAATCCGTAGGCATACGACCTCGTCGACGCAATGCGAGGTGAGCGGCAACGAGCGCGAAAATGGGAAAATTACATCGTGCAATGATAGCAGACGGGCGTAAGTAATGAGTGGGGAAGCATTTATAAGAGCATTAATAGACGAAAATCAGAAAGTACAGGCGCGACCCGCACTTACATCTCAAACAGCTAAAAATACATGGTGTATACACCTGATAAACAAATGTCAAAGAAGCGGGGGCGACGCGAGATCCGGGGCAAGAAGTCCTAAATGGGCTGGAAGGACTTATCCCCGGGGTCCGGCACGGGAAGGAACAGCGCCGGCACCACGTCGCCCGCCGAGAGTTCTGCTGCCTCGCTCTTGAGGAGATCCGCGCGTCGCAGCATCTGCATTATGTACTCCGCAGTGCTGGCGGCGTTCTTCTGCATCAGCACCTCCAACTCTTAGTCAGAGTGGTGTTCGAGCGGGCAGCCCCTGTTATCTGGCGGAGGGACAGCGGCGGTGGCCTCCAGCTCGCGCACCCGCGCCTCCAGCGCCGACTTGTCCTGACCAAGGGTGGCGATCTCGGCACCCATCCGGCTCGCCGTCGCCGCGTCCTGGGGAAAGGAGAGAGAATCGTAAGGTGGATTCGCGAGAAAGGGCGGTTATTGAGGGTGAACACGTACCACCCCACCCAGGTACTGCGCGAGGGTCTCCTCAGCCGCGTCGGCCCGTCTCCTCTGAAGATCCACGTCCTCCTGAGCAAGCTTTCGGGCCTCCTCCCTCTCGTCCGCCAACTTCTTGAGGGAGGTGGCATTCCGCTCCAGCTGGGTGCAGCGCCTCCCAACCATATGGGCTAGCTCCAGGCCACGCAGCTGGGCCCGCGCGCTCTCGTGAACCAGTACTCGTGTCGCCTCTTTGTCGTAGATAGCGGCGTCCTCTCGCGAGTAGAGGCCGAACGAGAAGTTGTAGGCCTCCCCACCGATGGTGTCCTGCTCCAGCCAACTCGGCAACAGGGTCGAGACCACTGCACGATTTGACTCCTTGTCCCATGACAGCAGCGGGGCACCAAGCTCGTCCAGGGATTTCTCGCCATAGCCGAAATTGCGATGCCCTCTCGGCACCGGCTTCGCGGTAGGTTGCGACCCGTCCGGCGGCCCGGAAGTGCCTGCCGCCCCGCCGGGGGCGTCACTGGACGAGGCGACCATAGGGGGGGGGACCCTCGGCCGGAAGAACCGCCGGGGCCTTGCCTTTTCTTTGGCCACCGGCGGGCTGCTGCCCCGTAGTCTTCGCCATCTTGGGCGGGGGTGTAACGCCCCCACCTGTCACATGACATATAACGGTGGGTCCGGTCGGGGCCCCACGCCATATCTCACCGACAAGCGAAGGAATCACGTGTGGAAATCAAAATCGACCCGTATCCTTAACTCATCCATTCTAGCGCAGCATTTTTTTGTTTGTTAACATGAACTCCAACCAGAATGTCCACCACTATATAAATACCACATTTATATATATATAACACCAGGAATGTATACAACCCACACACCCTGGCCTTATGGCCTTACAGGTTCCTCTGTTACACAACAATCATTTCGTACATCGGCACGCAGGCCGGCCACACATGAAATCCAAACACAACTCTCTGCATGGCCTTCAAGGGCCTCATCAAGATAGCCATTCCGCTTATGCAGTTCAAGCCGCAACACCTGCAATTCCACATCCAAGACAAACCAGAAAATAAAGTAACGGTCAGCATTTAGCTGACCCATTATAACGACCCTACCCCCTACCCGTGGTAGTGGTTCCTTCCCTGTATACAGTGCTCATCAATATCATCAAGCATCATCCAACAATATATGTATATCAGTTCCTTTATCCCACTAGCAAACACACGACATCACAAACGCTGGAATCCACCAAACGTTCTGTGCACTCAGGGCACCTTCTTGGCGTACCGGATGTAAGACCCCCCCTCCCCCTTACCAAGGAGGGCTACCGGATCTTATGCCCAGAACCGCCGTCTTACGGTGGCACTAACTCACGGGTTAGTAGACACCGCAACACGCCGATTCTGCCGGCTAGTACGATCATAAACCTGTAGGTCAATATGAGAAGAATGAAGTAAACTGTATATAAAAACCATCAGTCCACAAGTCACAGTACAATCATGTAAAAGAAATGAATAGTACAATAGTCCACAAAATAGTACAAATGAAAGAGTAAAAAGGGCTTATGCCCAGTACATCAAATCTCTCTCTCACAAAATCATAAATGCGGAAGCTATACTAGAACATCAAGACTCGTCCCACCTGAGGACGCACAGTAGTGGTAGTAGCCTGCTGAAGCGGTATCTGCTCCTCATGTCCTGCCTCCTCGACGTGCTGGTGCTCCATCTCCACGGGCTCCTAAAAATAGTTGGTCACCGACCATTAGTCAAAAAGACTAAGTCATTTCCTCCGCACCTCGCCCCGCAGCTCCTAGGCACCGAGCGGGAGGACGAAGCGGAGGACAACAAGGGGTAGCAAAATGGAAGCAGGTGACAATATCTATCTAGAGTGATACTAAGTAATGAAATTCTACTCTAGCAATTCTAAGTACTGTACAAGTAGTAAGTAAGAGCAGTGCAGTAAAGAAAAGTAAAGAAGCAGTAGTATGAACAAGTAAATAAGCTAAGCTACCACTATGCTACCATCACAAACGTACCCTAACTTATATAAATGCCCATACAAATATATAAGTTAGGATTTCCAGGAAATTTAACTTATCATATAAAAGAGCTCATACTAATTTATATGATAAGGATCTATGAAGCGTATGACCTAATATGAATGAATGATATGATGCAATTTTATGCGCAGGCAAGTGCAACTCACACACAACGACTCTGTGATCACAGACCTTTAGTTCCCACTTTTTGAGAGCTAGCATCACTCTCGGGTACCACCGCTGTGGCTACGGCAGCAGCGGAGCGGGCGTCTCCGCTTATAGACCGGTATGCACACTACCAAGCCTTAGACCCCTCTCATACGCCTCTGTACACGTCCAAGGTGCACTCTAGAGTCTCGCGTACGTACTTTGCTGACAAACCCGTCAGTCTTGTTGGGTCGGATGTGTGTTATCGGGGATCGTCCTCCAGACCGTAGTGTAAAACAACCCACTGGCCCCTCTAACTCCCACAACCGCCTGGTGCACCGTACTGCCATCGGTGTGACGAACGGCCAGTACTGCATGCCCCGCCACGATATTTATGCACATGCAAGTAATTCATACCGAGCCTCCCACTCGCAGGACCAAAACCCGTCCTGAATCCCTCAAACCCAAACCCGGGTGAGAACGCACATTAGTGCCTTTATGCCAACTCCCTCAAACCCTAGACGGGTGAGCATATATCATGAATCTCTCCAACCCCCACACGGGCGAGAAGGTACAACAATGTCCTAACCTATTAAGCTACTCTTGTCTACGGTTTATTATACTTAGAGATTTAAGGTTAATCCCAGGACTGCCCCCGGTATTCCCTGTGAAGGGCTCTCAAGGGGCACTAGGAACTGTGTTGGGATTACGCCCAGCGTTCCCTTTCGCATGGATACTTATTTTAGTTGATGACTACCCATGTATTTCCCCAGCTCTCCTTATTGCTTTAGTATAACCCTAGTGACTTAAGGTATTATCGGGAAACCGACGGTCTTCCGCCGATCCCCGCTCCAGTTGCTAGCTAAGACTTGCACTTTTAATCCCTCACTAAGACAACTCTACCCACCAGGGTTACTCATGTTGAACTCTCTCTTATTTCTGCCGATAATCAATACCCTGGTAATCCCCTAAGGCAAGACCTATTTGTGTTATATGCAGACCATGACCTGTGGTTACCCTAGAAATGTGATCTTCCAAACCTTAAGGCATCTTGCCCCTAAATATTTATCCTAAGGTGTTATGGGCTAAGGGAACTACCCTAGGAATTCTCGTAATTTTCCTTGGCCAAATAGTCCTTTAATTAATTCTTTTAATTTAAATGTTAGGTCACTTTACACATGAAGTAGTTTGATTAAGTATCCACTGACCTAGGGAATTTTTCCTGAGATGTATATTGACAAAATATTGCTGCCTACAGAATTTCATAATTTTCCTTAAATTATTTATTATCATTTTCAATTTAATATCAATTCCACACAAATTCCATTTTCCAAATGATGTATAGGCATTATGTACTCAAAAATTCCAGAAAAATTACAAAGCTTTTAGGACACTAATTTATGACTATTGGCAGAGAATCATCAACATTCATTGTAAGATGGCCTATAGGATTCCATTATAAGATATTTACCAAAATGACATTGTACTAACTTAACACAAATAATGCATCCATTAAATTCTGAGAAATTTATGCAAGACTAATAATAACATTTTATAACAATAGAATAAATTCCAAATTTTTCAGAAGTATATATCCACCATTTCAAGAATTTACAAGATAAGGGTAAATTGGGGAATTTAGGGTATCTACTCCAAAAGTTCTTCAAAACAGAGAAATCATATTTTTCCTAAGTCCAATGTGATCTCATCTATGCCTTGTCAAAATTGTTTGAGTTTGTACTTGAAGAAACCCTATTTTCCAATTTTATTTCCAAAATAGCTATATTTAAAATAAATTCCAATAAATAGAATTTGATTCCAAAAATTCCATTATTAATTTGAGGGATTAAATTTACCCTAATGAACCACTATAAATAATTTCATGACCCTTGCATGTCACCATTGGGCTAAATACACCAATTTGCATTTTTGCTATTTGCACACCAAGGCTTAACATAGGCTAGCACATACATGTGGATTCTCCAACATGCAGTGAACCCAAGGTGCTAAAAATTTTATCATGCACCAGGGATGACCCCACTGACCTACCACCAAAGGTTGGGGCCGTGGGGAGGAGTAGAACTCCATATATATCATTTATTTATATTTTGATATTTTACCAAAAACTATAGGAAAATATTCTCTAAAAATTCCTAAATTTTGGCAGGCGCTAAGTATTTCCTAGTCATGCATGTGCCCAAAATTTGGGTCCATGGTGACTAATATTGTGACCAGGGCATCCAATTTAATTTCTGCCCTACTCTAGGACCAGTCCTAGAAGAAATGTCCTATAGGACTGTACACTACACCAAAATGTATGTTTAGGGTGGCATATTAAAGGTAAGACCCTAGGCTACATTTTTCATTAAGGGGCTAAGTTCTGGAAATGTCTCTAAGAGGCCTAAATTTAACATGCATAATGACTGAAAAAGTGTGACAGAATCATACACTATTTATCAATAATTAAATTAAATCATTTTTTCTGTAGCACGAATCTTAAAGTAAAACCGACGGGATCTGGTCATCGTCCCCGATGATTTAACGGCCACGATTTCATATTCCTGGACGAGGTTGGCTGGCCTTTTCCGGCCAGCTGAGCCACCACCACCGCCGGCGGATATCGCCACCACCTTCGTTAAGGTGGGGGCTAGCGTTTCCCGGAGGTGGGGCCGCCGGAGTTGGCTCCTCCGGCGAACCCGAGCAAGAAAAGAAATGCTCGATTTTCACCATTTCCTCTCATGGCATCGGGCTCGATTGAGCCCGATATCTCCCTAGATCGATCTAGAAAGTTAGTACGGGAAGAGGTGAGGTGAAACGTACTTGAATCGAGGCTTGGCTGCGGGTCAGGCGGCGGTTTGCCGTGGTGGTGGTGCGCCGGCGAGCTCCACCCCGAAAGCTCAATTCTCCACCGTTCTCCATGATTAATCAGTCGAATTCCACTCCTCTCGGCCTCCTGAAGCTAATGGTGAGCTCTGTTTGGACTGAGGTGGGCTATAAGTGGAGTTAACTCCAATGTTAGCTCGGTTTTGAGCTTTGGAGGTTTCACCCAGCTGCCATGTGGCTCACAGCCCTGGTATTCTATTGGAAATGAATAGGGGAGGTCGGCCACCTGGTTTTGGGCAGCCAAAACCAGCTGATGGGGTGGCCATGTGGCCATTATTCCCTTCATTCCCCTTTCTCTCTCCTCTTCTCCTAAAAATCCCAATTTTACCCCTTTGCATGTAATCTCTCTCCTGATTTAGAGGGGTAGGACTGGTCTTGTTCACTTGGGCTGACTATGGGCCAATTTTGGTGGGCTTGGTCCAAGGGGAAATGGCTTGGCCTTCATTTCACTCTTTAGGTCAATTTGTTGACCAAATTGACTTTTAGGGTTGACTGGTCAACCATGGTGGGTGGACTGACCCCACTTGGTGGAAATAGGTCTAGTGGCACCACCCAACTTGGTTTGGGTCAAGGGGGTGCCCCACTTAGGTTAATTAGGCCTATGAGTGTGGGTTTGACCAAATTGAGCCCAAGGTTGACTTTGGTCAATTGGGGTCAAAATGTTGACCTAGTGACATACCCTAGGGTCCACTTAGATTGTTTTTAGGGTTAGGGCAATGTGATGGGGGTCATGGTGTGGCTAGGGTCTCCACTTAGGCTAGTTTGACCTAGTTTGATTATGGTCTTATAGTGGGCCCCACATAGCTACCACCCACTTCCTAGGGTCAAACTTAGTTAATCTCCTTAAGTCTCACCCATGCCTAACCCAATCTAAGTTGAGGGGTCTAGAAGTAACATGGGATGTTACAAATTCCAATAAACAAGAAAATAATTTCGTCCCCGAAATTTAAGTTCGGGTCTACGGGGTTCTAATTGCAAGAATCATCAAGAATTTTAAAGACATAACTTAAATGTACCTGATGCGAATAGCTCCGGGTGTTGCTCCAGCATCAGATCCCTCGGCTCCCAAGTGTGCTCCTCCCGTCCATGGTTGGACCACAGCACCTTCACAAGAGGGACCTTCTTCTTCCGCAACACTCGGATGGCTGTATCGTCAATCCGGATCGGCTCCAATCTCACTGATCTGTCAGGCTCTACCGGTCCGGCTGTAGTAGTGATGTGCTGCTCCGGCCGGAGGAGAGCTCTTCGCAAGGAAGAGACATGGAAGACGTCATGTAATGCACCCAACTCCGGTGGCAGCTGCAGTCGGTAAGCCAAGGGGCCGATCCGCTCCAGGATCAGGTATGGCCCCATGTATCGTGGACTGAGCTTCTTGTGCCTCCGCACCCGAGAAACACCGTGTACTGGACGTATCTTCAAGAATACCCTGTCTCCAACCTGGAACTCCACCTTCCGGTGTCGAGCATCATAATACTTTGCCTGCCTGCTCTGGGCCTCCAGTAGCCGATCCCTGATCAATCGAATCTGAGCCTCAGTGTCCTCTATATAATCAGACCCCAGAGCCCTGGTATCCACATCCTGAACCCATGATAGCGGTGTCCGGCATCTCCTCCCATAAAGCGCCTCGTACGGAGCCATCCTGATGCTAGCCTGGTGGCTGTTATTATACGAGAACTCAATCAATGGTAGCAGCCTCTCCCAAGGCCTCCCCGTATCCAATATGCATAACCTGAGCAGGTCCTCCATGGTCCGGATGGTCCGCTCGGTCTGTCCGTCGGTCTGCGGGTGGAAGGCGGTACTAAAAGTAAGCCGAGATCCCAAGTAAGCATGCACGGCCCTCCACTCGCTCGAAGTGAACCGACCATCACGGTCCGAAACAATAGTCTTGGGGATACCATGATATCTGACGTAGTGCTCCACAAATAGTCTCACCAGAACTGCAACTGGGGCATCCTTCTGAACTGGAATAAACCGCGCTACCTTGGTCAATCTATCCACTATAACCCATATAGAATCATGCCCAGAGTGGGAGCGAGGCAATCCGTGTACAAAATCCATAGCAATGTCCTCGAACTTCCACTCTGGAACTGGCAGTGGCTGTAGTAAACCTCCCGGGCTCTTGCATTCTGCCTTCACACGCTGGCAGGTCTCGCAATGGGTCACAAAGTCCGTGATCTCCCTCTTCATCCCGGGCCAATACATAGATCTCCGCAAATCTGCCCACATCTTGGTGATGCCGGGGTGCACTGAATATCTCGAGCAATGTGCCTCTCGGAGTATGTCCTCCCGGATACTGCCTCCTGCTGGTATGTAGATGCGCCCCCGGAACCGAAGAAGATCATCCTATAACGTGTAGTCCTTGACCTTGCCCCTCTCTAGGGCACTGAAAATCGGCTGTAACGCAGCATCCAGCCTCTGATGTGCTCGGATGTGCTCCTGTATATCATCTCCGCTGATCACTGAGCTCAAATACTCTCTATAAACAACTGGCTCAGTCTCGGACACCATGGTAATGTGCATGTCCTCCATCATCTGTAGCAGCTCTATAGACATCAATCGGGGCTCCGGTCCAGAAGTGCCGGCCCTCCTGCTCAAAGCATCCGCAACCGTGTTCGCTTTCCCCGGGTGATAGTGGATCTTGTAGTCATAATCACAGAGGAACTCCAGCCACCTCCTCTGTCTCAGGTTTAGGTCCTTCTGCGTATCAATATACTTGAGATTCTTGTGATCTGAAAAGATGTCATAATGAATCTCGTATAAATAATGTCTCCATATCTTTAGGGCGAAAACCACAGCCCCGAGCTCTAGATCATGTACTGGATAGTTATGCTCATGCTTCTTCAACTGTCTCGAAGCATAAGCAATAACGTGTCCATGCTGCATCAGGACTGCACCCATCCCCTGATAAGAGGCGTCCGTGTAGATCTGGAATCCTTCGCTCCCGGATGGAAGCGCAAGGATGGGGGATGAGATGAGTCGGTCCTTCAGCTCCTGAAAAGCCGTCTCACACCGCTCTGACCAAACAAAATCTGCATCCTTCTTCGTCAAGGACGTGAGGGGGAGTGCTATCCTCGAGAACCCCTCCACGAACTTGCGGTAATAGCCTGCTAGTCCCAAGAAACTGCGGATGTCAGACGCGGTCTTCGGCCGTGGCCAATCCCTCACCGTCTCTATCTTGGCTGGGTCCACAGCTAACCCAGCCCCACTGATCGTGTGCCCCAGGAATGCCACCTCCTGCAACCAGAACTGGCACTTTGAAAATTTTGCATACATCTGGGTCTCCCTCAGCCTCTGCAAGACCTGTGCCAAGTGCTCTGTATGCTCCTCCTGAGTCCGAGAATATATAAGGATGTCGTCGATGAACACAATCACGAAGCGGTCTAAGAAAGGCTCGAATACACGGTTCATTAGACTCATGAATGCAGCAGGAGCATTCGTGAGCCCAAAAGGCATCACCGTGAACTCGTATAGTCCATAGCGCGAACTGAATGCCGTCTTCGGTATGTCCTCTTCCCTGATACGGAGCTGATAGTAGCCGGATCGCAAATCTAACTTGGAGAACCAGAATGCTCCCTGTAGCTGGTCAAATAACTCATCTATCCGAGGCAGAGGATAGGTGTTGCGGACCGTCAACCGGTTCAGCTCCCGGTAATCTATACATAATCGCAGTGATCCGTCCTTCTTCTTCACAAAGAGAACTGGCGCTCCCCATGGCGATGAACTAGGCCGCACAAATCCTGACTCGACTAGCTCCTGTAGTTGAGTCCTGAACTCTGCTAACTCCCTAGGAGCCATCCTGTAGGGTGCCCTAGACACCGGCCTCGCTCCCGGTACTAGCTGAATCCTGAAATCCAAGTCTCTAGCAGGTGGTACCCCGGGCAATTTCTCCGGGAACACGTCGGAGAAATCCCGGACCACCGGAATATCTGAGATAGTCGCCTCTGTTCCCACCATCTCGAAGCAGACAATATAGACTTCTTCACCCTGCTCATGGGCCTTCACAGCCTGTATAGAAGATAATAGTAGGTGGCAGATAGGCTGGATACCTTCAACGATAACATGAGAGTCGCCATGTCTTAGCGTGATCCTCCTGGACGGGCAATCTATCTGGGCATGGTTCTGATGCAACCAGGCCATGCCCAAGATCAAATCAAAGTCCTGCAACTTCAGAATGGTCGCCGGCGCCTCAAATGCCTTGCCGCCAATCTCGGCCTCCATATCACAATGTGCAGTGGTCCGCAGCTCCGATCCATCGGGTAGACGTACCCTCATCTCTAGTCCAGGGAACCTCTCCACGCCTTCGAGTCCGTCGATGAAGGCCTCGGATACGAACGAGTGTGAAGCACCCGTGTCGAAAAGGGTATGAGCGGGCTTGCCGCTGATCATAACTATGTCTGAGGTTTGTTTATGTGAAAGTTAATTGTTATCCTATAATTCCAGGTACTATATATCACTGAAAATTCAAGAAAATTCATAATTAACTTCAAGTACCTGTGATAACCTCCTCTGGATTCCTCGGCTCTGTGAGGTCCAAGGCGTATATCTGCTCTTGCTCGCGTCTCCTGCCGTGATATCCCCGACCTCGGCCTCGTCCTCGGCCTCGTCCTCGGCCCTGGTGTACTGGGGCCACCGGAGGTGGAGGAGGAGGAGGGGGATGGAATCGGTGCGGGCACTCCGACCTGATGTGCCCGGGCTGGCGGCATCCGTAACAAACCACTTGTCGATGGCCTCGGTCATCCTGTCTCCTTGGATCATGCATCTGTAGAGGTGGGGGAGCCAATGCTGGAGGAGGTACCTGCTCCTGCCTGAAGTTGGGACGACGACGTCCCCCACCCCTCCTGTATCCGATGGTCCTGCCTCTCTGAGAGCCCCTACTGCTCTCACCTGATGTCGATCCATCAAATGGTCTCTTCCCTCCGGCTCGCACCATCAGCTGGTCAGCCTCCAGCTTCTTCGCCATCTTGATGATCTGCCTGGATGTGCCATGAGAAATGAATAACAGAGCCTGCCTCAAATCATCCCTGAGGCCCCGGTAGAACCTCTTCGCATACCTCCTATCGTCGGTGTCCTGAATCCCCGCGAACCTGGCCAAGTGGGAGAACTCTCTCTGGTACTCTATCACTGATCTAGTCCCCTGCTTGAGGTTCAAAAACCTCTCCTCCAAAGCATCTCTGTCTGTAGCAGAGACGAAGTGCTCCAGAAACACATCGCCAAACTCCTCCCAAGATATCTCTGACAGCTCAAAGTCCGCATAAGTAGACTCCCGGACTGATTTCCACCATCTTTTTGCATGAGCCTCTAGCACAGAGGTGGCTAGGGGTACTGCCTGGCCGACTGGGCAGCTGATGCCCGCTAAGATCTCGTGTATGGCCTCCAGCCATTCTTCCGTCTTCACCGCATCCTCTGTCCCGCGGTACGTCGGTGGGGATAGGCTCTTGAATGCACTCAGCCAGCTCGACCCCGGATTTGGCTGTGGAGCCGGGACTTGCTGGGCTCTAAAGGCATCCAAAATCGCCGTCAGGGTCTGCCCCAACTCCGTCTGTAGGAATGGAGCGGCAGCTGGAGGGGGAGGAGCCACATTTTGCGGCGCTGCGACCTGTGGAGGTTGCATAAAGGTAAGGTTAAAAACAAAACCGGCCTAACACATTGTACTCGTGGACCATTTATGTGACTTTACACATGGGCACACCACTGCTTCCGCTGCATAGTTTGTCCGCAAACTAATGTTGGGGCGGGGGTGGTCCCATGTTGTGGACTTCTTTCTCATATGATCGTTGTTTGAGTGATACCAGTTTGTAAGACCCCCCCTCCCCCTTACCAAGGAGGGCTACCGGATCTTATGCCCAGAACCGCCGTCTTACGGTGGCACTAACTCACGGGTTAGTCGACACCGCAACACGCCGATTCTGCCGGCTAGTACGATCATAAACCTGTAGGTCAATATGAGAAGAATGAAGTAAACTGTATATAAAAACCATCAGTCCACAAGTCACAGTACAATCATGTAAAAGAAATGAATAGTACAATAGTCCACAAAATAGTACAAATGAAAGAGTAAAAAGGGCTTATGCCCAGTACATCAAATCTCTCTCTCACAAAATCATAAATGCGGAAGCTATACTAGAACATCAAGACTCGTCCCACCTGAGGACGCACAGTAGTGGTAGTAGCCTACTGAAGCGGTATCTGCTCCTCATGTCCTGCCTCCTCGACGTGCTGGTGCTCCATCTCCACGGGCTCCTAAAAATAGTTGGTCACCGACCATTAGTCAAAAAGACTAAGTCGTTTCCTCCGCACCTCGCCCCGCAGCTCCTAGGCACCGAGCGGGAGGACGAAGCGGAGGACAACAAGGGGTAGCAAAATGGAAGCAGGTGACAATATCTATCTAGAGTGGTACTAAGTAATGAAATTCTACTCTAGCAATTCTAAGTACTGTACAAGTAGTAAGTAAGAGCAGTGCAGTAAAGAAAAGTAAAGAAGCAGTAGTATGAACAAGTAAATAAGCTAAGCTACCACTATGCTACCATCACAAACGTACCCTAACTTATATAAATGCCCATACAAATATATAAGTTAGGATTTCCAGGAAATTTAACTTATCATATAAAAGAGCCCATACTAATTTATATGATAAGGATCTATGAAGCGTATGACCTAATATGAATGAATGATATGATGCAATTTTATGCGCAGGCAAGTGCAACTCACACACAACGACTCTGTGATCACAGACCTTTAGTTCCCACTTTTTGAGAGCTAGCATCACTCTCGGGTACCACCACTGTGGCTACGACAGCAGCGGAGCGGGCGTCTCCGCTTCTAGACCGGTATGCACACTACCAAGCCTTAGACCCCTCTCATACGCCTCTGTACACGTCCAAGGTGCACTCTAGAGTCTCGCGTACGTACTTTGCTGACAAACCCGTCAGTCTTGTTGGGTCGGATGTGTGTTATCGGGGATCGTCCTCCAGACCGCAGTGTAAAACAACCCACTGGCCCCTCTAACTCCCACAACCGCCTGGTGCACCGTACTGCCATCGGTGTGACGAACGGCTAGTACCGCATGCCCCGCCACGATATTTATGCACATGCAAGTAATTCATACCGAGCCTCCCGCTCGCAGGACCAAAACCCGTCCTGAATCCCTCAAACCCAAACCCGGGTGAGAACGCACATTAGTGCCTTTATGCTAACTCCCTCAAACCCTAGACGGGTGAGCATATATCATGAATCTCTCCAACCCCCACACGGGCGAGAAGGTACAACAATGTCCTAACCTATTAAGCTACTCTTGTCTACGGTTTATTATACTTAGAGATTTAAGGTTAATCCCAGGACTGCCCCCGGTATTCCCTGTGAAGAGCTCTCAAGGGGCACTAGGAACTGTGTTGGGATTACGCCCAGCGTTCCCTTTCGCAAGGATACTTATTTTAGTTGATGACTACCCATGTATTTCCCCAGCTCTCCTTATTGCTTTAGTATAACCCTAATGACTTAAGGTATTATCGGGAAACCGACGGTCTTCCGCCGATCCCCGCTCCAGTTGCTAGCTAAGACTTGCACTTTTAATCCCTCACTAAGACAACTCTACCCACCAGGGTTACTCATGTTGAACTCTCTCTTATTTCTGCCGATAATCAATACCCTGGTAATCCCCTAAGGCAAGACCTATTTGTGTTATATGCAGACCATGACCTGTGGTTACCCTAGAAATGTGATCTTCCAAACCTTAAGGCATCTTGCCCCTAAATATTTATCCTAAGGTTTTATGGGCTAAGGGAACTACCCTAGGAATTCTCGTAATTTTCCTTGGCCAAATAGTCCTTTAATTAATTCTTTTAATTTAAATGTTAGGTCACTTTACACATGAAGTAGTTTGATTAAGTATCCACTGACCTAGGGAATTTTTCCTGAGATGTATATTGACAAAATATTGCTGCCTACAGAATTTCATAATTTTCCTTAAATTATTTATTATCATTTTCAATTTAATATCAATTCCACACAAATTCCATTTTCCAAATGATGTATAGGCATTATGTACTCAAAAATTCCAGAACAATTACAAAGCTTTTAGGACACTAATTTATGACTATTGGCAGAGAATCATCAACATTCATTGTAAGATGGCCTATAGGATTCCATTATAAGATATTTACCAAAATGCCATTGTACTAACTTAACACAAATAATGCATCCATTAAATTCTGAGAAATTTATGCAAGACTAATAATAACATTTTATAACAATAGAATAAATTCCAAATTTTTCAGAAGTATATATCCATCATTTCAAGAATTTACAAGATAAGGGTAAATTGGGGAATTTAGGGTATCTACTCCAAAAGTTCTTCAAAACAGAGAAATCATATTTTTCCTAAGTCCAATGTGATCTCATCTATGCCTTGTCAAAATTGTTTGAGTTTGTACTTGAAGAAACCCTATTTTCCAATTTTATTTCCAAAATAGCTATATTTAAAATAAATTCCAATAAATATAATTTGATTCCAAAAATTCCATTATTAATTTGAGGGATGAAATTTACCCTAATGAACCACTATAAATAATTTCATGACCCTTGCATGTCACCATTGGGCTAAATACACCAATTTGCATTTTTGCTATTTGCACACCAAGGCTTAACATAGGCTAGCACATACATGTGGATTCTCCAACATGCAGTGAACCCAAGGTGCTGAAAATTTTATCATGCACCAGGGATGACCCCACTGACCTACCACCAAAGTTTGGGGTCATGGGGAGGAGTAGAACTCCATATATATCATTTATTTATATTTTGATATTTTACCAAAAACTATAGGAAAATATTCTCTAAAAATTCCTAAATTTTGGCAGGAGCTAAGTATGTCCTAGTCATGCATGTGCCCAAAATTTGGGGCCATGGTGACTAATATTGTGACCAGGGCATCCAATTTAATTTCTACCCTACTCTAGGACCAGTCCTAGAAGAAATGTCCTACAGGACTGTACACTACACCAAAATGTATGTTTAGGGTGACATATTAAAGGTAAGACCCTAGGCTGCATTTTTCATTAAGGGGCTAAGTTCTGGAAATGCCTCTAAGAGGCCTAAATTTAACATGCATAATGACTGAAAAAGTGTGACAGAATCATACACTATTTATCAATAATTAAATTAAATCATTTTTTCTGTAGCACGAATCTTAAAGTAAAACCGACGGGATCTGGTCATCGTCCCCGATGATTTAACGGCCACGATTTCATATTCCTGGACGAGGTTGGCTGGCCTTTTCCGGCCAGCTGAGCCACCACCACCGCCGGCGGATATCGCCACCACCTTCGTTAAGGTGGGGGCTAGCGTTTCCCGGCGGTGGGGCCGCCGGAGTTGGCTCCTCCGGCGAACCCGAGCAAGAAAAGAAATGCTCGATTTTCACCATTTCCTCTCATGGCATCGGGCTCGATTGAGCCCGATATCTCCCTAGATCGATCTAGAAAGTTAGTACGGGAAGAGGTGAGGTGAAACGTACTTGAATCGAGGCTTGGCTGCGGGTCAGGCGGCGGTTTGCCGTGGTGGTGGTGCGCCGGCGAGCTCCACCCCGAAAGCTCAATTCTCCACCGTTCTCCATGATTAAGCAGTCGAATTCCACTCCTCTCGGCCTCTTGAAGCTAATGGTGAGCTCTGTTTGGACTGAGGTGGGCTATAAGTGGAGTTAACTCCAATGTTAGCTCGGTTTTGAGCTTTGGAGGTTTCACCCAGCTGCCATGTGGCTCACAGCCCTGGTATTCTGTTGGAAATGAATAGGGGAGGTCGGCCACCTGGTTTTGGGCAGCCAAAACCAGCTGATGGGGTGGCCATGTGGCCATTATTCCCTGCATTCCCCTTTCTCTCTCCTCTTCTCCTAAAAATCCCAATTTTACCCCTTTGCATGTAATCTCTCTCCTGATTTAGAGGGGTAGGACTGGTCTTGTTCACTTGGGCTGACTATGGGCCAATTTTGGTGGGCTTGGTCTAAGGGGAAATGGCTTGGCCTTCATTTCACTCTTTAGGTCAATTTGTTGACCAAATTGACTTTTAGGGTTGACTGGTCAACCATGGTGGGTGGACTGACCCCACTTGGTGGAAATAGGTCTAGTGGCACCACCCAACTTGGTTTGGGTCAAGGGGGTGCCCCACTTAGGTTAATTAGGCCTATGAGTGTGGGTTTGACCAAATTGAGCCCAAGGTTGACTTTGGTCAATTGGGGTCAAAATGTTGACCTAGTGACATACCCTAGGGTCCACTTGGATTGTTTTTAGGGTTAGGGCAATGTGATGGGGGTCATGGTGTGGCTAGGGTCCCCACTTAGGCTAGTTTGACCTAGTTTGACTATGGTCTTATAGTGGGCCCCACATGGCTACCACCCACTTCCTAGGGTCAAACTTAGTTGATCTCCTTAAGTCTCACCCATTCCTAACCCAATCTAAGTTGAGGGGTCTAGAAGTAACATGGGATGTTACACCGGAATCCCCCAGTCATACACCGCCGATCCGAGGGTTTCACTTGTTGGTTGACCGGCCCTAGTCCACCAATCTCGCAAGCTGGCGACATCCCGCCCAACCACACAGAGGTACAACCTCACAGCAACAACCAGAGTAGGTCGACCCACAACATGTGGTGTAGCACGCCGGGTTTATCCAAGCTCCCCAGGCAATGTCTACCCATCGACCCCCCTCCTAATCCGATCGACCCACACTATGTGGTGCAGCAACCCGGGTTTAACTCGGCTCCCCAAGCATTGCCACCCATCGATCCCTCTAACAAACTAGATCAACCCACCTTAGTGGTGTAACAGCCGGGTTTATCACGAGCTCCCCAGGCATGCTACCAATTGATCATATCACAACCAGGAGCTTTGCCAAAGCCTCCTCACATTCAGCATCACATCCATACATTCATCACAATAGAAATCCATTTCCATCTCATCAAATCCACGGAGTCTCCTCCGGTTTACCCATGAACATCACCAATCCAGACTACCGGTCCAGATAGGCTTCACACAGCATGCCTATGTCGTACTCCATTTTCCGGCTCTAGATGCAGACTCAACAAAGGAATCACTTCCGCAAATCCACCTCTTGGTGGAGGATTCCAAGCACATGCATAAAGGAAGGACTTCGATGTCCAAGAAGGAGATCGTTACCCTTGAAGATCGCTTCGGTGCCATGAAGTAGCCGGATGGAAATCACCGCCTCGGCTTCGCCTTCACGAATCCGCTCTCGGATCTTCGCTCCGCACTCCGCAGCTCCTACAGCAGCTGGAAGACTCCTCCCTTCTCTCTCCCTTAGGCCTTTCTCCTCTCTCTCTTAGAATAAGGATGAAGAAGAAGAAGAAGAGAAAAAAGGGTTTAAATCCCCTTTTTCTCGGCCTTCAACACACCTGGACAGAGCCCAGCCATTGGATCCAGGAAGAGGGAAACAAATGGCTCAGATTTGGCCAGAAAAGCTAAAACACGGCCTGACACGCCCTGTGACACGCCCGTGTCACAGGCCGTGTCCCTCTAAGCGGCAGACAACCGACTCAAAACCAACAGTACACGGCCATGGGACACGCCCGTGTCACGTGCCGTATACCCGACACGCCCTCAGACACGCCCGTGTCTGAGGCCGTGTGCCTCAACGAAAATAATCCCAAAACAACCCGAGACTTCACACGGCCTGGCACACGGCCTAACACACGCCCGTGTTCCTGGCCGTGTGCACCAGGACACACCCGTGTCCCGCAAACACGCCCTAACTCGAAACATCGAGTTGAGTTCGACTACCACTGACACGCCCTGTGACACGCCCGTGTCACAGGCCGTGTCCTTACTCGACACTCGACACTCGACGATCGTCGAGAAAATTCGTCGACATCCAGGCCGATCGTCGACACGGCCTCGACACGCCCTGCGACACGCCCGTGTCGCAGGCCGTGTCCGCTGTGTCGACCCCAAATTTCGTCGACTTCACGACTCGACACTACCCAGGCTTGACACGCCCTGGGACACGCCCGTGTCCCAGGCCGTGTCACCCAGGCCTGCACCCGATTTTGCTCAAATTGATCCACTTGACTTCGGGGTGTTACAATCCTCCCCCCCTTCAAATAATTTCGTCCTCGAAATTGACTCCAATCAATCACAACATCAGCAAAGCTTACCCCCAAGCCTCCGCAAAAACGCACAAACATACAACACAAACAAACATCCCTAACTTCCACTTGTGCATCATCAACCACATAAGATCTCAACACAAAACAACATAATTGATATATCTCTTCCCAAGCACAAGTGCACCAAGTTTTGAGAGATATGTACACCATCTTTTATTCATCACAAATATAGATATACACATAGTTGACATACACCACCATGCTCATCGACGTGCTTCACATCACACGTCACTTTCGCTCAGCCTCCAGATTTTGAAATTCACGATTAAACGACAAATTAAACACCCGAGGCTGAATTTCACCAACTGAGCTTTGTGGCTCTTGCACGTCCATAGCATGCAATCGTGGTTGCGTCCGGGGTGCAGATGACTCGGCCACTGCTTTTCCCTTTTCTTCATATGACGCACATATCTTTTTCTCACTCCCTGGAGGGGCATTCCGACAAAATTTTGCTATATGTCCTTGCTGCCCGCATTTATAGCATATACGTGTATCCACACGTCCTGACCCATAAGTCGCCCCCGAAGAAACAGTCGACGGAGCTGATTCCGCCGGCCTAAATCTTTTCTTCTCTTGTCGTCGAAACTCCGATTGATCCAACTACGACACTTTCAACTCTGACTTTTCCTGTCGCTTATTCGCTTGTACTCGCTTCATATCCTTCTCCAATGCACGAGCTGTATCGACTAATGCTTGGAAGCCTTGGCTCACTGAACTCGGAAGTGCCAACCTCAATTCATCCCGCAAGCCTTCATAAAATCGATTTGTCTTTCGTGCTTCCTCCGCAAAGTTCGATCCCACATATCTCCCTAATCTTGTAAACTCATGCAGGTAGGTATCAATATCTCGCTCACCCTGCACCAAACGGAGAAACTCATTTTCCATCGCAATCCTCTGCGACACTGGCACATACTTGGCTAAAAATATTTGGGAGAATTCATCCATTGAAACGTCAGTTAAACCTCGACCTGCCAAGTGATGCACTTCAATTTCATCCCACCACAATCTCGCATCGCCTTCCAACAGAAAAGTGGCCAATATCACTTTCTGTTCCTCGACCGTCCTGATTGCAGTCAGGATCCTTTTTACCCTTGCCAACCAATCTTCCGCCTGTGTTGGGGAAAGCGCTCCACCAAACGTCGGTGGATGAAAGTGCATAAAACGTGTCAATGACTCGTCACTTGCTTGCGCCTCCACCACCACTGCAGCATGCTCTTGCCTTACACCAGGCCTTGCCTGTCCAATAGGTTGTGCTTGTAACACTGCAAGCACTGTCTCCGTCACCACCCGTATGGCTTCTGCCGAGGGAGGCATAGGAACTTCCACGGGTGCTGCACTCTCATCCGACCGCTAGGGCTCAGACGGCCCAGCTCCATCCCTCGCCACCTATCAATGTACAGAACACCATTAATACGTCCAATCATAACGGTACTACTACATTGACTACACACTCACGCACATCATGTGCATGACATACATTCATAGTGGACATTCATGAGTTCATTTCTGTTCTCTCCTCCCAAACAATCTAAACCTGGCTCTGATACCACTTTATAACGCCCCCACCTGTCACATGACATATAACGGTGGGTCTGGCCGGGGCCCCACGCCATATCTCACCGACAAGCGAAGGAATCACGTGTGGAAATCAAAATCGACGCGTATCCTTAACTCATCCATTCTAGCGCAGCATTTTTTTGTTTGTTAACATGAACTCCAACCAGAATGTCCACCACTATATAAATACCACATTTATATATATAAAACACCAGGAATGTATACAACCCACACACCCTGGCCTTATGGCCTTACAGGTTCCTCTGTTACACAACAATCATTTCGTACATCGGAACGCAGGCCAGCCACACATGAAATCCAAACACAACTCTCCGCATGGCCTTCAAGGGCCTCATCAAGCTAGCCATTCCGCTTATGCAGTTCAAGCCGCAACACCTGCAATTCCACATCCAAGACAAACCAGAAAACAAAGTAACGGTCAGCATTTAGCTGACCCATTATAACGACCCTACCCCCTACCCGGGGTAGTGGTTCCTTCCCTGTATACAGTGCTCATCAATATCATCAAGCATCATCCAACAGTATATGTATATCAGTTCCTTTATCCCACTAGCAAACACACGACATCACAAACGCTGGAATCCACCAAACGTTCCGTGCACTCAGGGCACCTTCTTGGCATACCGGAATCCACCAGTCATACACCGCCGATCCGAGGGTTTCACTTGTTGGTTGACCGGCCCTAGTCCACCAATCTCGCAAGCTGGCGACATCCCGCCCAACCACACAGAGGTACAACCTCACAGCAACAACCAGAGTAGGTCGACCCACAACATGTGGTGTAGCACGCCGGGTTTATCCAAGCTGCCCAGGCAATGTCTACCCATCGACCCCCCTCCTAATCCGATCGACCCACACTATGTGGTGCAGCAACCCGGGTTTGACTCGGATCCCCAAGCATTGCCACCCATCGATCCCTCTAACTAACTAGATCAACCCACCTTAGTGGTGTAACAGTCGGGTTTATCACGAGCTCCCCAGGCATGCTACCAATTGATCATATCACAACCAGGAGCTTTGCCAAAGCCTCCTCACATGCAGCATCACATCCATACATTCATCACAATAGAAATCCATTTCCATCTCATCAAATCCACGGAGTCTCCTCCGGTTTACCCATGAACATCACCAATCCAGACTACCGGTCCAGATAGGCTTCACACAGCATGCCTATGCCGTACTCCATTTTTCAGCTCTAGATGCAGACTCAACAAAGGAATCACTTCCGCAAATCCACCTCTTGGTGGAGGATTCCAAGCACATGCATAAAGGAAGGACTTCAATGTCCAAGAAGGAGATCGTTACCCTTGAAGATCGCTTCGGTGCCATGAAGTAGCCGGATGGAAATCACCGCCTCGGCTTCGCCTTCACGAATCCGCTCTCGGATCTTCGCTCCGCACTCCGCAGCTCCTACAGTAGCTGGAAGACTCCTCCCTTCTCTCTCCCTTAGGCCTTTCTCCTCTCTCTCTTAGAATAAGGATGAAGAAGAAGAAGAAGAGAAAAGAGGGTTTAAATCCCCTTTTTCTCGGCCTTCAACACACCTGGACAGAGCCCAGCCATTGGATCCAGGAAGAGGGAAACAAATGGCTCAGATTTGGCCAGAAAAGCTAAAACACGGCCTGACACGCCCTGTGACACGCCCGTGTCACAGGCCGTGTCCCTCTAAGCGGCAGACAACCGACTCAAAACCAACAGTACATGGCCATGGGACACGCCCGTGTCACGTGCCGTGTACCCGACACACCCTCAGACACGCCCGTGTCTGAGGCCGTGTGCCTCAACGAAAATAATACCAAAACAACCCGAGACTTCACACAGCCTGGCACACGGCCTAGCACACGCCCGTGTTCCTGGCCGTGTGCACCAGGACACACCCGTGTCCCGCAAACACGCCCTAGCTCGAAACGTCGAGTTGAGTTCGACTACCACTAACACGCCCTGTGACACGCCCGTGTCACAGGCCGTGTCCTTACTCGACACTCGACACTCGACGATCGTCGAGAAAATTCATCGACATCCAGGCCGATCGTCGACACGGCCCCGACACGCCCTGCGACATGCCCGTGTCGCAGGCCGTGTCCGCTGTGTCGACCCCAAATTTCGTCGACTTCACGACTCGACACTACCCAGGCTTGACACGCCCTGGGACACGCCCGTGTCCCAGGCCGTGTCACCCAGGCCTGAACCCGATTTTGCTCAAATTGATCCACTTGACTTCGGGGTGTTACAGGGGGAGCGGGCTGTCCGCCGCCCGGCCGCTTCTTGGCAGGGACCGACGGGGCGTCGCGCTGAGCGGCGTCTGCGGCCTGAGCTGGGGCGAGGACCCCGGGGAAAATCCGAGGACTCTTGTAGGGGGTATGAAGGGGGACATCCCGCTCGCCTGTCAAGAAGAGAGGGTGAGACTAAAGAAGAAAAAAGCGGACAGAGCAGTGGCGAGTGGCAAACCTCCCCCTTGTGGGACGGCGGCAAGGTCACCAAGATTGCGGCGTAAGTACGCGACCTCGAAGTTCTTCCCGGCGAAGAACCCGCAGAAGTCGGCCTCGTGGCCCCCTAGGCTGGGCGGGCGGTAACTCGCCTCGCTGAGCTGCACCGGCGAGAAGGGGATGTTGCCGAAATCCCCCTTGACGAACAGGAACTTTTTGAGCCAGTTGTGACTCTTATTTACGGTCTCCCGCACCTTGAGGTGGGCGCTAGAGAAATAGGCGGTCCCGTCCCGGTTCGCCCTGAAGGAGAATAGCTTCCGGAAAACCGCGAGACTGAACTCGACTCGCTCCTCCCGCAGAAAGCAGGCGAACCCCACCATAACAGCTATGGAGTTCGGGGTCCTCTGATCTAGGACGACCCCGAAGTACTTCAGCACTTGGCGTACCTCAGGCCACAGGGGAAGCCGCAGACCCACCTCAAAGTGAGCCAGGGGTATGGCGAGCTCGTCCCTGGATAGATCGTTGATCTCTTCTCCTTCCCCGGGCCATCTCGCCGAAAAGCCCGGCGGGACGTGGTCGCCGAGGGCATCCAGGTACTCGCGCTCCGAGATGACTGCGCGAGGAAAATCGTGCTCTAAGAAGGTCCAGGCGCACTTGCTTCGCCCGTCCGCATCTCCGTCGCCACCGCCCATTTCCACCGAATTGCCGCCAATCGTGCGAGACAGATCCAGAAGGCGAGCACGAGCCGTGCTTTGCGGAGAGCAGGAAGCGGGAGAGTGTTTTGAACCGGTAAGAGAATAAGAACCGGCAAGGCCTATTTATAGGGAGAAAGAAAGGGCGGGAAACTTCCCGCCGAATGAAGGGGTGCGGGTAGCAAAAATCAGCCCGACGGTCCGACTTCCCGGCGCGCAACCGCACCGCCAAGGCCGATCAAGCGCGGTTCTCGCCCGGCCGCATCCGCGCAAGACTTGAGCGGGCGAGTCTCGGCCCGCACTCACCCGGGATTCCGCGCGAGTCGGGGAGACTCACGGCTGGCGAGCCCCTCGGCTCGCTCCCGCCCCGATTGGCAGGGCGGGTAGAGCGAATCCATCCCCTGACCTGCCCTCCCCCCCCCCCCAGAGGGAGGGCGAGCAAAGTACGCGAGTACCCTCGAGCCCGCCCCGCGGAGAATAAAAGCCACAACATGGTAATTTCAACATACATCAGCAGCAGAAAATTAGGCCCATAGGCGGGCAATGAGAGTTGCAAATCGTTACAGATACAGGATAACTTTGAAATAGTAGCAACTCGGCGATATCACGCGGGCGGGGAGAAGGAAGGGTGGATCAGTACTGGATCCACTTCCACCTGCCCCGCCGTTGCGTTCCGGATCGCGGCGGCACGCGAGGATAGTGATAGTCGCGCACCGCCACCAGCTCCTGCTGGGCCAGGCCAACTTGCTCCGAGGCACTCCTTAGGCGCTCCTCGGCCCGCGCAATGTGCACGCCAGGCGAAGTGACCTAGCCACCTTCTGCAGCGCGCGGGGCCCCCTCCAGGGCCGCGAGCCGAGCCTCGGTGTCGGCCTTGTCTTGATCGACCCTCTTCACGAGCTCCTGAAGCAGCAGAGTATGTTTCTGGAACAACCGCGTCACCTGCCTCTTCATCCCCACCGCATCAGCCGGGTCGCCCAGGTAATCTGAAACACCCTCCACGTCATGCGGAGGCGAGTACCCTTCGCTCATCTCCGTTTCGGAGGAGATCATGTTGTATCCTGCAAAAAGGGCAATTTAGAAGGAACGAGCGAGAACAAGGCAAGCGCTGAGCACGAGCTTACCAGGGGTTGGCACGTCGTCCATACCGATGGAAGGACGAGAGGAGCCCGACCGACCCTAAAAAGGTTCCCCCTCGAGGGCCGCGAGAGATTTCCCTAGTCCGGGGGGAACTGGCGGGCGAGGGGTATTCGGGGGTGGGCGGTCCAAACCTGATGGACTACCAGCCCTCTCAGACGACAAGGGAGGGGGGGCGATCCTCCCCCCTGTCCTCCTCGTCTTCACGATGCTGTGCCTGCAAGACGAGGGGTCAGAGACATAGCAACAAGCCGAGGAGGAAGGTCGCGTACCTCAGAAGCGACCTCATCGCCAGCCGCCGAGCTGGAACCCGGGAAGTTATTCGCCGGGGACCGCCTCACGATCTTCCCCTTCACCGGCCTGAAGAGAGGGCCGGGAGACCCGCGCGCTAACCAAGGAGCGGCCTCGAGGGACTCCTCCCGAGTTCTCTGGCCCGCGGCCGCCAGGCGGGCTCGCACCTTTTCGCTAACCGGCATCAGGAGGCTGCAGTCCGGTTGAAAAACGAGATGATCTGGGGAGCCCCCCTGGGCTCAGTGGAATATTTATAGCCGAATAGTGGGGCCCCACCAGAAGATTCCCTGCCAGCTCAGCACAGTACTCACCGAACACGCGGGTTGGATGATTCTTTCTGAGCTTGTATCAAGCTCAAAAAGAGCGGGGATTGTGTACAACCCCGTGTTCGTCGAACGGGCCCCACCAGGAAGATCGAGCGGACCCAGTCCCGCGACCCGCACCCAAGCAACGAGCAGACATGCGGCAAGGGGCTGGTCCGCTCCCGCTCACTTCAGGCGAGCGAGCCAGGTGAGACGGCTCCCCTGTCCCTCCCGCTCGCTCAGAGAATCGTCGACCGGAGCGGGGGGCGCCAATCGTCGAGCCAGTACTCGCGGATGGGTTCGACGACCCGCGATCTGCGAGCCGTTCGAGGGTCACAATGGCCACCAGTCCTCCCCCTATACGCGACCTGGTCCCCTATCCGCCTCGGCAGAGGACTAGCGGGTCGCGGCGGTCTGGCTCGCGTTCGCCCGAGAAGGATAAGCGAGCCGCCAGAACCAGGTCGCGCCCGCCTCTCGCGGAGAGGGATGGATGGCAGGCTGACCCCCCCCCCCCCCCACCCCCATGGGTGCGAATAGCTGTTTAGAACAGCGGGGCCACGCTGTTGGCAGACCAGGTTGGACTGCGCATAGCTGTTCGGAACAGCGGAGTTTGGCTGTTGGCAGACCCAACCAAGGGCTTTTTGGTATTTTCAGTTCAGTTCTTCTGGTTATTGGCAGTTCAGAATCCAAAAACTATAAGTAAGACCCAAGTGATACCTCAGAAGGCACGCTTTGAGTGCCTCCCTGCTCCTGTTTTCAAGTGCTTTCTGAGAGTACCTTAGCTCGGCTTCTGGCTAAGGAGGGGAAGCGCTCAGAGATCTTCCGGGTTTGTGGTGGGACCTCCCTGCCGAGCCCCTGGGTCTGTTTCTTCTTGCCTTCTTTGTTGTTTCTCTTGCAGGAGCGAAGTAGACGCGAGACCACCCCTTCCCCAAGGGTCGAACTCCACAAGAGATCGGATTCCGGTTTCAACAGTTAGCTTTGTGCATGGGCTATAGTATCTCTCATTCTAGATTTAATAGTAATTTATTTTTGATTCTTTAGGAAAAATTGTTATTTACTTTTTCAACTAGTTATTTATTCTATCCTAAGATGCAATTAGAATGAAGATTCAAGCTATGTTTCAATTTTATTTGTTATGCAGACAATTAATCACATTATAAATTCTGCGACAAAATTAAATTACATCTCTTAAGGGCAGATATCTGTGCCTATTGCATTTAGATGACCAAATGGAGCTGATGCATTGTCCGATGCTAATGGAGATGATGCATTGTCCGGTACTAATGAAGTCAGTGCTTATAGAAGAAAATTTTGAAGTTGCATGATCCTTATTTTGTTTCATGAGGTTTTTGACAAATTGATGTTATTTTGTGTACTAAAGAGATGTTTACATATTTATAATATTGAAAACAATGCAGTGAATGATTATATATTTTTTTGCAAGTTTATATTACTTAAACATATTTTGTTTATTATTAATGTGATTTTTTTCAAGTTTACTTTTTAATTTTAGTGATGATATATTACATGGCCATTATAATTATTTTTTCATTATTTTTGTTATAATTAGAGATAATATTTGGAACAACAAGTTGCAAAAAATATCTTGAGATATCTTAATGAATGTCAATGCAAAAAAGTATTTGAAATTTTAATCAGAATTAATTTCATAAAAAAATATTTATATTTTTAATAAAGATTTTATATGCACTATTATTTTTTAGAGTAAATTATTATTACTTCTATTTGTTTTAGATTTTTTTTCATGCAAAAAAATTGCCATGTTTTATTTTGGAAAATTATCGTAGAGTTTCAGGAAGTCGCGCCTCGGACGACTCCGTGTAATGGAGAAGAAAGCCGAAGCCCTCCTGTGCGACGCCGCTGTTGTCGGCGACTGCGAAAGGCTCCGCGAGCTCCTCGCTGCTGGTGCAGACCCCTCCTTCTTCGATTCCGACGGAATGACTCCGATGATGCACGCCGCTGCAGGCGGCCACGCCAACGCCGTCAGTTGCCTCCTCAACGCCGGCGCTCCTTGGAACGCGCTTTCCCCCTCCAACCTCTCAGCCGGAGACTTCTCCATGCTGAACGACCATCAGGAGGCATTCGATGTCCTCCTCAACTTCGCCATCCAGGCCGAGCTCGTCCTCGGCACCCTCGCCTGCGGCGGTGGCGGCCATGGATCTGCCTCGAATGAGGGGTACTTGGAGGAAAGGGTGGTATTTGGCGAGGACAGAATCATGGCCGCCGACAGCAAGGCGGTCATGATGGCTTGGGAGAGGCCGCTAATGGAGGCTCACGCTAGGGCAATCTGCTGTGCCGGTGCGGGCGATGGAGTTGGGAGGATACTCAATGTAGGGTTTGGGATGGGGCTTGTGGACGAGGCTATCCAAAGGTACAGTCCTATGGAACACACCATCGTGGAGGCTCATTCCGAGGTTTATGATCGGATGATAAGGTCTGGGTGGGGAGAGAAGGAGAATGTCAAGATTGTCTTCGGAAAATGGCAGGATGTTCTTCCTCAGCTTGGGTCTTATGATGGTAACTGCTCTCTCTTCTGTAATTTTCTGTTTTGTTCCTGTGATTGCAAAACTAGTAAGTTGAATAGTAGATTTATTGCTCTCTGTTTGACACGGCGGCCGTGGTCGTGAACGCTGTGATTATGAACTGAACTCACCTAAGGAACTTCATCCACTTTTATGTTCAAAATTTGCTTCTTTTCTTGATGGCCGTCATAACTGTTGTCATGCAAATCATACATTTTATGATGTTAGTGTTTTTGTCCAAACTCATCGGATCAAAAATGACGAATCATGCAGTGCCTTCATTGTAAAGAATGAGACCAAATTTCAATACTAATTCAAGTTGAATGGCCGATTATTCCTCAATGTTACATGTCGAAAGCTGTGATTATCAATGAGGACTACCGGGTGGTATAACATGTTTTAGCCAACATGCGAGATTAACACTGGGGATCTTACTTAAAAATGTCACCCAAACTTCAACAAAGAAGTCCTGCTGGGTAGCATGACCAAAGTCTGCATCTAAAGAGCCTTCGCCCTTTAATTGTTGTTAGATTATGAAATTATTTTCAGTTCAGCTCATTCATCTGGTTCAGCCCCTGCATCCGGTTCGGCTCTTGTATATTTATATTCAAGTGGCGTCTTCGATTAGGGTTATGCGGAATAGTGAGGTACGCGATTCCCCTCCTTCTCCGTTGATTTACATGGCATTAGAGCCTCGTCGGTTGAGATCTTCTGACGACGTCATCATCTTCACTGTTGCGTGCGCCTACAATGTTATTGAGGTCTTCCCGTCGCGTCTCCCTGAGGGAAGTTCATCCAGTCGCGACTTCATGAGGGAAGTTCCTGCCACGCATCTGCGTATCATTTTTTTCCTGCCGCGCGTATTTTCCTCTCGATAATAGACCAAAGCAGTCCTCTCCGTTCCCCCAGAAGAAGTTTCGCTCCAGATCTGGCGGAGAAGCATCAGATCCCGCCGCAGAAGCAGTTTCGGCGTGTGTGTCCTCTGCTGCGTCCACGTCCTTTGCCGTTGTGTCTCTTGTAGGGGGTGAATCCTACTTCAGTGTAGTGGGTGATGTCGAAAGAAGATTCTCTGAAACAAGCTATGATTGATGATGAGTCTAAAAGGATCATAGAAGACTACATGAATTTTCGTAGTAGACTCACAAATGAGAAACTAGGTCCCCAAAACTTCCAAATTTGGAAGAAGACTGTTCTTGTTTGCTTGATCTGCATGGGAAAAGCTAAACACCTTACCAAACTTCCTCAGCTAGGTGGTTCAGGGCACCCACTCTGGGAAATTGAAGAGAATCGTATCTTTGATGCTCTTCTTAATTCCATGGATCAGAAAGTCAAAAGTCATAATTGCTAATTACTCTACAGTCAATGATGCGTGGGACATATTAACTCTTATGTATTCAAATACCAATGACAAATCTTGAATATGCGACTTGTTGAAGAACCTGTTCCAATTAAATAAGGAGGAGCGATCTATCCAGGAATTTTATACTGAGTTCCAATCCTTATTTGATGAACTTGATGATTTGTGGCCGATTCCCACTTCTCCTCCTGAAATGATGATTCAAAGAGAACAACTTGGTGTTATGTGCTTCTTATCCGGTCTTCATCCTAGCCTGAAATATATCAAGAATCGAATCTTATCTGAGAAAATGTCTACATCTATTTTAGAGGTGTACAGTCGTCTGAGCAGTGTCATTATTGGATCTCATTCAACAGCTCAACAAGATGCTAATGATAAGTCTGCTTTATTCTCCTCATCTAGGAATAGTGGACGTGGCAATCGTGGTGGTCATGCTCCTTGTGGTGGGAAAGGAGCTCGGGGTAATAGAGATCAACGTGTGTGTCATCACTATGGGATCACTGGGAATTTAATGCATAATTGTTACAAGCTGCATGGGTATTCCAATGGAAACAAAGTGGCAAACACATCTTTGTCTTCTCCAGGGAATAAAGATCTCTTTTATACTCATAAGAAAAGGATGATTGAGATGAGTGATGAAGAATTTCAGAGATATACTCAATTTCAAGTTAAAGGTCGGAACTCTATAGCTACATATGCTCACACAGGTAATCGCACTGCTTGCATCTCTATGCCCCAAGCGTAGTCAATTGTAGATTCTGGGGCTTCAGATCACATTATTGGATCAACAAATAATCTTAAAACCTTTTCTTCCTGTCAGTTCTATCACTGTTGCTGATGGCTCCTCAACAAATGTGATGGGAAGTGGGACCTCCCACCTTTCTACAGAGTTAACATTATTCTCTGTTCTTTATGTTCCAGATTCACCTTTAGATTTGATATTTGTAAGTCAAATTACAAACAATTAAATTGCTCGGTCTCATTTTTTTCCGATGGTTGTATTTTTCAGGATCTTTTGCCGAGAAAGGCTATTGCTAAAGGGAAGGTTGAAGGAGGAGTTTACATGATTGAAATCGCACCTCCTCCTGTTGCTCACCATGCCACATCCACATCACCTTAAGACATTCACTGTCGTCTTGGCCATCTCTCATCTACCACTCTTCATCAGTTGTTTCCTTAGTTTAAATGCATTTCTTTTGAGTGTGAGTCATGTCAGTATGTTAAGCACCATCACGTGTCTTATGATCCTAGAGTCAATAAAACGATGTCTTCTCTGTTTGAGTTAGTTCATTCCGATGTTTGGGGTCGTTACCCTATTGTATCAAAGCCGGGTTTTCAATATTATGTTATTTTCATTGATGACTATTCTCATATGACATAAGTGTATCTTATGAAAAATCATTCTGAGGTTTTTCAAATATTTTGTGAATTTTATGATGAAATTTAAAATCAATTTTCTTCTAGTGTTAAGGCTCTGTTTGGCGCAGCTGCAGCGACTGCAGAAGCAGTGATGGAATAATCAGATATTTTGCAGAGTGGTGTCAGAATCTGTGAAACTGTTTGGATGAACAGCTTTTGCAGAGCTGTTTCAAACAGAGAATCTGTTTAATCTATTTCGCAAAATAGCTGTGCGATGCACGGTTCATTTTTTTTGAATTTAAACACAATAAATAATAACATTAAAAAACAGTTAAATTTAATGCATTCTAAGTGCTCAGTAACAAAATTGAAAAAAACAACTGTTTCCAAAAGGATTATTTCAGTCATGAAAATCATAAACGTGCTATGTCATGCTGATAAAATATATCCCTCGATCATCGATCGTTAATTGCACATCAAAAAATAAATGTAATTACTGATCTTTTTATATATGTTTATAAATGTAAAAGTCATTATGATGTATACCTGTGATACTCCGTGAGTTGATCTGCAATGTAGTCCTTAATATTGGTCATTTCTGCAGTTCCCGTTCCCTCAAATGAGCTTGGTGTTGTGTTCAGATTTGAATCGATAGTTTTTGGACGATTGTTTGGTCGCAACTCATATGCCTCTAGATGAATAAAGATTTCGTTTCCGTCACATACATCCAACTCTGGGTCAGCCCTCGATGGATGTCTTCTAATAAAGTTGTGGAGCGACATCGTAACGACGACAACAACACACTGCTTCGAGAATTCAAAATGAGGCATTTTGCTAAGTATGAACCACTTTTTCTTCCATACACCAAAGCTCCTCTCGATGACACTACGCATCGATGAGTATGCTTTATTAAATATTTCACGTCGTCCTTCAATTGACCTATTTTCCCGAGCAAAGTCCGGCAAGTGATATCTCGTTTCCGGAAAAGGTTTCAGGAGCCCCTTCTCCAATAGATAACCAGCATCGACGAGATAATATTTACCTTCAGTAGTAAAAAAAAGTTTAAACATTTAAAGATATGATCCATAAATCAACATAACGTAAAAGCTCGTGGTACATACATTCTGGTGGAAATGGAAATTTACTTAGCGGATCCCGTACTGCACGATGATATATGCGTGTGTCATGTGCAAACCCCTCCCATCCAAGTACAACATATGTAAAACACATATTAAAGTCGCAAACGACCATTACGTTTTGAGTCGTGCTTCCATGACGACCTATATAAGCAACTTGATTTTCAACAGATATCCATGCATCAACATGTGTACCGTCAATTGCACCGATACAATCTTTTAAAAATGTCATATATCTATCATCATTTTGTATGTGCGATGTAATTGTACGAAATTGCGGATCAATCAGAGCAATGTTATGCATGGACATACTTGTCAGAGCTTCTAGACCAATCATAAACAACCGACTCAATGTTTCTGTGGAATGTTGGAATCTTTCACCAGATTTTCTGAATGTTTCATTGTGATCCAATATATAAATCGTTATTGCCAAAACCTCATTGACCCGTGTCCTCTGTGTTCCTCTTAAACCGTGATGTTGTTCCAACAATGCTAGCATGTAAAAAAAAATGACCTTCGTCATTTAGAACATATTATGAAAACGTCCAGAATGCCCTTCAAATAATTCCCAGAGCCATTTATGTCCAGTTTGAGATGATGTCATGCACGGTGTTTTATCACAAAACAAAGTGACATAATCACTAATTAAACATACAGTGGTGGTAACAAGTTTCACATATGCGGCGCAATCTTGTTGACAAGTTGCACAACAATTCAACACCAACTCTTCATCATCGTCTATGTTAACTTCTCTATCATCATCTACGCCGACATTATAATGACCTATAAATATGACACAACAGTCATTATAACAATGTAACATATATCACTGCATAAGAGATAATAGTAACAACAATTAAGTTTTCAACAAAATGTCAGTGTCACGTAAATCACTGCATGAAATAAGTTTCGAACAATAAATAAGTTTCACATAGAAAATCATAAACAACATATAAGAGAAATCATATATGTGAATTCATGTAGTGAGTCTTCAGCCATTCCACCCTTCTTTCCTCTGGGATACTCAGGAATGTCACCCGATTTACTGGTGTTTGAAAATGAACCGTAGCAAAATGATACAGCGACCGGTCCTCAAAGATTTCTGGGTAGTTCCCCAGTTCTTGAATCGCCTCTCGCAGCAGATATGTACTAGGAGGAATAATTGGTGCTATAACGCGCTGCATAATTGCTTCTGAGGAGGAAAATAACTTCTCCACGTGTGCCAACATAACCTGTTTGATCCTCATTTCATGTCTCTTCCCCTTTCGTTTACGTTTTGAAGCTGCACCATATTGAGAACTCTGCCCAGGTGTAGCCGAGTCAAGATCTTCATTTGCAAAAGACTGTGTATTATTGCTCTCATTGATGTGATCTTCAGCTTCTTCTGATAAGGTGTCTGTCTGCGAAAAAATTCCAGGAAGTTCTCCAAAAGAAGACATCCATACATTTTCTCCTGTCGCCACAACAAGACTGAACATTTTATCTAGTTTTTCCTAAAGCTCGGGCAATATTCCACCAAAACGGAATTTCTTCGCATTGAGAATCATCTACAAAATAAAAGGAGCTTCAAAATAAATGCACATCCTAATCAAATGTTCATTATTATAATAATAAAATTATATATAAAAAATTTAACCTCAATACGTTCTTTCCACCAATCATCAGACGCGTCAATTGTCCGCTTAGTGGGATTCCAACCAAGACCGGTCTCACCTCTTTTGAGTTTACGCCATAATTTCCAATCACGCTTCAGTTGATCCCATTTGTTTTTCATTTGTGTCCGACTGTACTCCAAGTCTGTGCGCTCCTTGAAGTTTTTCACCAAATTGCACCAGCCTTCCTTATTGAAATGAGTGGCAGGTCTATTCCCTAAATCTATCTCTTGTCTACAAAGATCGCAAAAAAGCAGAACATGCGATGTCTCCCAATTTGTAGAAATTCCACCTTCTTTTGATTTACCCATCTATGAGAAAAATTAAAATTAACGCATACACACAGACACATTGACACAAAAACATACACACACAAAAACATACACACACAAACACAAATCAAACACACATACAAACACACGCACAACTACACACTTACATACACTTACACAATTACACACACATGCACATTGTCACAAAGACAATGCACACGTACAAACATACGCACAAACACACACTTACACAATCACACACACAAACACACATTCACACAATTACACACACACATACACATTGTCCCAAAGACAAACACACATACAAACACACGCACAAACACCCACATACACACACACAAACATACACTCACACAATTACACACACACGTAAACACCCACACAGACATACGCTTACACAATCACACACACACCAACATACGCATACACAATTACACACACACATACACATTGTCACAAAGACAAACACACATACAAACAAACGCACAAACACACACAATCACACACACAAACACACACTTACACAAACACACACAAACACACACAAACACACACAAACACACACAAACACACACAAACATACATACACACCCTAAACACACACACATAAACACAATCATACACACACACACACATTCCCAAACACCCTAAACACAAACAAAAACATACACACACACACAAACAAAATCATACACAAACAAACACAAATCACACACAAACAAAATCATACACAAACAAACACAAATCACACACATACACAAACACAAATCAAACACACACACACACACATGTCATAAAAAAATCACATTTAACAGTGCTATCATAAAAACAAAATCACATACACTTGTGTGTATTCTCTATTTGCAGGAACAAAATTTTGGCAAAATTTTTGAAAAAATTTATACCTTGCCGGGTGTGAAGTTTCCCTGAGAATGACCGGAGTAGGCGTTGAGGAAGATACTCCTCGCTGTGGTCGTCCGAGAGGAGGAAAGGGGGCGGCACTTGGCTCGATCGCCTAGGCAAGGCGTGAGGATGTAGGAAGATCGAAAAAAATCACCTGGGTGGTGATCGACAAGAACGCTGGAGGAGGAAGAGAAGCCGAGAAACGTCGCGATCTGGAGTCGAAAATCGGGAAGGAGGAGATCGGGGTCGGCGAAGCAGCGAAATCTCCTCTTGCGGTTAGCCGACGGAAATGGGGAGGGAGGAATCACCTCTAGGGTTCACGCTTCTAGCAAGTCGCGGAAATTGCGCGATTCCGGAGTCGTGATAATTTTTCACGACTCCGGAACGCCGGAAAATAACGATTCGGGAGCAGGGGCGACTCCAATCGCTGGCGTCATAATATTGTTTGGCGCGGCTTTTCCAAACGCAGCGGCACCCCACCCCCTAAACGCCCCGCCAAACAGAGCCTAAGTTCTTACGTAGTGATTATGCTTGTGAATATCTATCTGGTCAATTTAGAAATTTCCTCTCCTGCAAAGGAATTGTTCATTAGATCTTATGTCCTGACACACCCCAACAAAATGGGATAGCTGGGCGTAAAAACAGGCATCCTCTTGAGACTGCTCGTGCTCTTTTATTTCGACATCATCTTCATGAATTGTTGCTCACTCATTCTCTATTTCCTATGATGTCCAAAATTTTTGGGTGTGTCTGTTTTGTTCATGACACAAGACCTAATGTGTTTAAATGTGATCATCGATCTCTTTTGTGTATCTTTGTTGGTTATGCCTGACATCAGAAGGGCTATCGCTATTTTCTCCTAATCTCGGACGTTATGTTGTGTCTGCTGACGTCACCTTTCAATAGTTGGCACCTTATGTCATTAATGATGTTACACCGCAACATACAATTGAAACTCATGTACCAGAAATGTGGCCTCCTTATCTCCATAATGCAACTCCTCAAGATGCGACTCCTCCCACTCAGTCACCTTATACCATTACATCGTCCAATGACTCATTGGATCCTCAAGCGGGTACCTCATTGGATTCTTCATCACATGTGGATGATATTGGGGAATCACCTGATACTGACTGTTTGGTTGATGATGAACCTATTGCCCTTCAAAAAGGTGTTCAAAAGTGCTGAAATAAGTCGGTTTATACTAAATCATATAAAGGCTTATCTGCTCAAACTACATCTTTAATGGCCACTATGAATGCCACACAAGTTCCCAAGTCAATTTTGGATGCCTTGACTCATCCTGGTTGGCGTGCTACTTTGATTGAGGAGATGCAAGCTCTTGTTCAAAATGGTACTTGGGAGCTGGTTCCCTTATCCAAGAATGAGCAAACTATTGGGTGTAAGTCGATATTCACACTCAAGATCAACCCAGATAGGTCCTTTGCTCGCTTAAAAGCTCGCCTTGTTGCTAAGGGATATGCCTAACAATATGAGATTGATTATTTTGAGACGTTCTCCCTAGTGGCTAAAATGATTTCCGTTCAGTTATTTATCTCTCTAGCTGCTTCGAACAAATGGTAGCATCAACTTGACGTGAAAAATGCTTTTCTAAATGAGCATCTAAATGAGGAGGTTTATATGGAACAACCAATGAGATTTATTGCTCAGGGAGAGACTCATAAGATTTGCAGATTATGTCGCTCCTTATATGGTCTTAAATAGTTTCTGCGTGCTTGGTTTGACAGACTTACTGCAGTTGTGGTTCAAGGGTTTGGCATGAAACATAACATCAAGGATAATTCCGTCTTTGACCAGATCACTACGGATGGTTGCATATATATGGTTGTGTATGTTGATGATATCGTGATTACTGGTAATAATACCGTTGACATATCTAAGTTGAAAGTGTTCCTCCACAAGCAGTTTCAAGCCAAAAATCTTGGACCACTTGGGTAATTCCTTCGCATTGAAGTTTCTAAGCATGAGAATTACATCTTTTTGTCGCAAAGGAAATATACTCTCGATTTATTGCAGGATACTGGGATGTCAATGACAAATAATTGTGAATCCCCTATGCTTCCTGATGAGAAGCTTGTGACACAAGAAGGTACTCCTATTCCTGAACCTAAGGAATATCAGAGACTTATTGGAAAATTGAGCTACTTAACCATGACTCGTCTTGATGTTGCTTTCCCTGTCAGTGTGGTTAGTTTATGACAGATGCCAGGATTCCTCATTGGGAAGCTGCATTAAACAACAACACTCAAGCCTTTATCCCACTATAGTGGGGTCGGCTATATGGATCTTTTGTCGCTATTGTTCCCTATCTTTTGTCATACTCTCACTAATGCCTAAGTACAACATCTTTTTCCTTATTATTTCATTCCAAGTCTTTATTGGTCTACCCCTCCCTCATTTAACATGCCTAGTGACTAGACTCTCACAACGTCTAACATGTGTCTCTAATGGTCTCCTTTGTACGTGTCCAAACCATCTTAGCCGAGCTTCTTGATCTTCTCTGCAATTGGTGCTACTTCTCTCTTATCCCTGATACAGTCATTCCTAATTTTAAATGTTAAATATCTGAAGAAGGATCCAAGAAAGAGAGTTTTGTTCCAGAGTCATGGACACTCACATATATAAGCCTTTTGTGATGCTGATTGGGCTGGTTCTCCTTTTGATAGAAGGTCTACTTCTGGTTATGCTATATTTATGAGAGGTAATCTAATTCTTGGACGAGCAAGAAACAAGATGTGGTGACCAAGTCAAGTTGTGAAGCCGAGTACCGCTCTATGGCAAACAGTACTGTTGAAATTAGGTGGCTTCATCAATTCTTATGAGAAATTAATTTTCATGCTGAATGCCCCTCCAAGTTGTAGTGTGATAATCAATATGCGTTGCACATTCAGAATAATCATGTTTTCCATGAGAGAACTAAATATATTGAAGTGGATTGTCATTTTATCAAAAATGCAAACCTCGAGCAGGTTATTGAATTCAGATATATTCGCTCAAGTGATCAATTGACAGACATACAAAATCTGTCACAGGGAAAGGATCATAGTTCATTTGTAACAAGCTTGGTACGATTAAAATCCATGGTCCAGCTTGAGGGGGGTGTTAGATTATGAAATTATTTCCGGTTCAGTTCGTTCATCCAGTCCAGGCCCTACATCCGGTTCGGCTCTTCCATATTTATATTCAAACGACGGCTTTGATTAAGGTTTTGCAGAGTAGTGAGGTGTGTGATTTCCTTCTCCGTTGCTTTACGATTGTCAAAATAGATGAAATTCCCTACCCCCAAAAAACCTTCACGTGAAAGTTATAGTTACCCAAATATCTGCGAATGTTAGGAACCAAGAGATATCTTCTAACATTGAATTTTGTCAAATAGTGGCCTTGAAGGAAAAATGCATGATAACATAAGATGAAGCATGAGATGTCCTCCGTAAGGATGGCTCATTAAACTAAAAATATTTGTTCCCCAGTGTTGTGGATATCCTCCGACATGACCAACGTGTCGGCCGACATAAAAGTTTTATGCACAAAACAACTTGTTTCTGATATTTTTTTACAAATATCCTCTTGGACTATATCCTCCAATTTCCCGACCTATTGACCGATATATTCGCCGATATATCGGCCGATATATCCCGACATTTTATCGATTGATTTTTTTTTTCAATTTATTTTAATTAGTATCTATGGTGTAATAAAAATAAGACCAAAATTGTTTCATTTTTTAGGTTATTTTTTCCCTTCCTCTGGCTATCTTCCTTGCTCAAGTCCGTCATCGACTTCAATTATGCATGGTGTTTGAATTATTGACTAAAGATTCCTTATCTTCCATTGTCATCGACAACTTCCCGACATTCTGCTTCCTCTTGTTTTATTTCACACGTTATGCCGTTATAACTTGCGTAACATAAAATGTTTATATTAGTTTGATAAATTTAGGTGTTCAATAAATATCAAATTATTAATATATTAATATATATAAATTAAAAAATGATTAAATTTATAAATAATTAAATATTAAAACTCGATATTTAAAATACCCCGATATATCCCCAGACATATTAAAACAGACATGAAAAACTTAAACTGACAAGTCCCCGATATCCGACATTTACAACCTTGCTTCCTAAAACTCTCTCTCTCTTTGCCTCCCCTTCTCCGACCATCTCCCCTTAGTTTGATCTAATCTCACTTAAGGGATAACCTCTTCAACGGATTCTCTCCATCATTTCTCCATCCCTATTTGATCATTACTTCAATGTTTACAAATCTTTCTATGGATGACAAAGTGTTCGACACTCGTTTATGATAGGTATGATAGGTATGCCATTAACACCTTCAACAAACGAAGCAATCCCTTCATCAAACAAAACAACCCTAGTCAATCACTTTGTCATCAAAGAGGATTGAAATTGGAAGAGCCCTTTAGGGCTTACCTGCAAAACCTCATCCAACAACCATGAGGCATCCCATTTGGCGGTGGTCACTCCATACTATTCTACATCTTTGGAAGAAATGAAACCCCATGTATAAGAACTGAACATAAAACTTGCCCAATGCAATGTGGACATGACATAAACAACCCCACCATCCAAGCTGTGATGGAAGTAGAACTTTGCCCTTCAATGCAAGTTGAGTGCCAAGAAAGAAGATCAATTGTGAGAATGCTTGGTGATACCTTCTCCATACGTTCTTCTATACGTCACCTAAATGCATGGCATTAATGCCAATGCCACGTATCATTGCCTTAGTATCAATGCATGCTCAGTCAAGAATGAAAAGAGGCCACCCACTGCTTGACTCATCTGGCTTATCTGTGAAGAGGTAGGAAAGCTTTTGGAAGCAATCTTCTTTTAGGAACTTCTTGAACCGGACTTCTGTCAAGAAATCCAAGAATAAATGGAGAATGCACATTGACTTCTCGATCTTGAATATGACATACTGTAACACCTTACCTGTAACAACAGTATATTATTCGGCTGGGCCCCACACCGTACAACTAATATAAATAGAACATGATAAACAAAAAAGCCAATCAATCTCAGATTGCACAATTAAACCGCAAAAGCGTAAAATTTGAAATACTAATCGGAATGTCCACACTAATAATAGATCACATGGACGTCTAAAAATTTCCGACCTTATGGCCGTTACATGCCTCCATAAAAATCATACATGAATATTAAAGCTTAAGCCCGATATATAATGAAAAACAAAATGAAACTGAACACTTCCTGTGACTAGTCCTTTTGGCTTTTACCTTTTTGGGCGCTGACGAGCACCTGCATGCAATCCCATGCCATGCAACCCAATGCATATGAGAGGTAAGCAAAAGGGGTCAGCTATGAGCTAACCACAAATGACGTAACAGTACCTCCTCTCAGCGACCCCTAGCGTTTCCCCGGGAATTACATATTACAGATCAGCACTTCATGACATAAAAGTAATTCAAAAATCATTATCCGATAGAAGAGTGTCACAAACTTCATACACATTCTCTATGTATTTTGCAATGAAATAAGGTGTCTACTATACAAATGTATGCAAGTCAGGCGACACCACGGGTCTGCCATGACACCTATCACAATGAATGCTTCTAGAATTTCATCATTACCAATTTCAATCATTAATCACACTTATGACGAAGCAAGCTTTGGAGGTGGACGGTTATACCCTTTTTGGGTTCTTCAACCAAGCTCTAATATGAATTAATACATACGATTTTGTTCAATCTCTTGCAATTGGCCGATTATTTTTAGGCCTTTCAATGACACTGCACACTACAAAAATGACTTATTTTCTATCGGAGTTTAGGTCAAAGCACTCTCCACAGGCGATTCATGAATGAACAAGTAATTTGAGAGGATTTATGGATGAAATTGGGGTGTTGCAACTCTTCTCTCCTTATAGAAATTTCGTTCCAAAATTTTAAAACATATGATCATACCTTAAGTGAATAGATATTCCACCGCATGAGCTGCTCTTTCTCCCAATAGTACTCTTCATGTCCGTAGTTGCCTTACCGAACCTTAGCAAGTGTGAACTCCATATTGCATTGTTTCTGAATCTCACTATCTTAAATACTTCTAGGGTGTACCACGACCCCCAAGTCCTTTGCAATTGGCATCGAATTCATCTCTCTCACATGACCGGGTTCCAATAAGGCTTTCCTCAGCATAAACACATGGAACATGTCATGTAAGTCACTCAACTCTGCGGAGACTGCGAGACGATATTCCACATTGCCCACCCTTTCAATTACCTCAAACAGCCCAAGTATCGTGGGGCCGATTTTTTCAAACCCATATCCCTGTTTTTGAATGGCTTAATCTTCAGATATAGTTTATCGCCAATCACAAACCCTATGTTCTAGTGACGGGCATTGAAATACTTCGCTTGACGATCTGGTATGATCTTCAACCGCTCTCGGATGATGCTGATATTCATGAAGCTTCACTCACCTTCTCTTTCTTTAACATTCGGGTGTCACCCGCTTTTTCCCATGACATATGTGTTTGACACCGCCTCCCATAAAGAGCTTCAAACGGAGCCATCTAAATGCCCACCTGGAAGCTATTGTTATAAGCAAACTCTATCGTGAAGAGGTGGTCATCCCACCTCTTCCCAAAGTGCAGAATGCACATTCTCAACATATCTTTCATTGTTCTATTAGTTATCTCTATATGACCATTGATTTGCAGATGGAATGTTATGCTGAACGTAAGCTTGGTCCCCAAGTGTTGTTCGACTAACTTTTAATCTCTATAAGTGAAACACCCATCACAATCACTAACAATTCTCTTAGGAACTTCTTACAGATGATCAATGTTTTGAACAAACAATTCTACCAATTTTTCTACATTGTCATCTCTCCGATTAAGAATGAAATGAGTGACCTTCGTCAATCAATCAGCAATCACCTAAATTGCATTCTTACTCTCTTGTGACTAAGGAAAACAGTGCACAAATCTATAGTGACATCGTCGAACGAGTGGAGAATAGTTTTATCGCGCATGGTCTTCAATGCCCTTAATTGAGTAAGTATGTGTAGTTACAGTCAGTGTAACCGCCATGGTCTTCAAAGCCCTGAATTGGACAACTCATTTTACAACAACCGGGCCAGACAAACTTATTACACCGCTTAACCCCTCGGTTTAGCCACAAAATCTCGCTCAAACAGCCAGGGCGATTATGCTTTAGTAATCGACCAACCTAGTGTCCAAGCTATCTAGGAGTCGGGCAACCCTCCCCTAGCGGTTCGTGTGGTAACTTCTTTGGCAACCACCCGACCCAACACTCTTGGTTTTCTGTAAGCAAAGTTCTCGTCTCCGGTAGTTCGAGCAAGGTTGCAGATGTCGGATGTCGGACTCATGTCGGTTTGAGTTTTTTATGTCAGATATCGTATTGCGGGGAATATATCGGGGACATTTCAAAATATCGGATTGTAATATTATATATATATATATATATATATATATATATATATAATATATATATATACGAGTGACAGGCACGGGCCTCCGGCCCGATGGCCATGCGCCACTGTACCCGGCCGGCGACGATGGACTTCGCCCGCCCCCTGACGACAGTACCCCTGGCGTCTCCCCCCCGACGGGCTTCGCCCAGTACCCGGCCTGCGGCGGCTCTGTCCGCCCCGACGCCTCTGGACCACTGCCTGTGTTATAAATTTTTCATAGATATTGATGACATGGACTTACAGATTCCAGCTTGCCAATTGTCTTGAAGATGATTTTGGTGGCATCCTTGAGCACGTCGGAGGCCACGACGACGTCCTCCAGCACGTTGGTGGTCAAATATAAGGTTGGCATCGCTTGGATTTCGATCTCTAAGTGATTACAAATACCTCTCCTTCAGTGGGGGCGAGGCTAAATAGTTGCAGAGTTTGGATGTGGTTTTCCGGAGGTAAGAGGAGATAGGCGTCATGCATTTATGAACTATACTAAATCGAAGCGGAGCGACTGGTAATCGAGCGGAAGAACAAAAAGGAAAAAAATGCAGAGGGGGTGGGCGGGAGTCGGGGTTACCGGAAAGCAGAAGAGGGGCGTGCGAGGAGATTGTCGTCTAATATCGTGAGCGATCGGGTAGGCTCCGTCGTGCATAGTGTTGATGGCTTCAGAAGCTACAGAATTGCGGGAGAAGGCGTGAGCGGGGGCCGGGAGCGGCAGAGGCGAGTGAGCAGGGAGCGGGAGCCGGGAGCGTTAAAGGCGAGCGAGCAGGGATCGGCAGCCGGGAGCGTCGTGAGTGCGACATTTGTCGTCGGTGCAACATTTGACGTGGGTGCGACATTTGTCGTGGGTGCGACATTTGTCGTGGGGCGACATTTGTCGTGGGGGACATTTGTCGTGGAGGGATATATGTCGTGGGGGGGGGGGGGCGACATTTGTCGTGGGGGCAACATATGTCGTGGGGGGCGACATTTGTCGTGAGCGCGACATTTGTCGTGGGGGAAGACATTTGTCGTGGTTTCAACATTTATTGTGCGTGCGACATTTGTCGTGGGGGGCTACATTTGTAGTGGGGGCGGAATTTGTCGTGGGGCATCATTGGCCGTGGGGGCGGCAATGATCGTGGGGGAAGCATTGGTCGTGGGGTGGGGGGCATTGGTCATGGGGGGCGCATTGGTCATGAGGGCGGCATTGGTACTGGTGGCGACATTTGACGTGGGCGGCGACATTTTTCAAGGGCGGTGTCATTCGTCGGTGGTGGCATCATTCGTCGGGGGCGGCATCAATCGTCGGGGACATCATCATTTGTCAGGGGTGGCATCATTCGTCCTAGGCAGTGTCATTCGTCATGTGTGGGTGTGTGTGAACAGATATAGCAAACTTTATCATTCCCCTAATTATATTGAAAGCTAATGAAGAAGGATTGCAAGATCTGAATGTGCAAGAACCTATTTTTGTGATGCTTCAGAAACATTTTACACTCTCTAAAGTGAGCTTATTATCTCTTAGTTGTCAAAGAAAGCTCAGTTTGAAGCTTTTAGTAGAAGCTTAAGGGTCTGTTTGGAAAATCTTTTCAGAAAGGAGAGTGAGTGGTGACAAAAGGATGGTAGAAAAAGGAGCTTTTGGAAAATGTTTATTAGAAAAGGAGAACTGTTTGGGTAAACTCAATTTATAGAGCTTTTCAGAAAAAGAAGTATTTTATAAACCGTTTGACAAATCTCCGCGGCGGTAACTTTTTTTTATTAAAAAACTGCGTCCGGGGGAAAATGAGCGCGCGGGCCAAAAATGTGCTTCCAAGCGGAAAATGCGCCACCGACCAAAAATATGCGTTGGGGGCGAAAAGGCGCCATTTTTTCGCCCTGACACGTTTTTTTTCGAGCGGGAGCTGTTTTTTTGCCCGGGCACGATTTTTTAGCCCGTGAGCGGCTTTTTCGAACGAGCGCGATTTTTTCGCCCGGGCGCGATTTTTTCGCTTAGACGCGGTTTTTTGGCCCGAGCGTAGTTTTTTCGCCGGGACGCGGTTTTTTCGCCGCGACGCTGTTTTTTCACCCGGACACGGTTTTTTCGCCCGACAGTGAATTTTTCGCCCGGGTGTGATATTTTCCGCCCGGGCGCAAATTTTTCGGGCGGGCGCAGTATTTTTGCCGGAGCGCCAATTTTTCAGTCGGACGTGAATTTTTCGCCCGGGCGCGAATATTTCGCCCGGAGGTGAATTTTTTGCACGGGCATGAATTATTTGCCCGGACACGATATTTTCTCACAGACTTGATATTTTTGCCCGAAAACGAAAAAATGCATTCGAGCGAAAAAATAGCATCCGGGCGAAAAAACACGCGGCTGGGGAAAAAAATCACGAACGAGCGAAAAAATCACATCTAGGCAAAAAATTCGCGTCCGAGCAAAAAATTCGCAACGGGGGCGCTCATGCGACAAAATCTCGGCCGGACAAAAAAAATGAGCCCAGACAAAAAAATATAGCTCATGGGCGAAAAATTCGCGCCTGGTCGAAAAATACACGACCGGGCGAAAAAAGCAGCTCCCGGAGCAAAAATACGTTCTCTGGCGAAAAAAATGCGCTCGGGCGAAAAATTGCGTCTGGGAGAAAAAACCGCTCACCGGCGAAAAAAACAAGCTCCGATGAAAAAATATCGCTCTTGGGCGAAAAATTCGAGCCCAGACGAAAAATTCGCTCCCCGGCAAAATATTGCGGTCGGACGAAAAAATTCGCGTCCGGGAAAAAAATCTCGTCCGGGTGAAAAAATCACGCCTGGGCAAAAAAATGTCGCCCTGGCGAAAAATTTGCGCCGGTGTAAAAAAAATCACTATAGGAAGAAAAAATCGGCTCGGGCGAATAAAATGCATCCGGGCCAAAAAAATCATGCACGGGCTAAAAAACTGCACTTGGGCGAAAAAAACGCACTCATGCAAAAAATCCTGTGCCCGGACTAAAAAATCTGGTCAAGGCGAAAAATTCGTGTCCGGGCGAAAAATTTGCGCTCGGACGAAAAAATTCGCTCTCGGGCAAAAAAATCGGTTGGACGAAAAAAACCCGCCCGGGCGATAAATATCATGCACGGGCGAAAAAACAGCACTCGGGTGAAAAAAGCGCACCCGGGCAAAAAACCCCGCACTTGGGCGAAAAATGCCTGCCCGGACGAAAATTTCGTGCCCGGGCGAAAAATTTGCGCCCGGGCGTAAATTTTGTGATGAAGAAGTGCTTTTCAAAAAGGTAAAAGTAGGTGGCAAGTGACTTTTTCAAAAGATGAGAAAATGGAATTTTTCGCGATAGCTTTTCCTACCGGTAGACAATGCAAACGGTTTATTAAGTGTGTTAGCGTTTTCCAGAAAATGGAAAGGAGCTAAAAAGCTCTCCCAAACATGCCCTAAGTTAGAGTAGAGTACCTCTTCATATGCATATTTATGAATTGTCTCGTTTATCAAACTACCTTGAAGCAACATAATATATCAATAAATATTCCCAGTAATCATAATTGCATATATTTATTTCTCCATCTGAATATTTGATAAAATAATGAGGCTAGAACGAAGGTAACACAGATAAATCAAATAGAGCTGGGATGGAAGTCACATATTTCCAAATTTTAGAGGAGATAGATTTTAAGATTCAGGCGAACTAAAGCGAGAATAATGAATAAAACGACACAATTTAGTCGAGTTCGAGTTAGGCCGTGCAGTAGCCATAGGAACTAATTACCGTGGATTTCTAAATCCGATTCCAAATTGAATTCTTCCCATAATCCCAAGCAGAACTTAGTGAAGAAGGAGAGATAGAGATAGAGAGAGATGAGTTCTTGATTTGAGGTTGTCATTCCCATATTCATTTCCATTTTCAGAAGATTGAAAAGAAAAGGGGAAGCTCATGACATGTTTGTAAATTCGATTCTCTCCTGTCAAAGCATCTTTCTAAACCCCAAGGTTAAGCTAGAAAATTAGATAATTACCCAAATCTGAGCAGGAGATGAAGCATGAGAAGCAGGGGGGATTCACCCGTAGATTTGGGGGAGATATCGGTTGGAGGTGATGGAAGCTGCGGTGTGGTAGAAAATAAAGGTGCAGGCAGTGGAGTACCTATTTATCCGATGGATTATTATGCCCTAGGATCTCAGCATCCTTTCCGATTGCAATACCCCTGAAAGCAGGGATGATGTGGATCAAAGATCTGTTGGGGGCTTGAAGCAGCAAGATGAGTAGAGGGATGTCGATGCCAAGAAGCAGCCACGTGATGTCGTGCCGTAGAAATTGCCGAAGTACAGCGGGAAGGAAGAGGCACGGCGTAGAGATTGTTGGAGGAAGTATTGGAAACGCAGAGAGCGACGAGCGTGGATATCGGTCGGCAAGCGAGCGAGGAAGATGAGCAGTGCAGGGAGTCCAGAGTTATGGCGCAAGATGAGATGCAAGTAGGGGAGGAAAGCCTAGGGTTGAAATGTCGCGAGCGGGATACCGGGTCGAAGGAGTTGGAGAATATATTATTTGATGTGCGCGTTTGATGGATGTTTAAATAGGCGGTCAGGATTTTCCTAATGTCTCATTTACCTTGTCATGGAACCTAAAACGATACTTCTTTTTAATATAGTATGGATATTTATTTCATAATATTTTCATTTATTAATTAGATGATAATTATTTATCTAATTCAGTGCAAACTAAAATTCATATGAGAAAATTAAACTATTAATAAGTGTTTAATTGTATATGATTGATATCATTTGAAGTCCCCTTCTCACCAAATGGCCAACACAGATCTCGACCTACTATGAAAGAAACACTAGGAATCTTGTTAGAATCTTATGATGAATTCGTTCTATAAAAAAAAATTTAAAAAATTTTTGAACAAAATTTTAAAAAACCGCAATATTGGGCCGCCATTACCGTCGTTAGCCGCAATATTGGGCCGACATGTCTGACATGTCGTCTGCAATACTGGAAAACGCCAAATTTGATAAATGTGGCGGTAGCGTGGCGATTCCCCCTCAAAAATGGCATGTCGGCCGCAATCTACAAGCTTGAGTGCGAGCGGGAAGTCTTCCATTGACCGCCCAAGATTGATGTTTAAGCCTAGCCTCTTAGCCAGCTCAGCTCCATAGAGTTCGCGCTGTTACGACTTGTGTAACCGCGCGCCCTTGCATTAGGAGTACACCAGCTGTAACCTCTCATCCTTGCCCGATTTTCCTGTACCTGGGCAGCCCGTTATTTTTGGAGATGCCCGTTCGGGCAGACCCCCACTAGTATAAATAGGGGGGGGGGGTACAGTTCCGCAGTGGGGATCCTAAAAATTTTCGGAGGAGCACATGGTTGGTGCAGACTCTAATCAGGAACTCTTCAAGTATTGCGACCTCTGTAGGGGTGGTTACTCTTCAATAACCACAAGATCTCTTTAGTAGCCGCGGATTCCTTGTTTGGTAACCGCGACTACTCCTTTATAACCTCGTTCTCTATCAATAATATCACCCACAACTAAAATTTGCTTTGCGGGAAGCCTGACCTCACTGCCTGCAACACCTTTTTCTCTATCCTTCAAACCGAGCTCAGAGTACCCGACTATCCTAAAGTTTTGTATCCGACCTACCCTTGTGACATGTGGAGTTGAGGCATTCTTTACGTCAACATGCTCGTTCCGTGCTTCAATAGTAACGATGATACCAGGTTCTTTCTTTATGGTTATGCTTTATGATTAGAGTGCAATTTTATACTTCGATTGAAGTTCTTAATTATGTGCATTTTTGTGATATTTATGTTTTCATGGATTGAAGTCCTTAACTATGTTGTTAAAGGTGTGCCTGAGGCGCGCCTAACGCTCAAGGCTCACCAAACTTAGATATTTGTGCCTACGTGCGTCTTATTTGCGCCTTTGGAACATAAAAGACGCGTATGAGTGTGATTTTAGTTGTAATTTTTTTTTTCAAAAAAAAAAAAAAAATAATGTAAGAACTCAATAATTTTTTATTGATTTATTGTTTGTGAAAAATAATTGTGCATTGGAACTTAGATATGATGAAAGTGACTCCATTGATATAATATATGAAAAATTTGATCGAGAAGATGAAATGATGTTTAATGTTGATTATTTAAAATGGATGTGGTTGCGTCTTGCCTTCGTCAGGCGCGCGCCTGCGCGCGCCTTGAGGCTTACGTCTTGCGATTAGGCTCCAAGAGTCCTTTGCGCCGGCGCGCCTTGGCGCGCCTTGCGCCTTTAATAACTAATGTCCTTAACTATGCGCTGGTGTTATTTATGTTTCCATGGATTGATGTCCTTAAATCAATTATATGATAAATTTTTTAACCAGATGGGATGGCCTTATACATGTTTTTGTGATCAATAATAAGAACAATGCTTATGTTTTTGGATCAATAATATGCATTTTTAGTGAACTGTTTTTACTGTCATTACAAATTTTACTTAATCAAAGAGTATTCTGGACATTTAAAACTAAACATTTATCACATAGTTGTTCTTCCAAGCAGATAAACCTACAATTCCACTCTGAACAGTACTAAAAACAGAGATTCTTCCAACAGTTTGAAACTTCTCTGTCACTGCTTTCCCGATGGATCTAGGGCCTGTTTGGGCCGGCGGTTGGTTTGGGAAAAGTTATATTCCTATCACCACCACGGTATTCTTGGTATTTGTGTGCGCAGCGGTGGCAAAATAGTTTTTTTAAACAATAGAGTTTTGAAGGTTTTTCAAAAAGTTGGAGACTCCCTACTTTCCATAAAGGCATGTTCGTTTGGACAACATTTTTTTTGCCATGTCGTGCATTATTTGTTCAGCCGGCATTTTTCTCATGGGTGCATTTTTTGCCCGAGCTTGCTTTTTTTTGCATGGTAGCGCATTTTTCTGCCCGGTCGCTCAAATTTTACCCGGGTGTGTTTTTTTCACCGAGGCACAATTTTTCCGCCTGTGTGCATTTTTCCGCCAGGATGCGTATTTTTCCACCGGGCGCACATTTTCCGCCCTACAATGCATTTTTTTCGACCGTGCGCACATTTTTTGCCCTGACACTCATTTTTTGCTTGGGCACGCATTTTTCCGCTCAAGCACATATTTTTCGCTCGGGAGCACATTTTTCCGCCCGAATGCCCGATTTTCCACCCCGACGCACATTTTTTCACCTCGGTTTGTATTTTCCCCCCGACGTACTTTTTCTGCCTGGGCGCACATTTTCCGCTCTGGTTCGCATCCCCCCTCCGGTGCACCCGTTGCACGCATTTGTCACCACAACACGCATTATAAAGAAGACAAACTACTACTAATATTCTTTTATTCCAAACAAAAAATGTAAAATATCTTTTAAAAAATACTTAAATGAAGGTTTTGTAAATAGTCCACAACTTTTTCAAAACAAATTTTCGACAATTCTAATGCCATCGTTGGTTTCCCACAACCACTTTTTCTATCGCCACCACCATCTCAAACAGTGCCCTAATCGCACCTCTGATTTCCCACCTCTACTTTCCATGGAGCCACAACCATCCCAAATAGGGCCAAAATTTTGTGCTTTCTGTAACTAATTGGATAATCTATAAAATACTGTTCCATTACGATGTTATATTTGATCCTCGGTAATGATTCTCATGTGTGGTATTGGAATTTTAGGACTAGTTTAAACATGGGATATTATTAACTTGAAACAAACTGACAGACTAACTAAAGTATGGTCTTCTTTACGAACTATTCCAAGCTATATTTTAACTTAATCTGTCTATGAACTCTTAAAGATCTCTGCTAATGTAGGAATATTCTTTGACACCTATGGTGAGTACTATGAAGACATGAGAGAATTTCACAAGCATCTTCACAGGTTGCTTAAACCAGGTGGAATCTATTCCTACTTTAACGGCCTTTGTGGCAGCAATGCATTTTTTCATGTAGTTTATTGTCACTTAGTTGCTTTAGAACTTGAAAATCTTGGTTACAGTACACAGTTCATTGCATTGCCTGTCAAAGACTGCTTGTCGGAAGACGTGTGGACAGGTGTGAAACACAAATACTGGCTGCTAGATACATACAATCTACCTGTTTGTCAGGCACCATGTGATTCTGACTGACACTTTGTTTGCCGGCAGCAAACATATCATTTTCATAAACAACATATAAAATTAATTATGTTATTCCTTTTCTTACTGGCCCAAATTTTTGCATGCTTCGTATTATTAGCCTTTTACTTTTTGTTTAGCTTAGCAACTTTCTTTGTGATGAAACCCTATGTAGAACCTAACTAATTTACCTTATTTGAGTACTTGTGTTATGAGAATGCCAATTATTTCTCAGGTTTAGGTGTAGAATTTTCTTTGCCTACAGTAATTATATGGTTGGTTCCTATTTCATTTTGCGTCGAGTATTTTGCTTTAGGGTTCGTTTGGTCGGCGGGAGCAGATGCGGTGGGAGCAAACGCCGATGCCTTTCGGGGCCGGAGGGGGGAGGCACAGGTTTGGAACGGAGTGTTTTCTCCGTTCTGCAAGCCTTCGGCAGGAGCAAACGCCGCCCGTTTGTTTTCCCGCCTTGCAGTGGCGTCTGCTCCCGCACCGACGGTCAGACGGCAAACCAAACAGTCCCTTAATTGCTTCATGGATCTCAATAAAGGCTTGAGTGTTGTTGTTGTTGTTGTCGCTTCATGAATCATGAAGCTCAACTGCTCAAGTGTCCATGGTTCCAGTTTCTGTTTGGCATGGCAAAGCAGATGGAGAGGATCAGGAACAGTTCTTGCCAAATTCTCTCTATGAGGACCCTATACAGGTGGGTGTCATTATAATCATACTCCTGGAAAGAAACGGTCCCTATCCCCCAAATCTAAAACTATTGATTGTAATTTATCATCTGTACATTTGATTTTTAAGTTTAATCATTTCATGGCTTAGGCCTAATTGTATGCTTCACATAGGACATCATTATCATCATAAATGATGATTTTATTTTTAACTCATTTTCAAGATACATTTTCTCGCACAAAATGAGTAAGATTGATACTGAAATTCAGTAATAAGCAAGAGGGGTTGTCCTTTTGACCTAGGATATAATTACATGCTATATTGGAAACTATTGTGGGCAGGAAAGTGTGGTTATGAAACTTATTATGTAGTCTCACATTTTGATGAGATTATTTCCATAGAAGAGTACTTTTGGGGCACTTATCACCTTGCACTATTACTCAATCTCCTTGTGTTGTCAAAATATACTCCAATTATATTTACCTCTAGCAGCTTGTACCGATGAAAACCTTGTTAAAAGACACGCTATCCTAGGCTCACCGGGTGGTGACTGTATCTGAAGGAGTGGCTGAAGGGACACAAATAGGGTTTCCCTTGGGTGGATCATATATGACAGTAAAAAAATCAAAAGGTTAATTCTGTCGCAACATGGTATCAGAGGGGGTTGCTCGGCACCGTCGACCCTAAAGCTCGGCAGTTCGTCTTTCACCTATCATATTCTTTTTCCTCACCGTCAAGTGTCTACGAGATTGTTTTATCTCTATTCAGCTCGGCGGTTCCTGTTGTCGATTCCTGTAGACGACGATCAGACAAAGGAAAGATTCCTATCGTCGACGAAGGAAAGACTCATGTCGGCGGTTCCTGTTGCAGTTTCCTATCGTTAGCAAGTATTCCGTCGTCGAGTATTTCGTCGTTGGTTTTGGAAATCCTTCTTGATACTCGTCGACAAGTATTCCTGTCGACGAGTATTCTAGTCGACGATCATTCCCGTCGATGGTCATTCCAGTCGACGAGTCTTTCCTCCATATGTTTTCAAAGCCCTTCCTTCTGCTTTTGCTGTGGGGATATGCTTCAGTTCCTTAAGGGGTTGTTCTTTTTGATGTTGTTGGCTATACAATCTCCTTTCATGTCTTCTTCTCTCTGCATTCTAGCTTTAAACATGGCCTTCTTCCTGCTGTTGTTGGTTGTTGTGGGCTGTTTGTGCCAGTTCTTCTCGTTCCCCCTTCTAGTTGTTGGGCCTGAATATACCTGAAGGTGTTGCTGATCACTCTTGACACTATAGTGGAGAAAGTTCTTACATGGACTTCAATCAGGGTGTGACTCACATCAAGCTGAATGTGAGAAACTGTCTCCTATGGGCTTTGTCTATGCGGATATTTATTGGGAGCCATTGAAGACTTGGGTTTATGATCGGATCCAAGCTGGCCCCAAGCAAGAATGACCACTTGTATGTGGAATGAGAAGGTAAGAACCTTATTGTGATTAATTGGCTTATCAACTCTATGGAACCCAAGATTGAGAGTCAATTCCTTTTTTGTCAAACTTCTAACGAAATGTGGGAACCAATTGAACGAAATTATTCTAAAGAGAAAGTCTTAGCAAGGATATATCAACTTCAAACTAAACAGATACACATGACATGAATGAGTAATTTCAAGAAATATTTTAGTAAACTTACTCATAAGTGGACAAAAATTAATCAATACTTTACTGTCCAAACAATTGAGGACTACAAGACTGGAGTTATGCAACTGAGGGTGTTTGAAATGCTTTCTGGTCTTCCTTCAGAGCTTGAATTTCAAAAAGTTCAGATGTTGGGAAGTGATTATGCTCTTGATGTGGAGACTATGACCCACTATATTCGAAGGGAGGCGAGCCGCATAAACTCTCTTTGTATGGATGTTCATATTGACCATGATAAATCTGCTCTTGTTGTTGAACAAAAGAAGTGACATTCAAGAAATATATGATAAGAAGATACGAGTAAGATGAAACATCCTCATTGTGGGAAAAAAGGACATGAGAGAGAGAAGTGCTGGGACTTACATCTTAACTTGGTTCCTCTAGGTTGGATTTGTAGTACTGATGAGAAGTATGTGAGATCTTAAACTGGTATGTATATCAATTTAGAGAACACCAGTTACCTTTTGACAAAAAAATAGAAGTTTAACTAGAGAACTCAAGGCTCTGAAGGCTAGTGCTACTTGTAGATCTCTTACTACAAACTTGTCTGACACAATTGCTCATGTTCAAACTACCTCTTTATCTACTATGGAGCCATCTTCTCCTTGGGTCATTTACTCGGGAACCTCCGACCATATGATACAATCTTCTAGGGGTATTACTTTTGTTTCTTCTGCGTGTGGCAGTTTTAGACATGCAGATGGATCTTCTGGTTCAATGACTAATGAAAAGATTATTCAACTCTCTCCTTCTATTTCCCTCAAATCTGTTGTTATTATTCATTCATTTCCTCCAAACCTGCTTTCTGTGAGCAGTTTAACTGAACAACTTAATTGTTCTATCACCTTCTTCTGTTCTCATTGTGTTTTCCCGGATCTGGCGAGTGGGAAGATGATTGATGGTGGATATGAGTCAGGTGGTGTGTATGTTATGGACAATAGTCTTGTTTTTGGTGCTCAAAAATCTCCAAGTATTGATCGTTTGATGATGTGACATAAGAGATTTGAGTATGCTAGCTTCAAGGCCTTAAAGCTTGCTTTTCGAGTTTTTTTAATGTCGCTAAATCTTACATTAACTATCGATCTTGTGAATTTGGAAAACATTGTAAAACCAACTATGCTCGTAGGAGTCGAAGTGTGTGGTGTTTTGAGTTGATACATTCTGATGTTTGGATATTTTCTATTTGTCTCGTGAATGGATTTCAGTATTTTGTTTCCTTCTTTGATGATTGCTCACACTTTAATTGGGTTTATCATATGAAAATTAAAAATGAGGTTTATGAAATATTTCACTTATTTTATCACCATATGCAGACTCAGTTTGAGGTTAAGATTAAAATACTTAGGAGTGATAATGAAGGCGAATACATAGGTGGTGAAATTCAGAGGTTCTTGGGCGATCATGATATCATGTTCCAAACTTCCTATCCTGGGACCACTCGGCAGAATGGTGTGACCGAAAGGAAGAATTGTCATATCATTGAAACTACTCTTTGCTTATTGCAAGAGATGTACGTCCCTAAGGGATTGTGAGATGAAGGTGTTCTTACATCTGTCTACCTAATTAATCAGATGGCCTATGATACTTTTGGGGGAAAGTACCCCCTAAAGCTTATTTGTCCAAATATATCATTATTTAACTTTACTCCTAAGATTTTTGCATGCATTGCTTTTGCTCATATTGTGGGTCCTCATAAAGATACATTTGGTCCTCAAGCAATCAAATATATTTTTTGTTGAATATGCTGCTAACCAAAAGGGGTATAAGTGTTACCCTCTCTCCATAGGAGGTTTATATCTAAAGTTGTTACCTTCTTTGAGCACACTCCATATTACTTCGATGAAGGCAAAAACTATTACTTATCAGGATAAATCTGAAGAGGAGAGTGATGTGATGCCCACCCCTATATGCTCTTGTCAATGTTCTTACTCATAGTAAATTGGATGTCCTTGTTAGAAGAGAAGTTCCCACCAATGATCTACATGTGTATAAAAGAAGAAATAAATAAGTCTACTAGAGAAGACAAAACAGAACTATTGGGCAAGAATCTCATACTCATGCCCACCACTCACCACCACTCTGCTAGATCCAAACACCAACACCACTCATTAGACCACATCTGCTCTCCAACTTCATAGTGGTCATACTAGAAATCTTGTTGATAAATATATTAGGTATCATTCTATCTCTCATTCCTTGAAATCTTATCTTGTACCAATTTTCTCTATTTCTATTCTTAACAGTTTTCAGAAGCTAGCTTGAATCCCCACTGGATGAAGTCTATGAAAGAGGAGATGGATGATCTCCATCATCAAAAGACTTGAGAAATTGCCCCTATTCCGTATGGGCGTCATCCTGTCTGGTGTAAATGGATATATACTACTAAATATCTTCAAGATGAGACTCTTGATGGATAAAAAGCAAAATTGGTTGCTAAATGTTTTACTTATATTGATGGAATTGACTTGCAAGAGACGTTTGCTATCATTGCTAAACTGAATTCTGTTAGAATTTTGTTATCTATTGCGGCCCATAAGTCTTGGCCCTTGCACCAAGTTGATGTAAAAAAATGTCATTCTCCACAGTGAATTGAAGGAAGAAATCTACATGACTCCTCCACCAGGCATGATTGTTCTTAAAAGATATGAGTGTCGTCTTAAGAAAGCCTTGTATGATCTCAAACAATCACCCCGAGCATGGTTTGCTAAGCTAAATGACAAACTCTTGAGTTTAGATTTCTCGCGTTGTACGTCTGATCACTCAGCCTTTGTCTACAAGGAGGAATTTACTACCATTCTTATTGTATATATGAATGATATCATTATTACAGAAACTGATGATCATCACATTACTCCTGTAAAAGGGGAATTGATATCTTCCTTTGAAATCAAAGATCTGGGTCTTCTTCAATATTTTCTTAGGATTGAGATTGCTCGATCTACCAAAAAAATCATGATCTCCCAGCGTAAATATGTCTTGGATCTTCTCAGTGACATATTTCAGAGTAAAATCTGTGGATGGCCCCGTAGAGCCTAATTATGATATTCACAAGGATAATTCGCCGGATCTTGAGAGAAAGTTGGAATTTCAACGCATCGTATAAAAATTGATTTATCTGACTATTACCAGACCTGATATCTCTTTTGTTGTTGGTTTAGTTAGTCAATTCATGCATAGTCCTAACGCTTATCACAATCAAGTTATTCTTCAGATTCTTCAATACTTAAAAAATGACCCCAAAAGGCATTATCTAGCAAGATCATGGCCATCTTAAGATTCACGGGTACTGCGATTCTGATTGGCCTGGTTCCTCCTTTGATAGAAGATGTACAAGTGGATATTCTATCCCTGTGAGTAACAATCTTGTTTCTTGGAGTAAGAAACAAAATATGGTTGCTCATTCTGCTACTGAAGCCGAATATCATGTCATTGTCGTCACTACATGTTAATTGATTTGGGCTAAATCTATTTTGGGAGAAATGGGCTTCCTTGTCCTAGAGGCCATGCACCTACACTGTGATAATCAAGTTGCTATCCACTTGATGATCCTGGTGAAAAGCATAATTCTACCAGAGTTGTCAGGGGAGTTACCTGACACGTGTGTTCATTGTTTGGCTAGCAAGTAGAAAAAAGTATCCTTTGCGACGTTTGAACTGAAGAGGAAGGCAAAGTTGTTGAACCTGATACACATAGATGTGTGTGGACCTATAGAGCCCAAGTCAGTGGGCAGAGTAGCTTTGATTTATTGATGACCACTCGGGGAAGGTATTGGCTTACTTCCTGAAATAGAAGAGTGAAATCTTAACAAAGTTCATAGAATTCAGGGCAAAGGTGGAGAAGATGATATGGAGACAGAACAAGCATGTTAGATCGGATAACAAGGGAGAGTATATTGGTTCTTTTGATGCCTACTGTAGGGAGCATAACATCGTGAATGCGAAGGACATTCTAAGGATATAACAACAAAACGGGTTGGCAGAGAGGATGAATAAGATGATTGTGGAGAAGATCAAGTGCATGATCTCACAGATTGGAATTGGTAAGCAGTTCTTGGCTGATGCAGCACAGATTGAAGTACATCTGATCAATTGATCCTGCACCGTTGGATGAAAATGTTCCAGAGCGGGTTTGGTCCAGTATATCTCCATGAAGAAGCGATCAAAGCTTGATGAGAAGTCTCAGGAGTGCATCTTACTGGGATTCCTGCATAATATAGACTATGAGATTCGAAGAGGAAAAATATCGTTAGAAGCAGGGATGTGATCTTTGTGGAACATCAAATTGTTTGTGAGCAGAAGGCTACTAAGCCATTGGATCCACTAGCTGTGGAGAGTTCTGACGAATATCTTGAGCCAAAGAATGTTGGTGTTGATGAAGGACGTGCTGAGGAGGAAGCTGTGCTGATTCCAGATCATAAAGAGATATTGGATGAAGGGGAGATTTCCCTGCTGATGTTCCACCGGTTGTGGAAGTACCCCTTAGGAGATCTAATAGAGCATCGAGGCCAAGCAGCAAGTATCCACCACAAGAATACATCTTGCTTACTGATGGTGGTGAGCATGAGTCATTTGAAGAGGCTCATAGGACTGAAGACAGGGAGTCTTTGGCAGTAGCTATGGAGGAGTTGCAATTGCTTTAGAAGAATGATACTTATGATTTGGTCCGACTACCAAAGGGGAGGAAGGATTTGAAGAACAAGTGGGTCTTTAAGTTGAAGACTGATGAAAACCTCTCCCGGCCATAGTACAAGGCAAGGCTGGTAGTCAAAGGGTTCAATTAGAATCATGGTGTGGATTTTGACAAGATATTTTTCACATGTGGTGAAAATGTCGTCTATCAAACTAGTACTAGGGTTAGCTACCTCTAGGAATCTCGAGGTTGAACGGATGAATGTCAAGATGACATTCTTGTATGGAGGTATGGAGGAGCCATACATTGAACAACCCGAAGGTTTTGAAGTCAAAAGGAAGGAGCACTTAGTATGCCGAATCAAGAAGAGTTTAAGGTTGAAGTAGATACCCAGGTAGTGGCATAAGAGATTTGACTCCTTTATGACAAAAAAACACTTTTAAGAGGACTGGGGATGATCACTGTCTATGTAAAGAATACTTAGAAGACCCTTACTATACTGATGCTCTATGTGGATGACATGCTGATTGTCGGTGATGACAAGGGCAACATTGTTAAGCTGAAGAAAGAGCTTATCAAGTCCTTTGAGTTGAAGGACTTGGGTCCAGCTAAAAAGATCCTTGGAATGATGATCACCAGGGACAATAGTGTAGCTCTGTTGTGGCTATCTCAGGCTAAGCATGTGGAGAAAGAGCTGAATAGGTTCATGATGGAGAAGGCCAAGCCGGAAGCTACTCCATTAGGTAGAAACTTCAAGCTATCAAGCTATTAGTGTCCTTCATCTGAGAAGGAAGTGGAGGAGATGAGCTAGATTTCATTTGCATATATGGAGAGTTTGATGTATGTTATGGTCTACACGAGGACATACATAGCTTATGCAGTGGTGTTAGTGAGCAGATATCTGACAAATCCAGAGAAGGTCCATTGAAATGCAGTGAAGTGGATACTCCAATATTTCAGAGGTACCACATGCCATTGTTTGCAGTTTAGTGGAGGGTCACCAATGCTAGTTGGGTACTCTGACTCAGATATGTCATGAGATGTTGAATCTCGGAGGTCCACATTTGGGTTTGTTGTCATATTTGTAGGGGGAGCAGTGTAATGCCCCGAAACTCAAAAGAGGGACGGACAACGTTTAGAGCCAAGTTTGGGGATTGGTAAGGGTCACACGACCTGAGACATGGGCGTGTCCAGGGCCGTGTCGTGCTCGGGTTCGACGAACTTCCCGAGTGGTCGACGAAATGCACTCGACGAAGCGTCGAGACAGTGAACACGACCTGAGAAACGGGCGTGTTCAGGGCCGTGTCCTGCTCGGGCTGCGTCGGGTGAGGAACACAGTTTGGGTCAAGGCGTGTTCTGGTTGACACAGGTGTGTCAAGTTTGACATGGGCGTGCCAAGAACCCATGTCCTTCTCTGTGTTTAGTCGGCTGTGTTGAGCACGGCCTGGAACACGGCCGTGTGCATGGCCGTGTCTGGCACACGACATTTGACACGGGCGTGTCCACTGGCCTTGTCCTGTTCGGGATGCTACGATTTCGACGTCGATTGAGGAACACGGACTTGGACACGGGCGTGTCACAAGCCGTGTTCGGCCCAAGAATTTGGTTTTAAGTGCGAATCGTAGCCATTCGTTTCCTTCTAATGAGATCTGATGGTCCAGAGCGGTCCTTGCTGAGTTAAGTCCGAGAATAGGATTTGAAACCCTCATTCCTCATCAAGCTTTCTCTTTCTAAAGCTTTAGAGAGAGGGGAGAGCAAGGAAGAAGGAGAAGGAGAGATCCGGCCGCCGGAGGAGCTTCGGAGCCCCAAATCGCGAGCCGAGTACAGATCCGCGGAGGCAAGTCCGTTGCGGTGGTCTTCATCCAGCTAAGTTTTCCATGGCTAGGAAGAGGGACTGTAAGGTAACGACACTTCTCCTCTCGGTTTTTAGGATGCGTGCATAACATCTTTTCCTTTCAAGCTTTCGGGCACCTAATCTCTCAAATCAGAGGGGTTTGGGTTGTCATGGTTCAAGAGGAACCTCTGGGTCGATTGAGTCCGTCCAGGCATGATTTTGCATTAGAGATCCGCTCCGTTAATGGATTATGAATTGTGGGTGAAGCCGTAGTCGCGACCGTTAGTCTGACTCGGTGATGTTGCATAGCGAGCCTTAAGGATTTTGTAGAAATTCGTTGCGGCAAGATGTCGTTTGTGATGTATGTGTTTTCCCCCTTTTCTCGAGTGAGTACGTGTAGCCGGAACCGGACAAGGTTAGCTCCGCGTTATCGGTAGATGGTTTCCTTGGTGCGCGGGAACGTTGCAGTACAAATGATGGATTAGGGTGAGAAAGATTATGGATTGTGATGTGCTAAGGCACGGCTTTGTCTCCGTGGTCGGCTGGCTATCCCGTGACGTGCAAGTCATGTGGGGAGAGTGTCTCGGCAAGACTAGTCCCCTTCTGTGAGACTGACGAGAACGCCAAGCATAGGACAAGCCCGGACAATGAAGCCACCAGCGGGTGGGGTCCAACAAGAATTCTTAGAATCGGTTTGTGTGTGAGACGGAATCCTGACGCGAGAAGTCAGTGTTTGTAGGCCAGCCCGGGTTTAAAACCCACGAGCGGGTGGAGCCTTGACAAGATTTCCGTGTGGCGGCTTTTATGCCGTTAGGGGAATTGCAGTACCGTTTTGTTTGCGGCTTAACGCCAATGGGGAAATTGGGAGTACCCAAATGTTATGATGATGTGCTAGTTGCATACGCGATAGGGTGTCTTGGGTGAAACCCGGGTTTGCATATATGTTGCATAGTAGGCCCCTTTTTATTATATGCTCAACATAGAAAACATGTTTGTTGTTTGAGACATCCAAACCTGTTTTTAGAGCTTTACATGTTTATGTATATGACATACGAAGTGCTGACTTGCAGGTTGGAGGGGTACCCCGGGGTCCGTTAGGGGCGGCCGGGAGGAGATGTGTTGGTTACACAGTTGAGGTCAGCCTTTGCTGACCCACGTTACCACCAAATTTTTACAGGGCAAGGATTGCAAGCAGGAGCTAGCTCGCCGGCCAAAAAGGCCCAAGCCTCATGAAGTGTTCCAAGTTTTGTACTAGCTCTATTTTGTGGCATTGTATGTTTGATGCTCTAGGTTTCCGGCTTGCATGCCGAGGTAGTCTAGGAGTGCTTATGCACGTTGGTGTTTGATGTTATCATTTGAGTTTTGGACTCTCTATCGTTGTAAGGCCTTAAGGCCGTTTTGATACTCTTATGTATGTGGATAACTTCTGGTCTTGTTTTCGGTTTTCGTTGTTGTTTTATTCTGAGTTTTGAGTTGGGTAGTTAATATCATCTTTTAACGCTAAAGCTGTGGCGTCTGTATGTTGTGCGGCCCCGACCAGACCCATATTATACGGTCATTACAGGGGAGGTGTTACAATTTGGTATCAGAGCCAGGTTGCGTCCAAGGTCAGGTTTAGTAGTCGATTTAACGAAATTGGATCGCGTATAGAAGTTATCCACATAGGAGTATTGCGGGACCATGAGTGTCCTTATGTTTGACTCTTGTGATTAGAGACTGATTCCTTGTTATCTTGCTTTTGTTAAGAGTGCAAGCAACGAGGCGGGTACGTCGAGAACAAGAGAAGAGCTTTCGCCGAGCAGCGCTACTGCTCAGGTTCCTTTGGGCATGGGTGTAAACCCGACCGATTTTTGTCGCATGCTTGCAGAAGCAATGGTGGCAACCCAAGCTGCAGCGGCAGCACAAGTAGCAACCCCTGTTGCTCAGGTAGCAACTCCTACTACCCCGGATACGGCGACCGCCGTGCCGGACGGAGAAGCCAGGCGAGCAGAGCCGTTAGCCGAAAGGGTGGTTGTCGGGCATGGCGACCGACAGATGAAATATTTTCTGAGCTTCCATCCTCCAACGTTTAAGGGAGTCGGTACGCCAACTGATGCGGAGGATTGGTGGGCACGGATGCAAGAACTTCTGAGGGCGACATAGACGCCAGAGGAGAAGAAATATGAGTTTGCGGCCTTCATGTTGGAAGGAGACGCGAAGTTATGGTGGGTGAGCCATTGCGTCCGCTAGTTTCCCGGACGCACCCCGTCCATGGAAGAGTTTAGGAATGCTTTCCTAAAGAAGTACATTCCTGCTTCGACGAGGTTCGCCCTCCAAAGGCAGTTTCTGCACTTGGTGCAGCGGGATAAGACAGTGGACGAGTATGTACAGGAGTTCGCTCGGTTGGGTCGTTATGCGGGAACGACAATGACAGACGATGAAGAGAGGGATAACCTCTTCTACCATGGGCTGAGGGAGAATCTAAGACAACCCCTCATCGCCATGAAGAGAGCTGGTTTCAATGAGCTGGTTGAGGCTGCTAGAACGTTGGAGAGTGATCTGGAGCAAACTCAACGTCGTAGGGTTTCGCACTCAAGCAAGGGGAAGGGAAGCCTTCTCAATTCCAAGAGAAGTCTGGAGGGAATAGATGGAAGAAAAAGCCTCACCCTTACAAGTCCGGTGAGAAAAGCAGCTGGACGTCCGGAGGGTCTTGCTCTAAGGGACCACCGACGTGCTTTAATTGTGGCAAAGTGGGGCGCATAACTCGTTTTTGTACCCAAGGAGGTGCTGAGCATGAGCCAAGGTAGGAGCAGACTGTGCGCTCCGGCCTCATTTCCACAGAGAAAGGGAAGATGGCAGAGTCTAGCGCTTCTTGGTTCCAACCGGTGCAACCAAGAGTTTATAACCTAGGGCAACAGGAAGCGATCTGACAACCCGATGTGGTGACAGGTATGAGAAAGTTTAAATTTAACCTTATACTTCATACTTTCAGACCGTTTATGTTTGATGCCTATGTTTTAGGCGTTGTGTTAGTTTCCGGATACCCCGCTAGGGTATTGTTTGATACGGGAGCGTCATACTCTTTTCTTGCGGAAAGCTTTATCCAAAGAATTGTAGTTGAGTCGTTCTCGGCGGACGTAGAGCTGAAGGTGCGCATGCCCAATGGGTCATCCATGACCACCGGGGCAAAAAGGCGCATTTGTTGGAAGTTAGACGAAGTTGACTTCATGTTCATAGCAGCGGTCCTACCGTTGGTTGAGTTTGATGTGATATTGGGAATGGACTGGCTAGCAAAGCAGCGTGCCAGTATTGACTGCATATCCAAGGTGGTGACCCTGAGAAGCGAAGGGCGGGCAAAAGTTAAGTTTGAGGGCCTTAATGGAGTTGTCTGTTCCCTGATTTCGGCCATGTAGTTGGTGCAGGCAGTTAACCAGGGGGAGTAGCTCTTGTAGCATTATTGGAGGTTCGTCTTTCCAAGTTATCACTTGGGGAAGTGCCCGTAGTGGCAGAGTTTGATGAGTACAATTATGATAGGCTTTTTTCTATCATAATTGTAATCATGTCCACTATTTTCTACCTCCCTATGTAATAATTTCGTGAGAATAGTTAAGATTTTGCTTTATCATGAATAGAAGAACACAATTAGGAGTTTCTATTATTTCATGTATTAAGCTATTTATTTATTCCTTCATTTTCCTAATGCAGGTATTGCTAACCAGTGGAACTAAAAGTCTTGGAGCAAACAGAGGAGTTCACAGATTCAACATGGCTGATGACAGGACAAGAATTGGGCACACACGGGTAGGCACACGCCCGTGTCCCTACCCGTGTCCTATCCGGGATGGAATAGTAGAATTGGAAGAAAAAGACAGCACCACACGGGTGGGAACACGTCCTACATGTGTCCTTTTCAGGATAAATTCAACGTCTGCTGCCAACCAACCAGTGTGCGAAGAACACGATGAACAACACGGCCGTGTCAGTACCCGTGTCAGATGACACGGCCCACGACCAGACACGTCTATTCGTGTGGAACCACCTTCGAACCGTCAACACGGCCTGTGACACGGCCGTGTTGGAACCCGTGTCCGACCCTGTTTGCACGGAGACTATAAAAACCTGTAGAAAAATTAAAAAGAGACTTTTTGGATCATTTTCATTTGGAGAACTTCTGGAGGACGAAAGTGGAGCACCCAAGAGAAGGAGAAATTGAAGGAGATTTTCGTATGCTTTTAATCTTTCATGTATCTCTTTTAATCTTTCCTTTCTCTTGTTGATCTAACTTTATTTTTTTTATTTGAACAATTTGGTAATCATGTATGTTATTGTTTTCATCAAATTTATGATATTTTATTTGTATGTAGGCTTTCAAACAAATAGATTTATCCTAGTTGTGAATTTATTATTTGCTTTACATGAATTCCAACTTTTTAGATTGAGAAATTGGAAGGTTGTGATGATGTTTATATATTCATATTTAGATGTTATTTCTCTTTGCATTTCAATTTGCATGATCGAGAGATATGTTGATTGGATAATTATAATACAGATAAATTGATTCATGGTATTTTAGAGATAGGATTTCATGAATTTATGTATTAGATAGGGTATTTTATTTTAATGCAAATTTGAGGGTTGTAAATTGTTCGAGAGAAAATTTACTCAACTTAGGTTTAGATTTTGAATTGCTCGAGTGAGAATTTGATAAATATTTAACCCTTATAATATAACGAATTTGATAATCTTATTATTACCTGATTACATAGAATTGAGTTAATGAACGGTTATTTTCATGTGAATGCTCTTAGACTTTCAGCTTTTTATCATCTTTAATCCTCCAATGTTTCTGTATCCAAGTAGTCATAGTTAGGTTAATCTACGTTAAAAATCAATTTTAATTATAGGTATGATAATAGAGTGAGGGTGAGTACAAATATTTGAAAAGACCCTGTGGAATACGACACGAGATGTAGATTTCTCATATACTATGATTGATAGGTGCACTTGCCTGAAAGTTAAATCAATCTAGCTTATGCCTATCTACATATTTTATACTAGAGTGTAGAATGAATCCGCATCAAGTTATTACTTGTAAAAAAAAATAACCATCAAGTTTTTGGCGTCGTTGCCGGGGAATCGTTTTCAATATTTTGAAAGCTTAAACTTTATTAATCTACCAATTTTTTGTTTATTAACATATAACTGTAAATTAGCTTATAGTATAATTATATCGCTTAATCTCTATTTTGTAGTCTATTAGTATATGACCAGAGGGTGAAATTCTGGGCTAGCGCCATTTCATCTTAACCCGGAACGAATTATTCACAACACTAACCAAAGAAACGTGAGAACTAATACCACAGATATTTCAAACGGACTTTCAGAAGAGGAAACAGTAAACCAAGTAGAGCATCATCCAAAAAATTTGGATAACATGGCAACCCAGAACGAGCAAACCATGTCTGACTTTGCTAGACCTAATCTCCAGGGAACTGGGTCAAGCATCGTTAGACCACCAATAGTCACCAATAATTTCGAATTGAAGCCTAGTGTTATATAGATGGTTCAACAGTATGTCCAATATGATGGCCTGCAAGATGCAGATCCTAACACACACTTAGCCGGATTCTTGGAGATATGTGATACACTCAAGATCAATGGCATTTCCAATGATGCCATTCGATTGAGGTTGTTTCCATTCTCACTAAGGCATAAGACGAAGCAGTGGCTCAACTCATTACCTAGAGGGTCGATTACTACATGGGATATGATGGTTGAGAAGTTTTTAATGAAGTATTTTCCACCGGCGAAGACTGCAAAGCTAAGGAATGACATCTCTACGTATGTTCAATTGGAATCTGAATCATTGTACGACACATGGGAACGATTCAAGGATCTTTTAAGGAGATGTCCTCATCATGCATTACCTTTCTGGCTTCAGATTCAGACTTTTTACAATGGTCTCAATCCAGCCACTAAACAGATGATCGATGCGACTAGTGGATGCACCTTGAACAATAAGACTCCTGAAGCGGCTCAACAGTTGATAGAAGACATGACAATGAATAACTATCAATGGACTACAGTGAGACAAAAGCCTAATAAGCCTGCAGGGATGTATGAAGTAGATGCTGTCACTGCCTTAGCCATTCAAGTGGAGAAGCTTCACCAGAAGATGGATAACCTTTCCTTAACATCACCCTCGATGTTACCTCAACAATGGGACCCTTCATTTAGTGGAATGCCTGGTTGTGAATCTCAAGTGCAAGAACATGTTGACTATATGAGCAACAACACCAGACCTCCTTTCAACCAAGTAAACAACCAGTATAGTTCTACATACAATCTTGGATGGAGGAACCACCCCAATTTCTCTTGGGGAGGACAAGAAAATCAAGGCAAGCAACCTGTGTTTGGACAACCACAACAACCGGAACCAAGGAAGCCAACATTGGAAGATGTACTTACCAAGTTCATGCAAACTACTGATGTAGCTTTTCGGAATCAAGAGGGCTCAATTCGTAATTTGGAGAACCAGATTGGTCAACTCGCAAGGATGGTATCTGAAAGGCAACAAGGAACACTTCCGGGTCATACTGAGACAAACCTGAAGGACCATGCAAAAGCCATCCAATTGAGGAGCAGAAAGGAGTTACAAGTCCAAAGGCTTATAAAGGAAGCGCCCCAAGAGGAGTCTAGCGGCGAAGGATCGAACGAGATGAACGTGAAACTAATGGAGTATCAACCAACAATACCATATCCAGCAAAGCTTAGCAAGGAGCGCATGGATGCGCAATATGATAAATTCTTATCTATGTTTAAACAATTACTTGTCAATTTACCTTTTTCTGAAATCATTCAAATGCCTAAGTATGCTAAATTTCTTAAGGACTTAATCTCAAATAAAAAGAAAATAGAAGAATTATCTTTAGTAACACTTAGTGAAGAATGTTCCGCTATTTTGCAAAATAAATTACCACAAAAATTTAAGGATCCCAGTTCATTTTCAATTCCATATTTAATCGGTGATTTACAAGTAAATAAAGCTTTAGCGGACTTAGGAGCTAGTATAAACTTAATGCCTTATAAACTATATTTGAAACTAGGTCTAGGAGAACTTAGCCCAACTAGAATGAGTATTCAACTAGCAGACCGATCAGTTAAGTACCCTAGAGGAATAGTAGAGGATATATTGGTTAAGGTAGATAAGTTTATATTTCCTGCCGATTTTGTTATTCTAGATATGGACGAAAATATCAAAGTACCACTCATACTAGGTCTTTTATTCTTAGCTACATCTAGAACTCTTATTGATGTTTTTGATGGTAAATTAGTTTTGCGAGTAGGGGAAGATGAAGTCACTTTTCAAATTGGCAATACAATGAAACAATCCTTAGATAATGACGATTATTGCTATTTTTCTCATGGTGTTGATAATTTTATGACTTCTATGAATTCTAATTTATATTATAGTGATCCTTTGAAAATTTGCATCACTAACTGTTATCTAGAAGATGAAAAAAATGATGACATTGTTGAACATTTATTTTTTCTAGATAATTGCGTTTCGATGAATAGAACGACTGAGTATAGTTTATTTACACAAGGAGATCATAAAGGACTTAAGAATAATACTAAAGATCCACCGATAGTAGAACTAAAAAAATTACCGGATCATCTTGAGTATGCATTTTTAGGAACTAATTCTTCTTACTCAGTTATTATCTCCTCTAATCTTTCTAATACTGAAAAACTAAATTAATAACTGTGCTGAAGAAATATAAAGGTGCAATAGTATGACAAATATCTGATATAAAAGGTATTAATCCTAGTTTTTGCACTCACAAGATTCTTTTGAAAGAAAACTATAAACCTTCTATTCAACCGCAACGTAGGCTAAACCCAAATATAAAAGAGGTAGTTAAGGTTGAGATTGTTAAGTTGTTAGATGCTGGTATGATATACCCTATTTCAGATAATTCATGGGTTAGTCCTGTACAAGTCGTTTCTAATAAGGGTGGTCTAACAGTGGTAGCAAACGATAAGAATGAATCTGCATCAAGTTATTACTTGTTAAAAAAATAACCATCAAGTTTTTGGCGCCGTTGCTGGGGATGAATTAATTCCAACGCGAACGGTAATAGGTTGGCGTGTTTGTATTGACTATATGAAGTTAAACGATGCCACTAGGAAAGACCATTTCCCTCTTCCTTTCATTGACTAAATATTAGAATGTTTATCAGGACATTCTTATTATTGTTTTCTAGATGGACTTTCTGGATATTTCCAAATTCCTATAGCACTAGAAGATCAGGAGAAAACAACATTCACTTGCCCATTTGGTACCTTTGCATATAGACGTATGCCATTCGGTTTATGTAATGCACCTGCCACTTTTCAAAGGTGCATGCTAGCCATCTTTAATGAATATGTTGAAGATATTATGTAGGTGTTTATGGATGATTTCTCTGTTTTTTGGTGACTCGTTTGATTTGTGTTTGAATAATTTAGAAAAAGTTCTTAGAAGGTGTGAGGAAACAAACCGAGTGCTTAGTTGGGAGAAGTGTCATTTCATGGTGCAAGAAGGGTTAGTACTTGACCATAAAATCTCAAGGCAAGGAATTCAAGTAGATAGAGCGAAAATTGAAACCACAGAAAAGTTACCACCACCAACCTCCGTTAAGGCAGTGAGAAGTTTCTTAGGACATGCTGTATTTTACCGCCAGTTTATTAAACACTTCTCTAAAATCGCTAAACCACTTACTAGGCTTTTAAAAAAAGACACACCTTTTATTTTTGAACAAGAGTGTCTACATGCCTTTAAGTTCTTAAAAGAAAGATTAATTAATTCTCCTATTATGATCACACCCGATTTTACTCAACCGTTCGAGATCATGCGTGACACTAGCAGTTTTACAGTAGGAGCTGTTTTAGGGCAACGCCGAAACAAACACTTTCACCCTATATATTATGTTAGCAAAACACTTAATAATGCGCAGGAGAATTATACAACGATGGAAAAAGAACTTCTAGCAGTGGTATTTTCCTTTGATAAATTTAGATCTTATTTAACATTGTCTAAGGTGGTAGTATACACAGATCACTCTGCACTTAGATATTTGCTAGCCAAAGCGGAAGCAAAGTCTAGTTTAATCCGTTGGGTTCTTTTATTGCAAGAATTTGATTTGGAAATTAGGGATAAACGAGAAGCAGAAAACTTAGTGGCAGATCATCTCTCACGTTTAGAAAATCAACTACGAGCAATGTTAGATGAATCTGAGATTTCTGATACATTCCCTGAGGAATCGTTATTTGCCTTTTCTACAAATATAAATCCTGATTATCCGTGGTTTGCCGATTATGCAAACTATCTTGTGGCTAAGGTCCTTCCAAAAGAATTTTCATATCAGCAGAAAAAGAAATTTTTCTCTGACTTGAAATATTACTTATGGGAGGACCCCTTTCTTTTTTGGATATGTGCGATTCCGTTATACGAAGGTGTGTATCAGCGGAGGAGGGTTGGAAAATCCTGGAGCAGTGCCATTCAGGTCCTGTTGGTGGTCACTATGGAGCAAATCGCTCATCCAAAAGGTTCTTGATTGTGGTTTTTATTGGTCCCTTCTATTCAAGGATGCCCAAAGGTATGTGCTTTCATGTGATTCTTGTCACAAATCAGGTAATATTTCTAAATTACATGAAATGACCCAAAAATTTATTCTTGAATGTGAAGTATTCGATGTGTGGGAGATTGACTTTATGAGATCATTTCCAGTTTCTTACGGGAATAAATATATTTTGGTAGCTGTAGATTATGTATCAAAGTGGGTTGAAGCACAAGCTTTGCCTACTAATGATAGTAGAGTAGTAATCCAATTTTTGAAAATCTTATTCGCACGATTTGGCACACCACGTCTACTTATTAGTGATATGAGTTCACATTTTTGTAATCTACAGCTAGATAAAGTATTATAAAAATATGGAGTTACACATAGGATAGCCACTTCTTATCATCCACAAACTAGTGGTCAAGTTGAAATTTCAAATAGAGAATTTAAGAGAATCATAAAAAAATCTATAGAAGTGAATATGGAGCAATGGTCTAGGAAACTAAATGATTGTTTGTGAGCATATAAGACCGCCTTCAAAATACCTATCGGGACCACCCCCTTTAGATTAGTCTATAGTAAATCATGTCACTTGCCTATAGAATTAGAACATAAGTCGTATTGGGCAATACACTCTTTGAATTTTGACACTAATTCTATGGGGGAGAAACGAAAACTTCAGCTTAACGAATTAGATGAGTGAAGAACCATGGCTTACGAGAACTCCCAGAGTTATTAGGAGAAGACCAAACTATTCCATGACCGTCACCTTCGCAAACTCAAGACATTCCAAAAAGGTGATCACGTCCTCCTTTTTAATTCTAGAATGCGTTTATTCCCAGGGAAGTTAAGGTCTAAGTGGTCCGACTTCCAAGTCAAAGAAGTCTTTCCCTACGGCACCGTCGAGCTAACCCACCCTGGGAAGGGCGATTTCAAAGTCAATGGGCACCGATTAAAACTTTACTACGGTGCGCTTCCTCAAGATTTCGCTCGTCACGAAACATGCCTCCGTCTAGACTAGGATTACGTAAAATGTAGTAATATTTCTAAGTTTATAAAATTTTTAGTATAAGCCTAGTTAGTTTTTAATGTAATTTTTTTTAAAAAAAATCACTTAGGAGGAAATTCCCAATTCAGAGGAGGACACAGGTTACCACACGCCAGTGTGCATTGCCGTGTCCATGACATCCCCTTGGACCCAGCCGTGTCCCATATAAATCCAGGAATAAAAAGCTTCCATCCCGAGCACCACACGGGTTCACACACACCCGTGTGTGTGGCGTGTTGTTAGCATTCATTTTTGCCCATAAGCGCCCGAGCAGGACACGGGTAAACACACACCTGTGTTAATGCCCATGTGCCTAATCACGGGTAGTCACTCGGCCGTGTTCCGCGCCGTGTCGCTATTCGACGATATTCATCCTGAGAAGGACATGGCTTGACACGCGCCCATGTTCAAATCCGTGTCGCTGTTCGACGAAGTCTTTCCCGAGAAGGACACGGGTACCTACCCTGCCGTGTCTATAGCTGTGTGAATTTTAATGTGCTGTGCCCGAGCAGGACACGAGTCGAGACACGCCCGTGTTGTTGACCGTGTCCGCTTGACGCGCTGCTTTCCCGTGAAGTTTGACCACACGTCCCGTCGATACCCGTGTTCCACGCGGTAAAGATTCTTTAACACGGGTGCACACACAGCCGTGTGTGAACTCGTGTTCGTCTTCTTTAAATATGGTCGTGTTCTGGTCATCTTCATCTTCCTCCCCTGGTTTCCAAACTTCATTTCCTATACCCCTTGTTCGCAGAGCCGGTTAAGTTTGGCCTTCAAAATTAGTGGATTCGCCTCCTCTCGTCGCGATTTATCCTCCTTGGTAATAATTTTTGGTTTATGTTCTTATTCAACTTCTTCTTTCTCTCCACTCTCTTCTCCTTCTTCTTGTTCTCCTCCTCTCATTTTTCCTCTTCTTTTTCTTCTTCATCATTTAAAAAAACAAAAATCCTTACATTTGTCCTCAGATCATGTCTTCAGCACGCTCCCAAGGTGGTCGCCGACATCGCCCGGAGCTCCAAGCACTGTCAACGGAAAGGCGCGACGCCGCTGAGCCGCTAGAATTCACGGATCCAGCGCACATCAACCGCTACAACCGACTCCAGTCGAAAAAGTATCAAGACATTCGATCGATTGATTGGAGCGTTCTGGAGGAAATAAATCTAGCGGGAGATGTTAGAGAGTTCATAACTGTAATGGGGTGGCAACAATTTTTTGCAATCGAGGAGTTAGGATTTAAGGAACTCACATTAGAGTTCATGTCATCTTTTTATTTAAATCTTAAACCTACTTTCACTGAGCACGCAAACACGCAAGAGGGGGTCATCTCATTTCGTGTAGCGGGCACTACTTATACACTCTCCCTTCTCCAGTTCACCCAATACTTAGGGGTGTATGAGGACTCGTTCCTCTTTAGTGCCGCTTACCCCGAGCTTCATTTTGATCTCCCCACTCGTAACCATGCCGGCAACATCTCGGCCCGGCTTACTTTTGACCGTAGTCCATATGAGGCCAAGAGGTATAAGGCCTCCAAGTTGTGTTCTCCCGCCCTCCATTACATACACCACCTACTTAGCCATACCTTGAGCGGCCGGGGCGAAAGCTCTGGAGTTGTTAGTAGGCAGGATGTGCTATATCTTTATAGCATGTCATCACGTTACCCCATCCATCTGGGTTATATGCTCGCACGGTTCATCCTTCACCAGGCTGACAACTCACGCATAGGGTTTATCTGTGTAGCACCCTACATTACCCGCCTGGCGAAGAATATGAACATATTCTCTTCCCTTCCCCTGATGACCATGGTCGCGAAGACCGTGCCTATCACTATGGCCAGTCTTCGATTCCTCCGCCTCGTCACCGCCCGTTAGGGCCGGGGTGGCATTATATATTCCCTTGCGAGGCGTGGACCACACGCGAATGACGACGATGACGACGAGGTAGATCCTGACCTCGATGAGCCTTTGGTGCCTCTGCCCCGCTCTACTTATGCTCAGGGAGAGTCTTCTGCCCCTCCTCCTCGATCACGCTCGTAGTATTCGCGTGACTTCCAACACTTCTTTGAGACCGAGCTCTCACCGCGCTTGCAGCGTATCGAGGATTCGCAGAAGCGGACAAAGGACACCATCCTTCAGATCAGGGACCACTTGGGTATCTCTCCAAGACCACCAGCAGCTCCTCTCCCGCCTCACTTCCCCGACGATCAGGCCGACCCTCCAGCATATTTTTGACATGTATCTGTTTATGGGACATGTATTTCAACAGCATCTATTTGTACCTGTATTATCAGATATTATATATGTTATCATATTTGCTCCTTTTTCATTCGTGTGCTCTTTTATTTTCATGATAGTCAGTTCTTTATTTATTGGTGAAACTGCTCTCTTAGTTCTTTACATTGCAATGAGGACATTGCAAATTTTAAGTCTGGGGGTGGATGTTCTTCAATTCTATAATTTCTGTGATAGACATGATTACAATTGGTTATACTTTTGCTATCATAGTACTCAAGGTTGTTATACACCACAAAAACATTGTTTGTTACTCCTTTAAGCTCTAATTAATTCACTCATTTGGGAATATAACTATCTAATTTAACTTCGCATGCTGATTAAAATGAATTGGTGTAGACTCATTGAGTATTCAATTTTGTTGATTCGTAATTATGTATAGAAATTCATTAGCCTAATTTTCTCTGTATAATTTATTTTTAAGATTACTCGTTTATATTATTAACTATCAATCACTTTATTTTATAAAATATAATTATCTATAATAAAGTGAGTCGATGAGTGTAACATTTTTATAATTTTGTATTAGGGAATCAAAATAAAGAATACTCTCTATTGATGTCTAGAACTTACCCTCTAGCGATCCTCAAAACTTTTGCATAGGTTAATTAGTGAGGGCAGAAATGACTTTGGCCTCCTTTTGGATAGCTTGAGCCTTGCAATCCCAAAATCTTAAACATTATACCATTGCACACTCAATTTGGACCTAATCCCTATGCCTTTTGATACTCTACTACTAAAATTCACCAAGGCTAAATCCTTACCTATTAGCACACCTATCATTGATATCTTCTTGGAATGAGTTTGTTCATAGTGATATGTGGCCTGAGTGCGTGTATACTTGCACCCACTCGGAATGATCCCTACTATGAACCCTTGAAAAAACATAGTGATATGTGGTCTGAGTGCGTGTATACTTGCACGCACTCGGAATGATCCCTACTATAGACCCTTGGTTAAGAAAAATAAAAATATAGAGTATCCATCAAAAATATGGGAAGTATAATAATTGTAAAGTCTGAGGGGTGCTTTTATAACGTTGATGTATGTTAAGGTATTTACAAAGCAAGAGGCTCAATCATTATCTAGGTGTGATATGAACCATCGAATTTATCTTTGATTACCCCACCTTTAATCTTCTATCCTAAGGCAAAAAGGTTACACCATAATACAAGTCCTAAGGATCCAACCTTACTAATTCTAACTAGCGTCGTGGAGAGGGTGTGAAAAGGTAAGCTCATGACTATCAATATTGGTACTTATAAGTTTTGAAATACTAATACATATCTTATTGAGATTGTTATTTTCTCCTCACAATTGTTATGAATGAATATACTTCTATTTCTAAGAAAGAGTGAAAGATAGTTAAAAGATATATTGGAGGAATTTTAAGATAAAGTTATATTTAGAAAATTCTGCTATACTATTTCCTATACGATTACATCATCAAAGTTCTCTTTAAATTTATAGCAACCAGTGTACGGAAGCAAAATTATTTATTGGTAACCCAAATGTTTGAATTAGTTTGCAAGTCACTGTTCATGAGTTCTCCAGCAGGAAGACCATGAGATTTCACAACAGTGTTTTTGTCTTCGTCGTGAAAGATCTTCAATCTCGTCTTTGCCACCGGAGTTCTTGGAAAGAGTTTTTGAGGTATTATCTTTCTATGAAGAGATTGTTTCAGGTGGGTTGTGAGGAGGGATTCAAATTATTAAATCCAAGGCGGTTTTCTAGGTTGGACAAACCTAGAAATGGTTTTTGTAATTCTTTTCATTTACAGTGAATTTCGTGTGCCCCGCCCTGTGTTATTTTCCCTCTTCATTTTTGAGAGGGGTTTCCATGTATATCTTTGTGATTGCGATTGGTTGTTTGCATTATTTGTTGGGTTTTGCTAGGATGACACAACACTTGTGTGCGCAAAGAAAATAAAAACAAGAAAACTCAAAAGAAGTTCGGATCTAGCAATGAACATATATCATGAAGAAAAATACTATAAAATAAAATTTACTTTTGCGGGATTGAGTCAATACTCAACCTAGATGCTCCAGGAGACCAGCTGATCACTTTGCGGCTACAGTTCCTAGTGTAGAATAGTGTCCGCACCTCTACAAGAAGTCCACACGAACGGGAGAACCCGTAGAATCTTGTCGCATAAGATCTAGGTCGGGAGAGAAAGCTCTGCGTCTTCACGGACTGCTAGGTTCGTTATAGAAGAGGCGAGGCGACAGTCTCCGAAATCAGGCTAAGTGGCGGCGACGGGATCGACGATGGGCGGAACGACTTCCGTCGGCTTTTAGGTCTCGGGTCTTTCACACAGTGCGGCTCGTGTGCTTAGACAAAATGAACAGTTAGTCTCTCGCGCTGAAGAAACCCTAAAATACTTCTATTTATACCCAAAGGAATAAACAAAATAGCTCCCGCCGCTATTTGCAGACCCAAGACTTAGAATCCAGCATTTTCGACTAGACAACCCTTGTCTCGACGAATCGTCGAGTATCCATATGATATTCGACGAATGGCGTTGAGTGTACTCAATGCTCTCAACGCTCCCAGCGCCAAACCTGTCGAATCAACACTTGACTCGACGAAGGCGTTGAGTGGACTCAATGCACTCAATGCCTAATTGTTAGAATCGTCGAGTCAACCTTTAACTCGACGAAGGCGTTGAGTGAACTCAACGCACTCAACGCTTGAGACTCAGACTCATCGAATCAACACCTTGACTCAACGAATCGTTGAGTGAACTCAACGCACTCAACGCTTAAGTGTCATACTCGATGAATCAACTCTTTGACTCGATGAATCATTGAGTAAACTCAACACACTCAACGCCATCATTCGACGAGTCAACACTTGACTCGACGAAAGCGTTAAGTGGTCTCAACACACTCGACACTTTCAAAGCCTGGTTGTGTGAGGTCTTTTTCACTCATCATATGAGCATAGTCCATACTGAACCAATCTCCTAATTTCTCCAAACATTCTTATGTACGATCCTGATAGGCCCATACTGCGTTGGCAGTGAGGCTACATACTTGATCACTTACAGATCACAATGGTAACACCAACAGTCTCCCACTTGATCTTGAAAGTATCAAACAAAAGCTTCACAAACAATGAGAGACATCTAGCAATACATCATTGCTCCCCAAGCAATAAGAGTTTAGAACTAAAAAGTCATTGTGCCCAATATATCAGTGTTGTCATGTCCTTTCGTCCCTTACTATATAACCCCATATTCGCTGGGTGGGACCAAGATCCCTCAAGGACCCGGATTGGGCTAGCTTTGGGCTTACAATTGGATCAAATAAGAAAGCGGGAGGGAGGGCTCTCGACATAAGTAGGCAGGAAGGCTCTCGCCCAGGGGTTGAGTAACGTCATTCGTTGAACGTCGATTCGTCGAGCGTCATTTCGCCGAACGCCAGTTCATCGAGCTCAATTTGTCGAGCTGGGAACATAACTCGTCGAACGCAAACTCATTGAGTTGAGCCTTCGACTTAAGATTATTTTCGTCGAATGCAGATTTTACGTTTAGGCCATGACAGAACCATGGCGGGCGGGAAGGCTCCCGCCCTGGGCAGGAATAGGGGCTCGCGCCTCTGGATAGCGGAAGCCCATCGACCCTAGGCGTTGAGTGATGTCTCTCCACTCAACGCCCCTTTAGTCTTTTGGTTCCCGACTAGGAAAGGCGGGAAGGCTTGTGCTCAGGGAAAGCTGGGTTCCTGCAGAGCTCAGCAGGAAGAGCTTCCACCAGATGGGACCCAGACTTGAAATTACCTAAATACCCCTTGTCTGCATTTAGCTTCTCAGAACATCGGAGTTTGGCTATTGACAGACCAGCCCATGGGCATTTCAGTAATTTTAGGGCAGCAAAAGTACGCATTTTGCAAAGCAGATATTGAAAATCTATAAATTTACCCACATGATACCTCAGAAGACAGATTTCCTCATACTCTCTTTTTTGCCTTCTAGAGCTTTCTGAGGTACTCCTAGCCCAACAATTGGCTTTGCAGGGGAAGCGCTCAGAGAACTTCCGGGTTAGTGGAGGGACCTCCTAACTGAGGCTTTAGGTCAGTTCTTAGTCCTTATAGCTAGTCTTTGGTCGAGGTTTGAGAGAAATAGGTGTCGGTTACACCCCAAGGTCCGAACTCTCGTTGAAGCCAGTTTTTGGCTTCAACATTTCTGGTGCGGTGAGCGTGGACTGTGTCTGATACAAGAAAATCTCAAGTCAAGTCTCATGATTGGAGGTGAAGGAGAAGGAGCTGGCTCGGGAGGTTCTCCCTCTTGGGGAAGTGGGGTGACGTTGGGGATGTTGGAGGACTTCAGGCGAGAAGTCTTGCAGACCATCCACTTGGCCTTCTTGGCAAAAGGCGAGTGCATGACTCCTCAGGTCCCGGTGGCGACTGCTCCGTCATTGGGCGAGAATGCTCCCGGATAGCACCCCGGGAAGGAGGTTCCGGCAGAGGCGGCGTAAAGGGATGTCCCCAGGCGAGAGCTGTTCCCGGGACATACCAGTGCAGACAGGGCAAGCGAGCCGAGGTCGCGCGATGAACTCTCTCAGTAGGCAGGGGGCGAGAGCCCCTTCAGTGAGCTCATCATCTCAGATCCGGTTCCGGAGGGTTTCCAGGAGCCAGACATGACCTACTATGCGGGGAGGGACGACCCCACACAACATGTGCAGTGGTTTGAAGATGCCGTCTCCATAAGGCAAATGTAGGATGCCTTCAAGTGTAGGCTCTTCGCCATCACTCTGAAGGAGAAGACCAGAGACTGGTTCCACTAGTTTCCTGCAAATTTGATTTACCGCTTCGAAGATCTGCGACGCGGGTTATTGCTGAGGTTCTCAACGTCGAAGAAGAGGAAGAGGGGAGCAGAGTGCTTGTTTGCCATCAAACAGAGGCCGGAGGAGACGCTGAGACGCTATGTTGATAGATTCCAGGAGGAGATTCTACAGGTTCAGGAGATGCCGGGGTACACGATGATGCTTGCCTTCACTCTGGGGTTAAGGCCCAGCTTCTTTAGCATGGAGCTGAAGAGAGTCCCCCCACTCTCCTTCGAGGAGCTGATGGAGAGTGCAACGAAGGAAATCGAAATCGAGGCAGCCAATCTGGCGTTCGCCAGGAGGTTGGCCAAATTGGCGGAGTATGATGGGAAGGAATCAAGAGTAGGGAGGTAGAGAGAGGAGAGACAAACCCCGATGGCAGGGGCAGCAACAAGGTTGGGGGCCGCGAGGCCGAACAATAGGTTGGGATGAAGGCCCCAGGAAGACCACCCTCAGGGACAGGATGGTGGTTTTCAAGGTAGGGACAACCACCGCGAGCAAAGGAGGTTCAACCAGCCGGCCGGGAGGCAGGTACAGAGGGTCCCTCTCCCGTCGCTGCAGGAAGTGATGGAGATAGTGAGGGGAAGAGGAGGAGCTCGGGGAGGAGCGAGGAGGAGCTCGGGGAGGAGCGAGGAGGAGCTCGGGGAGGAGCGAGGAGGAGAGAAGACAGGGTGGTGTTGCCCTTATGTGACTTTCACCAGGAGGTGGGCCATGCAACGGCCACCTGCCCGGAATTTCTAGAGATGAGAGCGGCAAGGGGGCAGACCCAGCAGCAGCCCCCCGTGAGGATTGAGGAAGTTTTGCAAGGAGGAGGGGAGGATAAATGTGAAGACCGGGTGGATGTGGGGGCCTGGGGAGGGATCAGGGTGATCCATGGGGGTGTGGGGATCGAAGACACCCGTAAGGGGAGCTTCCAAACCATGTATCGAATTAGCGTCGCCTCAACCTCCCAGACCACCCCACCGGAGGAAAAAATCACTTTCTTGGTGAAAGACATGTCTGACTACGAAGACCCGTTCTGCGGCGTCTTGGTGATTCAGACGGCGGTAGATAATTTCACGGTCTCTCAGATTCTGGTGGGCAACGAGAGCTCCGTGAATGTAATCTTCAAGAAAGCCTTTGACGAGATGAAGGTGAAAGCTCAGAGGGTTCTAGCCTCGGATGGACCGTTGTTTAGGTTCTCGGGGGAGCGGAAGGATGTTGAAGGAGGGGTAGGGCTGCATGTGATGTTGGGTGGGGGGGGGGGGGGGGTATCGAGGAATTGTCGGTTCGTCATCGTTGACGCTCTGAGCAGCTACAACGCAATATTTGGGCGGCCTCTCATCAGCGCCTTTCATTGCGTCCCCTCCTCGTTCCATCAGTGCCTAAAGTTTAGCAGCGGAGGAGTGCATGTCAGGATCAGGGGGGATCCAAAGGTGGCGAGGTAGTGCTACACTGCTAGTGACTGCCGTTAATACCATATCTTGGATGGCGGAGGCAGAGGAGCTAGAAAAGGAGATGACGAGGGAGGAGGAAGCTGCGGGGGAATGAGAGATGAGCCTAGATGAGGCCGAGGAGAAGATTGAAGAGGAGGATGCGTGAAGGAAGTAGTGAGCCTAGGTGAGGCTGGGGGTGACATTGAGGAGGAGGTTGTGGAGAAAGAAGGGGCGAGCTTAAGTGAGGCTGTAGAGAAGACAACAGAGGAGCAAGGGGTAGAGGGAGAAGCGGAGGGGGAGTCCCAGTGGGGCGAAGAAGTGGATTTGTCTGGGGAAGGCATGTTGGAGGCGATGGAGGTCGAGAGAGTAGAAGGTGAGGAGGAGTTGGGAGGAGGGGAGGAAAGGGACGGCAGGGAGCAGTCTCGGCTGGAGCTGGCGGAGGAAGTCGTGGAGATGGAGGTCATCAGCAGGGCAGGGAAGGTAGAGAACGTGAGGGTCAGCGGGGGCTTGCGCCCCGAAGACCAGGCAAGGATGCAGGAGTGCATCCAAAAGAATGTTGACATTTTTCCTGGAGTGCGGCGGACATGCCGGGTATTGACAGTGATGTGGCTTGCCACCGCCTGAACCTAAACCCCAAGACGCGCCACATACGCCAGAAGATGAGGACCATCGCCACCAAGCTGGAGGATCCCATCCGCGAGGCGGTGAAGAAGCTTCTCGATGCAGGTTTCATCTCGGAGATCCAGTACCCAGACTAGGTCTCCAATGTGGTAATGGTAAAGAAGGGTGATGAGAAGTGACGCATGTGTGTAAATTTCTCTTTATTGAATAAATCATGCCCTAAGGATTGCTACCCTCTGCCTCGGATCGACGCGCTGGTTGATTCAGCCGTCGGTTTTTCTATTATGAGTTTTTTGGATGCTTTTTCAGGTTTTCACCAGATCCGCATGCATCCACCCGACGTCAAGGATGTCTCCTTCATCACAAGGGAGGGATGCTTCAACTATAAAATGATGTCATTCGGGCTAAAGAACGTGGGGGCTACATACCAACGAATGATGGACCGGGTGTTTAAAAACCAGAGGGGAAGGAACCTGGAGGTCTACGTCGATGACCTCATGGTAAAGAGCAGGGATGTGGGTTCACACCTGCTTGACTTGGAAGAGACGTTCGTGACCCTGCGAAAGTTCAAGATGAGGCTAAACCCCCAAAAGTGTGTCTTCGGGGCAAGCCGAGACAAGTTCCTCGGACACCTTCTAACCCCGGCGGGGGTCGAGCCTAACCCGGATAAGGTGAAGGCCATCGTGGAATTGGAATCGCCTCACAACGCCAAGGAGGTTCAACACTTGTTGGGTAAGCTAGCCAGGCTGAGTCGGTTTCTCTCTCGTGCTGGGGAGAAATGCTCACCTTTCTTCAAAACGCTTCGGGGGAACAAACAGTTTGAGTGGATAGAGGAATGTGAGGAGGCTTTCCGGGCATTGAAGGCTCAACTGTCCCAAGAGCCACTCCTACAGAGCCCGAAGGAGGGGGAGGACTTAGCCTTGTACCTTGGGATTGAGGCTGACGCTGTGAGTTCTGTGTCGGTAAGAGAAGAAGGGAAGAGACAGTTACCCATGTACTATGTCAGTAGGATCTTAAAGAAGGCTGAGCTACGCTACCCCATCTTAGAGAAGTTGGCTTTCTCTCTGATCGTCTCGGCCAGGAAGCTCAGGCCATACTTTCAAGCCCACTCAATCAAGGTGGTGACTGACCACCCACTGCGCAAGATCTTTGAAGGGGTGGAACACTCAGGGCGGTTGGCCAAGTGGTCCATTGAGCTCAGCGAGTTCGACATCTCTTTTGTACCAATGCTCTCCATCAAGGCGCAGGTGGTGGCTGACTTCTTGGCCGACTACGTCATTGAGCTGGAAGGGGAGGAAGCGCTGCCAAGGGAAGCATGGAAGATGTACGTTGACAGAACCTCGGGGAAGCATTCCCTTGGGGGAGGGGTAGTGTTGGTGAGCCCCCAGGGGGTCACCATAGAGCAAGCAGTGGCGCTGCACTTCCCGGTCACCAACAACCAGACGGAGTATGAGGCTGTCATAGCCGGGTTGCGGTTGGCTAAGGAGCTCGGGATTCACGATGTGGAAGTGCTCACATATACACTGGTGGTGGCGTCCCAGATTAGGGGATAATATGAAGCTCGGGAGCCCACCCTCCAGAGGTACTTGTCCAAGGCGAGGGTGATCATTGGTGGGTTCCAAGCATTCTCAATTCAGCATGTCCCTAGAGAAGAGAATGAAGCAGCGGACTGATTGGCCAAGTTTGGATCTCGAGGGGGGGGGACCTTGACCGAGCTATTTCATCTAGCAATCTAGGACGGGGAGTTGATGGAAGTGGATCGGCGACCCTCGTGGGTGGATCCCTTCGTGACCTTCACCACGGGCAACCTCCCCTAAGGGGTCAAGGAGGAAAAGGGCTTCCGGCATAAAGCGGCTCACTATCTTATGCATGAAGTGAGCTTACATCGGAAGATGCTATCGGGCCTTTTGGTGCGATGTGTGGCGGAGGAAGATATCCCAAGGATTTTGGAAGAGGTGCACTCCGGGTAATGTGGTAGTCATTCATAAGATAGAACGTTGGAGGCAAGGGTGGTCAGATAGGGATACTTTTTGGACCACCTTGAGGAAGGATGCGATAGAGTTTGCGAGGAGGTGCCAAAAGTGCCAACTCTACGCCCCCTCCAAGTCTTGCCCACTCAACGGCTTCGAAACATCACAACGCCTTGGCCTTTCGCCATTTGGGGAATGGACCTAGTTGGACCGTTTCCTCCGGCGAGCGTGCAGAGAAGGTTCCTCTTGGTTATGATCGACTACTTCTCAATGTGGTTGGAGGTCAAGGCGTTGGCGAAGGTAACCTCCCAGGTTATCAGAAACTTCATTTGGGGAGAGATCATCTGTAGACACGGGTTGCCTCGGGCCATTGTCACGGACAATGAACCACAGTTCGCAAGCGAGGAGTTCATAAGCTTCTGCACTCAGCTGGGTATCGACCTCAGGTTTGCCTCCGTTCACCACCCCATGAGCAATGGCTAGGTGGAGGTGACAAACAAAATTATAGTAATCCTACTCAAGAAGGTGGAGAACTTAAGGGGGAGTTGGGTGGAGCAGCTCCCCTCGGTGTTGTGGGCTCTTTGAACAACCCCGAACACGGCCATTGGCGAAACCCCCTTCAAACTCTCGCATGGGTGTGAGGCGGTCCTACTTGTGGAGTTTGAGGTCCAATACCCACGGGTTGTGGCCGCTGGCAAAGGAGGCGAGGCATGGAGGGAAGGAAATGAAGCGGAGCTATGACTCTCATTGGACATGGTGGAGGAACTTCGCGACGTGGCCGCCGTCAAGTAGGAGGAGATCAAACGAAGGATGGACAAGTACTTCAACAAGAATGTCAGGATAAAGTAGTTCAAGGAAGGGGACCTGGTCTTGAAGAAGGTCAATGCCGCCGGAAGGTCGGCGACCGTTGGTAAGCTCAACCCCAACTGGGAAGGACCCTACATTGTAGAAAGGGCCCTGGGGTCAGGGGGATACCACCTCCAGAATGTGGAAGGGGTATCCATGAGTCACGCATGGAGTGGAGATGACCTGAAGCGCTTCTACCCTTAGTGGGGGACAAGATTGTAAATCTTATTTTTAATAAATTCATCGAATTCTCTCATGATTGGTTTCTTTTGAGAATTGAAAAAAGAGGTTGGTAGTTTGCAAGACCCCGAGAGGATCCCGCTGCTCAGGCTCCCATTAGCTGGCAGGTCTGGAAGGCGCATTCGGCCCAGGGTATACCCGCTGTCAGGCTCCCAGTAGCTGGCAGGGCCGTATGCTCGCCTGGGGGGGGGGGGGGGGGGTAAGGGAACACCTCAAGTGGTGATTCCGCTGCGCAGGCTCTCCTAGCTGGCAGGGATGGAAGGCACGCTCGGCCCCGGGTAGACTCGCTGTCCAGGCTCTCATTAGCTGGGCAGGGCAGTAGGCACACCTGGGGGAAAGGAAGAGAGTTTGAAGAAAGAATTGAGGAACTAAGCAAGACTCCGAGAGGATCCTGCTGCTCAGGATCCCATTAGCTGGCAGGTCTGGAAGGCGCACTCGGCCCCGGTTAGACCCGCTGCCAGGATCTCACTGGCTGGCAGGGCCGTAGGCTCGCGTGGGGGGTAAGGGAACACCTCGAGTGGTGATTCCGCTGCGCAGGCTCTCCTAGCTGGCACAGCTGGAAGGCACACTCGGCCCCGGGTAGACTCGCTATCCAGACTCTCATTAGCTGGGCAGGGCAATAGGCACACCTGGGGGGAAAGGAAGGGAGTTTGAAAAAAGAATTGAAAAACTAAGCAAGTCCCCGAGAGGATCCCGCTGCTCAGGATCCCATTAGCTATCTGGTCTAGAAGGCGCACTTTGACCCAGGTAGACCCGCTGCCAGGATCTCATTAGCTGGCAAGGCAGTAGGCTCACCTGGGGGGTAAGGGAACACCTCGAGTGGTGATTCCGCTGCACAGGCTCTCCTAGCTGACAGGGTTGGAAGGCACGCTCGGCCTTGGGTAGACTCGCTGTCCAGGCTCTCATTAGCTGGGCAGGGCAGTAGGCGCACCTGGGGGAAAGGAAGGAAGTTTGAAGAAAGAATTGAGAAACTAAGCAAGACCCTGAGAGGATCCCGCTGCTCAGGCTCCCATTAGCTGGAAGGTCTGGAAGGCACACTCGACCCCGGGCAGACCCGCTGCCAGCTCTCACTAGCTAGCAGGGCCGTAGGCTCGCCTGGGGGGGGGGGGGGTAACGGAACACCTCGAGTGGTGATTTCGCTGCACAGGCTCTCCTAGCTGGCAAGGATGGAAGGCACGCTCGGCCCCGGGTAGACTCGCTGTCCAGGCTCTCATTAGCTGGGCAGGGCAGTAGGCACACCTAGGGGAAAGGAAGGGAGTTTGTAGAAAGAATTGAGAAACTAAGCAAGACCCCGAGAGGATCACGCTGCTCAAACTCCCATTAGCTGGTAGGTCTGGAAGGCGCACTCGGCGCCGGGTAGACCAGCTGCCAGGCTCTCACTAGCTGGCTGGGCCGTAGGCTCGCCTGGGGGGGGGGAGGGGGTAAGGGAACACCTCGAGTGGTGATTCCGATGCGCAGGCTCTCCTAGCTGGCAGGGCTAGAAGGCACGCTCAGCTCCTGGTAGACTCGCTGTCCAGGCTCTCATTAGCTGGGCAGGGCAGTAGGCACACCTGAGGGGAATGGAAGGGAGTTTGAAGAAAGAATCGGGAAGCTAAGCAAGATCCCAAGTAGACCCGCAGTCAGACTCTCACTAGCCAACAGGGATGTGGGATCTCTTGAGGGAGAAAGAAGGAAAAAAGGGATGTTTTGTTTAAGTGGTCCCAGGTGGACCCGATGACCAGGCTCACACCAAGCAGACAGGGCGTTGAAATCTTGACGGAGTCACGAAGCTCTTGATAACAAGTTTACAAACGACTAACACCAGTCCTAAGTAAGGATTGGATGACTCAGACCCCACTCGGCAGGGCTCTCAGCATAACCCTCCTGGCAGGGCTCTCGGCCAGACTCTCTCTAGGGGTCTCGGCATAACCCTCCTGGCAGGGCTCTCGTCCAGACTCTTGGAAGGGCTCTCGGCATAACCCTCTTGGCAGGGCTCTCGCCATAGCCATCTCGCCGGGAATCCCGGCAAGCACCTCTCAGTAGGGTTTCCGGCACGGCCCTTTTGGCAAGGCTCTCAGCAGGGCCCTTCCTGCTGGTTTAGCTAGCCAACTCTTCAAACGGGTGGCGGTCATCGCTAAAATCTTAGGGTTCGCGCAAAGGTAATAAACATTCCAGCAAAAAGGCAAATTTTTCAATACAATATAAAAGGAGTAAACATCAGCGGGGGAATCTCGTCCCTTACAAAAGTCACAAAGGATAAACTTACAAGAAATGAATGTACAAAAATAAAAGTAATATTACAATAAACGAAGAAAGATGTGGGGGCTATTGGGCAGGCCCGCTGGAGGTCCCGCCGGAGGTTCCGCTGGAGCTCCCGCTGGAGGTTCCGCTAGAGGTTCCGCTGGGGGTGTAGCCGGAGGACTCGCCGGGTGAGCTGCCGCCGGTTTCCATGTTCAGGACAAGCTCCGCCGCATCATTGATCGGAGAGTCGTCCTCTCCCACAGGTTTGGGGATAGGCTCGAACAACCAGGGCAAGATCCCTCGCGCCGTGAGGGTCTCGCCCCCTTCGTTCAAAAGTGTCGAATCCCGCAACACCTCGATGACCATCTTGGTGGTGGCTTGCGCGTTCTCCTGAACGATCACGCCGATCTCGTATGCGGAGTAGTGACGTTGCTCGACTCTCTCCTCCAGCGATGGCCGGGCTAGGGCCAGGGCCAGGGCCTCCTCCAAGCGCTTCACCTCAGCCTACAACAGCTGGTTCTCACACTCGACGTTGGACACCCTCGTGCGAGACAGCTCGGCTTCCGCGGAATCCTGCGAGATGGTCCGGTTAAGCGAAAAGCATATATATATATATATGAATATTAAGAGGACGAGAAATATTAGAGGGTCCCGTTTAACTCGGCGGTCGGGCGAGAGGAGAGAAGTTGTTGGGCGGCAGCCAAGTCGGCCTTTAGGGTGGCCGCTTCAGCCGCAGTAGCATCCCTCGCCCTGAGCATATCGGCAAGGTTGCACTCGATGGTGAGGGTGCGGCGCCCAGCCATGTGTGAGAGATGGACCGCGCGAAGCTAGGCCTGGGCGGCGTGAAGGACGAGGTCCCGGGTTGTCGTCCGATCGAACGTGTCGGCGTCCTCCCGACCATAGAGGCCATAGCCTCGCTCGAAGGCATCGCCAGAGCTTGAGTCCCGCTCCATCCAGGAGGGGAGAAGTGTGGAAACTGCGATGCAGTTGGTGGTATGATCCCACTGGATCAAGGGTTGGCCCTCCGTATCCTTATAATTCTCACCAAAGCCGAAATTCTGATGCCCTTTCGGCACCGGCTTGCGAGAGGACTCGACCGGGATCTCTGCGGCAGGTTGTGAGGAACCCGTCTCGCCTGCAACTATAGAGGTCTCGGCGGGGGCCTCTGCGGCAGGCCGGGCTGCACCCATCTTGCCGGCAACTGAAGGGGTCTCGGCGGGGATCTCGGCGGAAGCCGGTACAACGGATTTACCCTTGTCCGCTGTTGACGGCTTTGATTTTTTGAGAGGAGGGGCAGAGTGGGAGCTTAGCTTCCGCTTCTGGGAACTTGGTGCGGAAGAGGATCTCGGCTCCTCCCGACAAGCGGCGGCGGTGGACTTGGCGAGGGCCAGGGGGTCGGCGAGTGCCCTGGCCTCGTCAAAAGGTTGATGGAGGGGAATGTCTCGCTCACCTGCGAGTCTCATAGTTAATTAGCCCCATCTCTCGAAACGAAAGATTGCAAGTTTAGTCCAGAAAATTACCTTCGCCGGGTGGGGGGGGGGGGTACCAGTTGGAGGGAATCCAGGTCTTGTCGGAGGAAGGGGACGTCGAAAGCTTTCGATCCAAAGAACTCGACAAGGGCGCCCTCTCGCTCCCCGAGAGCGGGAGGCTTATAGGTTGCGTCATCATATTGAATGGGCGCGAGAGGGATGTTGCCAAAGGGCTCTGAGACGAAGACAAACCCCTCCGCAAAGTGATGATGTTTGTTGGCGAGACCCCCCGTCTTCACCGACTGTCCAGAAAGGAAGACTGACCCTCCCTTGGCCCAGAAGTTGAACAACTTCCGGAAGATGGGAAGACTAAACTCGATCCTTTCCGCCCGCATATAGCAGGCGAAAGCCACCAGGAGGGCGATGGAGTTAGGGTTGAGCTGGGCCGGCACTACCCCATAATAGCGCAGGGCCTGTCGCACTTCCGGCCAGAGGCCCGCCTCGAAGTGCTCCAAGGTGATGGCGAGCTCCCCTTCCGGCGCGAGGTTCACCATGTCGTCGCTCCCAGGCTTTCGCGTGATGAACCACAACAGGATTAGGTTTTCGGTGATCGTGAGGAATTCCACCTGCGTGAGCCAGCAGGGAGGAAGGTGTGGTCCAGGAAGGTCTGCGCACACTTGGAGAGGCCTTCGCTCTCGCCAGGCATCTTGAAGGTAAGTCGAGAAGGGAGAAAAAGTTTGGGGAGGCGAGAGCCTTTGCGCTTCAGAGATCGGCGAGAGCAGACGGCAGGAGAATGAAGGCTTGGAGTGAAAGAAATAAATTCTAAGAAGTAAATGAGGTAGGTGGATCGGCCTATTTATAGAAGATATGATAATTATGAGTTTTTTACTAAAAAATACGGCGGGGAATGGTCAACAAGTCAACCAATCTTGATGTCTTGACTCCTCGATTTCCGTCCTGCCTCGTCAGCTCGCCTTGAACCTGCAGGAAGCGAGAACCTTCAGGGAGGGCTAGGGAAATGGCAAACGGTCGCAGCGTGCGAGAAGTGTTGGGTAGGGTGTATGAGTCAGGCATTCGTGAAGCATCAAAGAGAGCATGAAACACATACGAAAATGACACAGATATAAAGGGGCTCTCGCTGGGCGAGAGCCACGAAACAGCAAAAATAAAAAAATGATAATAACAAATAATACTGATAATAATAACTGTCTGTTGACGTAAGGCGCAAGTGGTACAGAGGGGGAAGGGTAGGCTGAGGAGGTGGGTAAAGAAGAGGCTAGCCCTATAGGGCTTAGTACGGCTCCCACCGCCAACGACCCAGTTCTCGCCTGCCAGACATCGGAGGGACTCGCGGGTCGAAGAAGGCCGTCAGCCCCTGGTTGGCCAGGCGGAGCTGATCTCGAATTCGCGCGACGTATCTTCTGGGGGAAGTTTCGGCGGAAAGCATGTCCCGGGATTCCGCCCCGCCAATGAGGTAGGCACAATCCCGCTCGACGATTGCCAGCCACCGCTCCATCGTCTCATGGATTCTCTTCACCGCTGCGGAGTTGGCCCGCTGCTGCCGCACGAGCTTTGACAAAACTGTCGCAACCCTCCGCCTTTGCGCCTTGCCGCTTCCGGAGGCCTCGAGAAAGTCCTCCATCTCGCCGGCGGAGGGGAGAGGCGAGTCTTCCTCTTCTTCTTCTTCATCTTCGTCTCCTTCCCCTTCCGCCTCTTGCTCCTTCGGCTTTGGAGGATAGATTTTGGTCAGTATGGGAGGGGAGTGAAAGAAAAGCTGGGAGGCTCTCGCATACCTGAAGAGCGATGAATACCCTCCCCCGATGGTTGGCGAGAAGGGCCGGGCTAGCCCTCCGAGCTTTTTCCAAAAAACAGATGGAGCGGCTTGCCCCCGCCGGACGAAATGTCCTGTGCTCCAGGGTTTCGGTCTCGCCCAGGGGGGAACATAGACGCCCTCTCTCGCCGAGGGCTGGGATCCCGACGCAGGAGCGGATGGCTCGGTGACAACCCCTCTGGCAGGGATGGCGAGATCGGGCGCCAGATCGGTGCGATCACCAGGGGCATTGGGCGGGGCAGCCCCCAAGACCGGCGGTGTAGCCCCCGAAACAGACGACAGATCCTCATTATGATGACATGTCGTCTCTGTGTCCACTAGGAGAAAGTCGGCGACATCTTTTGGCACCATCCCCTGCGAGAAGAGTGGTACTTCAGTATGCGACCACGTTCCAACTCTTTAACTGCTCGCTCTAATGGGAAAGGCGAAAGACGAGAAAAGTACCTTCGATAGAGAAGAAGAAATCTCATCGCGGTTAGGAGTTGGGGTAGGCGAGGCTCGGTTCTCCTTCAATAGGTCTCGCATGACCGACTTGGCATTCTTCTTCTTGTTTGGGCGGGATCTCTCGCCAGCTGGCTTCTCGCTGACTGACTTCTCGCCAAATGGCTTCTCGTCGGCTGGCCTCTTGCCCATCAGCCAAGGGGAAACTTTGGTGCAGTTGGCGCGAGCCCGCGCCTGGGCTGCGGCGTAGCGGGCCTGAAGCTCTTCCGAGAGCGTCTTCTCAACATTTTTGGCTCGCATTCTCATGGCCTTGCAGAGGCACAAGCAAAGAGTAATGACGGCAGAGATGACCTGAGAGACAAACTCAGCGGTGTATTTATAGGACGAAGGTGGGGTCTGCAGAAAGATTCCCTTCCAGGTCAGCACGTACCCACTGAATATTAGGGGCTGGGCGTATCTTTCCGAGCGCAAGGCTAGCTCGCAAAGATGCCCGAGAGCTACCATCCTCAACACCCTTCCTTACTTTTCTTCTGGGACGAAGGGTCAGATGCCCTGGAGCTACCATCCTCAACACTCTTCCTTTTCTCTTTCCTCGCCGCAGCACCGCGGTTATTAGCGTTTTCAATTGCCTCCACTTTCAAAGCGGCTTCCACTGCTTCAGCATAACTTTCAGCCCGGTAAGCGCATGCCAACTGCTGGACATCGCTTCTTAATCCTCCCAAGAAACGTTTCACCCTACCCTCCTCAAAAGCTACCACATCAGGAGCAAACCTACTAAGTTTGCTAAACTCAATCTCGTACTCACTCATGGTGAGCTGTCTCTGCTTCAGATGCAGGAAGTTATTCATCAGGCGGTCTTGCTCGACCGAGGGTAGAAACTTCTTCAGCAATATCTTCTTAAAAGATTCCCAGGAACAGCCTTCATTCAAACTCTCTCTTTCCCGAATCCACCAACTCTTAGCTGGGCCTTTTAACAGATAAGCTGCAATCATCACCTTCTGGGCTTCCAGAATCCCGGAATACGAAAACATCTCCTCGATGGAGATGATCCAATCGTATATAATCAGAAAGTCAGCACTCCCGTCGTAGGTAGGGGGTCCCAATCGTTGGAAGTGCGATATAAAATTCATTTCTGGTGGTATCATCATCGGGGGCACCAGAGGAGCAGGGGAATCGGGCACGGCTTGGCCCAAGGCAGGCTCTTGCACTAAAGGTTGCTGTGCGGGAGCGGCAGACAACAAAGACTGAATTTGCGATTGCATCGCAACTAATTGCCTCGACAGAGCCTCGCTGCTCTGATGCAGACTCTCGATAATCGCATCACTTTGCGCACCTGATGACTCACCCTCCGATTGGGGAGTCGACCTCGTCGCTGGACGCTTTGGCAGCATTTCTAAAAAAGCAAACGGACAACTCATCAAAATCCTAGCTTACAACAAGGCAACACGACTAGTTCAGACCATACTTCAAAGACACTTGCTTGCGCTGCAACTTGCTCTGGGATTGTATAATGATGTTATGTCCTACTTAGGATGATATCCTCTCATCCTATTGACTCTTGTGCCTATGACATGAATGTATGGATTCTTTATTCTTACTTAAAATCATGTGTGTACATGTATCATCATGTAAACCTTAACTTAGCACACATGCTTATGCAATGATATGCAATGTATGCAGTGCCACGAATTCTAGAAAGGCCTTAATGCATGCATGGGCGGCGTACACATGAAATGTTATGCATCCCATACTACATAACATCGCATGCAACGAGAAATGAAAATGTGCTAATGGGCACCCATGTGATGGTGGTTATGCATCCCATACTACATAACCGTCACATGTTGCCTCCTATGGTGGATCCATATAGAAACACATATTATGCATCTCATACTACATAATATGACCCGTATACTTCTTATCATGCTATGAGTGTAGTGACTATGCTTCGACTAAGACGTACTGATGACACATCGATGTGTGTATGAAATGTCAATAAACAACTAACATTAATAAGAGAAGGTTGCCCGACCAATTGTCAAGCAACCTTCCTCTGATACCAACTGTCACAACCCACATTTTCACCGCATAAAATAACTTATCAGAGTAAGGGAAAATGAGCGTCATGATGTCATGTCAGTAGGGGATAACTGCGGACGCTCAGGCAGACACCTACTAAAACATGAAGAAAGATTCCTTCAGTTATTTTAAGGAAAAATCAGTTAAATGCAAGGTTAGCCGTATCCCTCGGCTTGGTGGCTCACTTAGTCCACGAATCAAAATATACTTATACGCTGCGGAAAAATACTTGTTTAGATTGACTCAAACATCCTACATGAGTATAAACGTCCCCAAAGGACAACTCATGGTATGCAAGACTCTAAATTTATAATAGTAGTAAGGATAGCTTTTACGGTCGGCAAATATAATAAGCTAGAGTTTTTAAATTATGCAGTGCATGAAGTAGTAGTAATAGATTTTAAAGTTGAAAATACCTAACATGCATTTCTAGCATAAATCCTCCCAGAGAGCAAGTAGTACACATCCACATATAGAAAACTAAGCAGCTAGTAAGTATCTAAAAGTAACAATATTGTGAGCGTCAACAAACTGACACGAACCCACATACAAAAAAGTATGTCTGAACCAGTAACTAAATAAACAACAATCTACCTCGTTAAGACGAGGTAACAACCACGGCCAACACTGCCGCCCAGAAACTCCAAAACTAGCCCTGCTATCTGCTACTGTTCTGAATCTGAGGCATTCCAAGGACAGAACACCTCAGCAAGAAGGAACAAATGGTGGAAGAAATTAATAAGCCCAAATAAACAAAGATCAAAGGGGTACCGACCCAAGACCAACAGTACTGAAATAAAGTACAAAAGAGGAACAAGTCATCATCATGGAAAAGAACTCTTACGTGATTCGTCACGTACAACAATAGTACACCAGACGCACAAGGCTATAAGATGACAACATGAAAATTCGAAAGGAAGAAATACAAATCCTTTATTAGGCTGCTGTGGTCGACTTTACCCAAAAACACGGGCGTGGTGGTCACTCGTGGACACACCACCCAAAAAAAACAGGCGAGGTGGTCACTCTTGGACACACCACCCAAAAACACGGATATAAAATCCGTCTAACTGCGAGGGAGTCTCATAGTCTCCACCATACACCGCAGACATCCAAAAGCCGGGTAGACTTCCACAAGACACTAATGAAGGAAACAAACACTGCGAAGGTGGAATCGTCCACTAACTCCCGTCAGGGGCGGATTTAAAGGGGGGCCAAAGGGACACTATCACCCCCTTTTTGTGCACATCTATGAGATGTTATTTATATAGACCAAAAATATGTATTAGTTGGGCAAAATTTTAAACCATGCACCCCCAAAATTTTAATGAAATCCCGCTTCTCTGTCTGGGCGTTCGATGATCGTTGAACGGGGCTCGGCGTTCGACGATCGTCGAACGCGGCTTGGCGATCGACGATCGTCGAATGCGGCCTGGCGATCGACGATCGCTGTCTCGAACGCAGTTCGGCGTTCGACGATCGTCGAACGCGGCCTGGTGTATGACTTTATAATATCAGAAATTTTTCATTTTCTATATTATGCTATTAAATTTTTTTTTGTGAACCCCCTTTTCTAAATTCCTAGATCCGCCACTGACTCCCGCAATCAAGAAAACACCACATATCTCGAGATTTGGCTAGTCAGATTCTACTTGACATTACTATAAATAAGACGTGTTTGATCAACCCTTAGGAACGATTTACAGACCTAATTAAACTCTAATACGTTCAATAACGATAAATAAGACAATTAAAGCCAATACTAAAAATATTTTATCAAACCTATATGAAGTTATCAGATTCAGTTAACAAAACAAGATTTAGAAATTCTCAAGTGATCGAAAGATTAGACATAGCTATAACTTGGAAAGAAAATAAAGGAACAAAACTCATTCGTTACCATTAAATTGGACAAGGGGAAACGAGGGGAAACCACCACTTGCCTTGGTTTTACCGGAAAAGTCCTCTGAATCACTCCACGTCGTAGATCGGGGCAAGAGAATGCGGGAGGAGATGAAATCTAGACAAAAATGGCCGAAATAGAGGTTAGGGACGAAAAACCCTAACGAGAAATCTCAAGAAACGGGGAAGATATTACCACGATGGCGTAGCTCTCGGCGAGAGCTTTCCGAATCTATGTTCAGATGAAGATTTTGGGCACCAGAGCACCGCTGGCGGCCACCGGAAGGTTCACAAAATATATTTTCTCTCTCACACTCACGCCGCTCTGGTTCGGGAGGAAAGATCGAAGAAGATGAAGAAATTTTCTCTGATATAAATATGTATATATATATATATATATATATCTTTATTATATAAAACAATAGTGATATTTGGAAGCACACCACCAGCTAAATCAGAGCCGTCCGATCAAGTTCCTTCAAAAACTGGCCGTTAGATTCAATAGAGGAGGGCTGCCATTAAAAAAAACTCAAAAGCAGTTACTGTTCATATCAGGAGAATTCCCGATACCAGCGCTTCCGCCAAACCGTCCACTGCACCTCCTCTGTCGCCGGCGGCGGAGCCGCCGGCGGCCTGCCCGACACCCACCGGCGGGTTTGCCGGCCTCCGGCGAACCCGCCGGGGGTTCTCCGGCGGCGAGCGGGCAGGGGCACCGCCGGCGGTGGCCCTGCCCGCTCGCCGCCGGACAACCCCCGGCGGGTTCGCCGGAGGCCGGCGAACCCGCCGGTGGGCGCCGGGCAGCCCGCCGGCCGCTCCGCCGCCGGCGACAGAGGAGGAGGCTGCCCGCGCGGTTTTTGTTTTTTTTTTTTCGATTTTCTTATTTTTTTATATTTAAATAATTTATATTATTAATAAATAATTAAATAATTATTTAAAAAATCAGAAAATTAACATTTTTTTTATATTTAAATAATTTATATTATTAATAATATAATTAAATAATTATTGAAAAAAAATCAGAAAATTAAAATTTTTAACTTTAAATTTTTAAAATTTTATGTCGGGCTAGCGGGCGAAGCCCGCCGGGGGGGCGGGCGAAGCCCGCCGGAATGCCAAGCGGGCGAAGCCCGCTTGGTTGCGAAGCCCGCCGGGGGGGCGGGCGAAGCCCCCCGGAATGCCAAGCGGGCGAAGCCCGCTTGGTTGCGGGCGAAGCCCGCAGCGACGCATCGAGAACGGGCGGAGCCCATTCGAAGATGCTAGTATATATATATATATATATATATATATATATATATATATATATATATATATATATATATATATATATATATATATATATATATATAAATATATATATATAAATATATATTTTTTATAAAATGTTCTGTCTAAAAACAGAGTATTTACGACCGGGTGCGCGGAAGATAAAAATAGGGGTTTAGGATGACTTCAAATCGAAAAGTGTCTAACATGAAAGTTGTAGATCTCGTCGAGACGAACAAATTTTATGTTAATTATTTTTCCATACGATATCGTTTTGATACACAAAAGGGCTTCTGAACATAAACTGCAACGGATTACACGAGAACAAGCTTACGGGTACTCGAGAGGTAGAAAACGGCTACTCGAGTAGGCAGAAATAATCACTCGAGTAAATATAAAAAGTACTCGAGTATAACAGAAGTACTCGAGTATAACAAAAAAAAGGTACTCGTGAGGTAAGATTATCACTCGAGTAGGCTTAAGACAGCACTCGAGTAGAAGGAATTTCACTTGTGTATAAAAAAAACATCACTCGAGTAACCGAATTACATTACTCGAGTACCAGAATTACATTACTCGAGTACTAAAAATTTAGTACTCGAGATCATAGAAGCAGGACACGAGTGACATATACAGGCACTCGAGAGAGACTCCTAAAGTACTCGAGAACTTCAAACAAAACTTTGCATGAACCGTAACCTTTACATATATATCCAAGAAAACTAAATTATATGATTGAACAGTAAAATACATTTTTGAATAGTATTATAATATTAAAATAATCATATTTATATATTTTTGAATAAGGAAAACTACGAGATCAAAACGTAGGCCCGAACGAGCGCCGAATTAAACAAAACTCACGCCGTAGGCGAATCCTGACGCTACGAACACAATGACGAAGTCAAAACCATAATCCGACGAGCCATTCCCGAGATATAAATCTTCAAATTATACGGCGAACGTAAACAAACCAAAGCTTCAATCGTGCGCCGAGGCTCCAAAAATGCTCGGATTGCGACGAAACTTGACGAGCAAGTCCAAAATTACATAGCTTAAATTCCAAATGCAAATTTTTTCCATTACAGCAAGAATTCGGCCGACTCGACCGCACGGACGCGAAAATGCCTTAACGGCATTGCGCCGTCAACTCGACGTTAAAAGTAACGCCACGACGTCATAAATATGACGTTGCTCATTCAAATAAAATCATCGAAGAATCGGGGGCGTTACACAGGTCGCCACCTTGGTTTGGCGGTTTGCGCGGTCTGGGCGGATAGATATTTGAGTTCGACATTATTGGACGTCACCTGTTAGGAGTGGGCTGTGGCGACTTGTGGTCGGCCTGGGCGGAGAGGTATTTGAGTCCGGCATTATTGGACGTCACCTGTTAGGAGCGGGTTGTAGCGACTTGTGGCTAGCCTGGGCGGATAGGTATTTGAGTCCGGCAAAGGGAGACCTGTTGGAACAAGCCTGCGGTTAAGCTGAAAAGGCAGGCGACCTGCAGGGGCGGACTGCAGGAGCAGTCCGCGGCCCCTGCCGACCAAGGGGACAATGCGCGGCCTGGGCGGTCAGACCGCTGAGACCGCCCAAGCCGTGCGGCCTGAGCGGACAGAAAAGCCTGTCCGCCCAAACGAAGGCATCGCGACTTCCAGGAGGAAACTGGAGCAGTCCGCGACTAGCGAGCTGGCCACCTTGGGAAGGATCGCCGATTTCGGGGTTAACAACTTTAACGATAATACTTGGACCGTGGGTGTTCCTAAAATATGAACGAACCTCTTTCAAGGTCACGCCCAACTGAGTTTAGGTTGATTGACCAAACTTTCGTTCGACAATCGAAACCCTTAAAGCTCGCTTTAAGTGGTGAATGTTGCTATTGGATTTGACTCCAATTCGGGAGATTTATGTCGTCCTCTTTCAAGGATTGCATTCAACTCTCTTTACCCGTGAGCGATCGATCTGTACGCTTAATCCATTTGACTACTAGAGTACAGAAACAAATATGAAAATCATATATCGATGATATGATCTCACTAAATATAAATCATGGGTAAATCCTAAGCATCCATTAAAAGTGAAAAACAAATTAGATTAAGAAAAAAAGATCATTTCGTTTCTCAGATCATCTCGATCAAGGTACTAATTGAAGGTTAGCTACTCATAGCAAGGGAGGAAACAAAAGAAATGTTAAGAGATTGCATCATTAAGAACTCTAAAAAAAGTTGTGATTCTATTTCTTTTAAAGAGAATGTACAATAGAAAAAAAAGATTACAAGACTTGAAACTAAAGGTGCAAGAAAGTAGGAAAGAAATACGAACAACAGTAAAAACACTCCTAAAGACCTCCAAAATCTGAATCCTTGATCAATAGAGTTGTTGGCAATTTATAAAAGAAGATTTGAGGTTACACGTCCAGGTCACGCCCATTACCTAGGGGTGTGTAAAGTGCGTTAAGATGGGGGGATGCATCTGGCGGGTCAGCTGACAGGACGGAGGCTGGTGCACTGTTTTAGGTAGTACACGGCCTAGGTCACACCCGTGACCTAAAGTATGACATGTACGGAAGTGGTTGCATTAACTCTGGAGGTGGTGGACTGCAGCTGGGGAGAAGATTCTGGAATTACACGGGCGTGACTAAAATGTCACGGGTGTGTACTTGAGCGACAGTCATCATTTGGGTGGCGGGCATGTCGACATGCATGTGTAGGGGGCTGAACCAAAATGACACAGGTGTGTCGCATGGGACACGAGTGTGACCTGCAAATTTCTTCGTAAAGAGCTCCAATTTATTGAGTTTGGCTTGTGATCGTCGAGTCACACCCACATGGGCGGATCTATAGGGGGGCCACAGGGACACGTGCCCCCCCAATTTTTTTGGTATTAGGTTTGGTTTGGTCAGACCGGTGCCCCCCCCCCCCAAATTTTTTTTAATCCGCGATTTTCACCCCCGCCATTCCCGCCCGGCCGTGCCCTAGCTGCTCCCGTGCCAGGCGCAAATCGCCATTCCCGTGCGGCTACCTGGCGCAGATCGCTGATCGCGTGCCGTAGCTGCTCTCGTGCCAGGCGCAAATCGCCATTCCCTTGCGGCTACCTGGCTCAGATCGTCGATCGCTGGTATCTTCTTCTTCTTCTTCTTCGCAAATCGCCATTCCCGTTCGGCTACCTGGCACAGATCGCCGATCACTGGTATCTGGTATCTTCTTCTTCTTCTTCTTCTCATCAACAGTCTGTTTCAGGTTATCCCTCTGCTGCACCAGCCCTTTTCCCTTCCTAACAGCGAGATTCAACTTTTCTTCTCTTTGAAAGAAGCGGATTTCTTCTCCTCTTGGGTAAGTTGTTCTTGTACAAAATCTCTATGTTTGACTGTTTGCATATTTAGATCCACTATTTCTGGACTGAAATTTCAGTCCAGAAATCAGATTTCTGGACTGAAATTTCAGTCCAGAAATCAGTACACATTTCTGGATGTCCAGAAATCTGATTTCTGGACTGAAATTTCAGTCCAGAAATCTGATTTCTGGACTGAATTTCAGTCCAGAAATCTGAATTCCGGACTGAAATTCAGTCCAGAAATCTGGACTGATTTCTGGACTGAAATTTCAGTCCAGAAATCAGTTTTAAGAGAAACAAGTCGTGTCATCACTGCTGCAGCTGTTTCTTGATCAAATCCAGCCACTAAATCCTACATAATGCCAGATTTTCAGGAATATGTAAGTACTCATCTACTTCCGGGCACAAAAAAAGATCACAGAATAACAACAATAACAAATTTATATATTTATAGTCATGTGACTACAGTCAAATTTACTCTTCTTTCCAACCAACATCCTGAAAGTACCAATACCAAACATGAAACAACCATGCAAGACAGTGAAATCTCTCCACGAAGCTTGTTGAAACTGGTAAACATATTGCTTATCAACCGATCTACAAGCTTTTGAAGTTTGCATTAATTCTTCCGGTGGCTACTGCAAGTGTAGAAAGAGTGTTCTCGGGCATGAACTACGTCAAGAACAAGTTGCGCAACAGTATGGGCGATCAAATGTTGAATGATTGTCTAGTTACTTTTATTGAGAGAGATGCATTTTTGAAAGTTCGTGACGATAATGTTATCGATCGTTTTCAAAAAATGAAGACTCGTCGTGGACAAATGTAATTTTCTTGGACAAATGTAATTTTGTATTTTGTATTTTCTGATGTGGTGAATTAAATGTAGTTTTGTATGAATTTGCAATGTCAAAAATTTTACATTATCTTGTTGTTTCATTTAAAAAAAATTTGTGCCTCCCCATTGCAAAATTCCTGGATCCTCCACTGCACACCCATGACAAGGTACACGACCTCGGTCACGGGCGTGACCGAGGGCGTGACTTGTCAAAATCATTCTGAAAGCAGCTTGGTCGCCATGACAACAACTCTGATCTATAATTAGCTTGACACGACCTTGGTCACATGCATGATCGAGTGGTCACGAGCGTGATAAAGCTGTCACGGTTCCAGTTCGGTTCCGGTTTTACTAAAATCGTGAACCGAACACTAAGATAACAGTTCTTCAAATTAGAACCAAAACCTTATTTGGTTTGATCGGTTCCGGTTCCAGCTTAATTTTTGGAACCGTTATATCAACAGTTCCGATTACGGTTTAATAAGAACCAAAACCAAACCGACCACTAACGGTTCGATCCAGTTCTAATCGGTTCTAACCAGAACCAAAACCAAACTTGGCGGAATTAATGAGGGAGGTCAAAAATAAAATACCTGAGGGAAAAATTAAACTCGTTAGAATTTTTTGCAAGAGAGAATTCGAAGTCTGGGGCCCGAACAGTAGAATTTCACGTTATACCAAGGGGGAGTACTTTTTCTGTGTAATATAATACGTAGAACTGAAAGTTAAAAATCGAAATCGCAAAACCACAAAACCGCACCTGAACGTACTGATTTTAAACCGCACCAAACGGTTTGGTTGTGGAGTGATTTCGTTCGTTACAAAACTACATAGTTTGCAGTGTGGTTTTTGGTGGTGCAAAATCTATAAAATCGTGCCACACTATTGTCATCATTCGTATCAGCTTCTTCCAGAGGGCCTGTCATTATAATTATCGCCAATGAGTATAGGTTATCTTCATTTTTGGGTAGCTTTGTCGTCTCCTCTTCGGCTAGTGGTTCCTTCCTTTTCAATTATTCCCAGACATCAATTACAGGTATTCATGTTAGAAACCATTTTGATATTAATCTTTCTTTTTGGCTCTTGTTTGACAGATATTAAATAATATTCAGAATTTGAATTCCCAACTCCCTAGAGCAAAAATGAACAGTGAACCTCCAATATACATTCAAAAATTCAAAAATCACGATCGTGTAATGTTGATGCATTATTCAAATCACACCGCACAGTTTTGATGTGGTGCGATTTTATTCTGTCCAAAACCGACTCCCTTTGGTACGAGTACGGTTTGAGTTCAAACCGATACAGTTTCACCATTAAAAGTAAGTATAGATATTATTGATAAATTATAATAAATAACAATATTATAATAATATTAATTCTAATAAAAATATTATAAAAAAACAATAATAAACGGGCCGCGGTTCGGTTCTGCTTCGGTCCGATTCAGATCGGGTCTAAAAATTTTGAAACCGCTTGAGACTTGTATGTTGCGGTTCCGGTTTCTGTTCGGATAATAAAATAAAAGATGCATACCCGGACCAATGTTGTTCACGGTTTCAAAATTCAAACTAGAACCCAGATAATTAGCAAACAGTTCAGTCCGGTTCTTTGCGGTTCCGGTTCGGTTTACGGTTTTTGGTTTTAACTGACAGCTCTAGGGCGTGATCAAGGGTGTGTACTTGAATTTTGTCCCAAACTGATCAAAACCCTGCAAAATAGCAAAATAAATATAATTAGAACAAAATTATAAAAAGAAACTATTTTAAGAGCAAAATTAACAAAATATATATTTTTATATATGGAAGTTAATATTTTTACATTAATAAATTAAACTAAATTATGCATTATCAAATTCCTTCAAACTCATTATTTTTACTTGTCCACAAGTAAAGACATACAAGCTAATAAAAATAAAAAGAACTAATCAAGCAAATTGACTATTCTAAACATGAGTACGATGCGAAAGTAAGGGTAGAGAAATTATGAAGAAAAAACAGAAAATTTCTACTTAGTCTTAGCACATAATTTTATAAATTTCACTATCATAAAAGTAAATCATCTCATGTTTCTAGCAGAATTAAAAGCCGAGTAATGTGATGAATGAAAAAGGTATTGGATTGCTACTAAAATTTAAGAGACATTTTATAGTCTTATCAATCAAAATAAAAAAAAATCAATACTCCTACCTAAAAACTTACTCAATTTACTTTCTCGCTATCGTACTAAAAATAAGCCTAGAAAGCATGAATCAAAAGGACTTTCAGTAGGTGTAAGGTTTTGGCATGAGTTTAAGGGTGCGGAAATCAAAAAATAAACATGAAGGGTTTTAACACTTAAACAAAAAGGAGAGCCTTGCAAAAACATGTTGCTAGCAAAAACATTTGACATCCCGAATAATTTTGTAATATAAATTGGGTTCAAAATAACATTATTTGTGATTTTCATTTTCTCTATTTTTCTTCGTTTTTGTAGCAAAAGGTATACAATTTAAATTTCACCATTTTCACAAAAGGGAGCACACCCTAGCAACATATAAAGCTAAAAAAATTTAAGTGTGCAATATGTGTAGGCTATATGACTTTGGTGAAAAATAAGTGGGACTACAAAAAGAACAAGAGAAGACACAAAGCAACAGGCAAAGATTAAAATTTTAAGGTTTGTGATGCAAATGCTCACACCAATCAAAATGATGCTTAGATCATATTCATGCTTCTAAGTCTATTTAAAGCAAAATATTGAAAAATTCAAGAGACACAAGTTTTAGATAGAAAATAAAGATAATTGATTTTTCATGAAAATGAAAATAACAAGCATCTAGATCGGTTCACATCTACTATACTTGACACTAGTCAACATTACAACGATTTTTTTTTAAAAAAAAGAACACATAGGATGAAATATTTTATAAAAGTGAAAAATATAGAAACAAATAGCTATGAAAAAGTGCAAATATTCAAGACTTTTTTTTTTCAAAAATTACATGTTACCTTAATTAGAAATACTATACAACTTAGCATATTACTCGCGAAACATAGACAAACTGAAGATTAGAGAACGTATTGAGTACACAAATGCTTAAAAACAAGAAAATATAAAGTCATGTGATAGTAAAGACAAAGTAAAAAATAACCCAAATTATTAAATGTTATTTAATGTTTTATCATTTGATCTTTTTTTGGTTTTTTGATAACTTAATAAGAAAGTAAAATGACATAAAAATTTAATTTTATATGTTTTTTTAATTCTTGGACTTCCCGAAATATAACATGTGAAGGGCTCTCAATGGTCTAAGAGATATAGACTCCTTTTAGGGGGATTTACTTTCATCGGTCAAGCGGTTATGACCGCATGAACCCGACCTTAAATTAAGGTTCGTTCATGCGGTCGTATTCGCTTGATCGGCGAAAATAAGTCCCCCTAAACGGAGCCCTAATGGGATGACATCCTAAACCTCTAATTCCATGAAATTAGATTTTGATTTTCTAATTTGTTTCGATTTTCTGTTTTTTGTTGCTATTTTTGAAATTTTATAATAATTTTTTGAAACTTTTTTGTAAGTTAAAGATAAGGGAAAAATTGACATTTTTTTTGTAATTTTTGGGGTTATTAATTTTTTTGAGATTTTTAATTTTATGATTTTTTTTTGTAATTTTGTCTAAGCTTAAGAAACTGTACCCACATAATTAAAGTTAAGTATTGTCCTCAATGTTTAAAACTAAATATAAAATAATAAGCAAACATGAAAATAAAGGGGAAGCTAAAATTAAGAATGCAATAAAAAGTGATTATATGGTAAAACATATGAAAACAAAGAAAACAAAGGAAGAACACAATAAAAATTAGATAAAATGGGTTGCCTCCTATAAGCGTTTTGTTTACCGTCACGTAGTTTGACTGATTGACGTTGGAGATTATTAGGCAAGGTGCAATATTGGTGACCCAAGTATCGTTTGAAAAATAAAATTTAAGACAATGTCCATTAACTTTAAAGGAACCGAGTTTCTGGTGGGAGATAAGCACAGTCGCATATGGCCAAACATCTTTGACTACAAAGGGGGCGGACCTTCAGGACTTAAGTTTACCCAGAAAAGGGCATAAACATGAATTATATAGAAGAGCGAGATCGGTTGACAAAAAATATTTAAGTAATTTTATATTTTTATCGTGATAATACTTAGAGCACTGTTTATAGAATTTATTATTTTCATAGGCATTTGCACACCATTCATCTAGTTCATTCAGTTGAAACTTCTGATGATGTTCAGAGGCTAAGGTATTATCAAGATTAAGAAATTTTAGCTCTCATTAAGCGCAATGTTATAGTTCTATCAGAAGGCGACATGCTTTTCCATATACTAATTGATACGGTATACAATCGATGTCGGTCTTGTATGTTGTCTGATAAGCTCATAGTGCGTCATCAAGCTTAATGACCAGTCCTTCCTATTAACGGAAATTGTCATCTCTAAAATCTGCTTCGGCTTGTGGTTCACTACCTCCACTTGACCACTAGTTTGTGGGTGATAGATGGTGGAGAGTTTGTGCATAACACAATATTTTGCTAAGATTTTAACAAGCTGGCTGTTATAAAAATGCATGCCCTTATCACTAACAATCGCGTGTGGTGTGCCAAAATGAGAGAATAATTTCTTTAAAAATTTTACGACTCTTGCATCGTTGGTGAGAAGAGCTTGTATTTCTGCCTACCTCGACACGTAGTCAGCCGCAATGAGAATATATTTATTATTATACGAGAGGGGGAGAGGACCTACAAAATCTAGACCCCATAATCGAAGACTTCACATTCTAAAAATGAATTCTGGGGCATTTCGTCCTGGCGGGATAAGTTACCTGACGTTTGGCAGTTATCGCATACACTCACAAGAGTGTGAGCATCCTTGAAGATTGAGGGCCAACAAAAGCACGCCTTTAGCACTTTCCTTGCGATTCGGTTTGCTTGGTAATGTCCTCTGGTTGGTCCTTCGTGGCAGTGCCACAATATTTTGCAGGCCTTCCTCACTCGAAACACATCTTCGCACCAATATATCAGGGCAAGCACAGCATAAGAAGGGGTCCTCCCAAAAGTAGTTCTTCAAGTCAGAAAAGAATTTCTTCTTTTGCTGACTTGAAAAATCTTTTGTTAGGACCTGAGCCACTAGATAGTTAGCCAAATCTACAAACCAAGGGGTAGAAGAGTTCGTTACCTTTTTGATGGCGAGGAGACGCTCTTCAGGGAATTTGATGTCTATGTCGACATCCACTAGCGCATCCGTATAATCATTCTCTAAACGTGAGAGATGATTAGCCGCCAAATTCTCTACTCCTTTCTTTTCCCGGATCTCCAAGTCAAACTCTTGTAGGAGGAGGATCCATCTCAGTAATCGGGCTTGACGCCCACCTTGTTTATTAAGTACCTAAGTACAGAATGAGCAGTAAAGACTATGACTTTAGAAAGAATAATATAAGATCTAAACTTATCAAACACAAAGATAATTACTCGAAGTTTTTTTCCATCGTGGTGTAGTTAGTCTGTGTGAATGTGATTGTTTTGCTAGCATAGTAAATAGGATGAAAATATTTATTCGCGCGATGTCCTAGCATGACTCCTACCGCAAAATCGCTCGTATCACACATAATCTTATACAGCAAGGACTAATCCAGCGCTACTAATATCGGCAAGTTGATAAATTTATCTTTAATAATTGTAAATGTAGATAAGCATTCAGTATCAAAAACAAAAGAAGATTCTTTTTCTAATAAGTAGGTTAACAACTTCGTAATTTGGGAAAGTTTTTGTATAAACCTCTTATAGAAATCCACGTGACCAAGAAAACTCCTAATAGTTTTTACATTCGTGGGAGGGGATGTTTTTCAATTATCTTGATCTTGGCGCTATCGACCTCGATCCTTTACTAGAAATTTTATGGTCGAAGATCAACCCCTCCTGGACCATAAAATGACACTTCTCCAAGTTTAAAACTAAATTCGTGTTTTCGCAGCATTGAAAAACACGATCGAGATTAGCTAAGCATGTTTTAAACAAATTTCAGAAGACAAAAAAGTCATCCATAAAGAGCTTCATCACATCCTCAACCAACTCGTCAAAGATCGTTAGCATACATCTTTGAAATGTTGTTGGTGTGTTGCAAAGACAAAACGACATCCTTTGATAGGAGAAAGAACAGAAGGGACAAGTAAATGTTCCTTTCTCTTGGTCTTTGGGTAATATTGGGATTTGGAAATATCCCGAAAGAATATCAAGAAAATAATAGTATGAGTGACCAGAAAGGTGTTCTAATATTTGGTCAATAAATGACAACAGAAAGTGGTTATTTCAGGTGTCATCTTTAATTTTCTATAGACGATGCACATCCACCAGCATCAAACCACCTTTCTTCAACATGACTTGCACCGGGCTAACCACGAACTATCTGAAATCAGGTAGATATCCCCGCATTGAAAAGCTTTATTATTTCAGCCTTAACAATGTATTTCATATTGGGGTTAAGACGTCGTTGAGGCTAGACGGTGCTGTGAGAATTATCTTTTAGTAATATTTTGTGTGTGAGAAGGAGGGCTAATCTCATTGATATCCGATATTTGCCAAGCTATGTCATGACAGTGTTTATTAAAAATATGAGTTAATTCAGAAGTGGAAGACGAACATGCTAAACACTTAGTCTGTGTCTTACGATATAGTCTGACCATCCCCAGTGAGTCTACTGAGGGTAACCATAGTAGGCATGACATTTTCCGCACTACTGCACAGATCTAGGGACAATTTTGTTCCATTATCATTGATAGTGGTAATATGAAGAATTTCGTTTTCCAACACATGGTTGACATATTAGATCTTGAGACGCATCCGTTAAAATAACCTACAACTTATCCGGAGTTCATAGTCATTTGACTATGCCTGTTACTCACTACTATCTAGTAGAGTTTTTTATTAAAAATATGAGTTAATTCAGAAGTGGAAGACATACATGCTAAACACTTAGTCTGTGTCTTACGATATAGTCTGACCATCCCCAGTGAGTCTACTGAGGGTAACCATAGTAGGCATGACATTTTCCGCACTACTGCACAGATCTAGGGACAATTTTGTTCCATTATCATTGATAGTGGTAATATGAAGAATTTCGTTTTCCAACGCATGGTTGACATATTAGATCTTGAGACGCATCCGTTAAAATAACCCTACAACTTATCCGGAGTTAATAGTCATTTGACTATGCCTGTTACTCACTACTATCTAGTAGAGTTTTTTTATAGGGAGCACCTATTCAGACAGAGTATTGTGTCATGTTGCTGGCATGGATGTCTGTCACATCCTATTAGGGAGATCTTGGTAGTACGACTAGCATGTCATGCACGACGGTATGAGGAACTCTCATTCTTTCGAGCACAACAAACACAAGGTTGTTCTTCTTCCCCAGAAAAATTATCTTATTCTAAGGGCACACGAGAGGACCTCTACGTCTTCTAGTTCACTACTCGCTACATCCACCACATTACTAGTTACCGCACACCCTACATGAACACGACCCGATCTCATATTTATCGATTTCTAACATGCCACCTGATATTTCTGAGTGCTCTCATACTGTATCTGACAGACATTCACTATGCACACCTCACTGCCAATTTCATATCTAGAGATTGCACTTTTATTTCACCGCATTATCATTTGGATATAGGAGAATTTGTACGGTTGCAACAATAGATTATCTATTTTATGTCATATTTTTGGAATGTATTATGAGAATGAATGGAAACAAAACCCGTGTTTAGTGACAGTCGATGGACAGGTCGTCGTCGCTAAATTGAGTTTGGAGAGCTTTCGTGAGTGTTTGACTGAGGCGAGTCTAAAGCAATGGGTTCTTGTACTCCTGCAAGCTAATTTCACATTCAATAATTCTAAAAACTACGCCACTAATCAATCTCCTTTCGAGATTATTCACTGATTCAATATACTGCACCTACTTGACCACCAACTCTTCTTATTTCATGAACGTATCTCATTCAATGCGCAAACTCATATTAATTATTTAACAATATTGCATAACATTAATGCTAATAATTTGTGAGCAACCTTTGAAAATTGCAAACTCATGATCGGACGTTATCGACGTAAGTTGTACTTTTCAAAAGAAGATTGAGTGTTTGCTTATTGCAGGAAGCAAAAATTGTTTTCAGAGTTATATCTTAAACTGCTGCAAGGGGGTTTGATCCAGCTCAAATTCTGAAGCACGTTGAGCCACCCGTCAAAACCCCATTAGATTTAGCACCAGCGACGACACCTGATCTTTCTGTTACCTATTTTTTTGTGTTCTCATCGGGGTTGAGCTCTGTCAATCCCAGGAGAATTGATGCAACTGTCACCGCAACTAGGGGCGCGTGATATCATCGTGCGACCGTCATTGTTATTTTTAGTTTTGTTTTTATCACTTCTTTGTTATTGTTGTTTCCCGCAGACCGATGTTGTTTTAAATTTTGTTTCAATTGTTTGATCACCTGGTGAGACCCTAAATAAATGGTCCGACAATTTTAGTAGTTGGACGTAAGAGGCAAGCCTAAATTATTTTTAAAAGAAGCATGAATTTAAAATTCAAAACCTCCTTATAAGAGTTGAGACAAGATTTAGAAAGTTATTACTAGGCAAGAAATAATTTTGAATCTGATGGGTAGAAGGAATAAATGAAAAAACTCGTTGCCTTCTATTTGAAAGGATATTTGGAAATAATTTTAGTTAGAGATTCTGAGATTTGAACAACAAAGCCAATTATTTAAGAGCAATGTTAAAAGCACATCAAAAATGGCTATTAACACATCAAAAATCTGTCTAAAAAAACCCAAAATCCTAATAGTCCTACCTTTAAGCGCACACCCAAAGAATTCCGCCGCCCCTTCCGTTCTCGTGATTCCAAAACCAGTTCTTAGCTTTCGTCGGGCCTATGCTTGTCGGCCTTGCTGCGGCCAGAGCCGCCGCTTCCTCCGCAGGTATAGGGCATGGATCATTGTCGGCGGTGGTGGGAGGAGCGCTGGCGGCGGTGGTGAACACGATGGAGCATGGCGGGCTGGTGGGAATGGTGTTCGGGCTGTTCAAAAACTGCGCTAGATTTTACCGGCGGTTGGAGGAGGAGATTGAGTTCTATTTGGGGGAGGAAGAGAAGATGCGCGAGCAGGGAGAGGTTTTTGAGGTGAAAATGGCGATGCAGCTTGGGAGGTGTCTGTCGGAGCTCTGGGAGTTGGTTTCCTACGCCTCCCCTGCCTCCCCTGCTTCTTGTTAAGATGATGAAATCAATGAGCTCTGGGAGTTGGTTTCCTACGCCAATGTCGACCAGGATGATAGCTTCAGTTCCATAACATAGATTGTACGGTGTTTCTCCAGTTGGGGTCCTCTCCGTTGTCCGATATGCCCATAGCACGTTGGGGAGCGCGTCGACCCATTGCCCCCCAGTGTCTTCAAGTCGCGCCTTTAGTCCCTTCAGAATGGTTTGGTTGGTCACCTCCACCTGCCCATTGGATTGGGGGTGTGACACAGTCGTATGCCGCAACTCGATTTTTAAGTCCTCGCACAACTTGGTGAAAGATTTTCCCGTAAACTGAGTGTCATTGTCGGTGATGATAATTACTGGTATGTCAAAGCGGCAGATGACGTTCTTCCACACGAACTGCTTTGCGTTCTCCTCAGTAATCTTGGCGAGTGGCTCCGCCTCCACCCACTTGGTGAAGCAGTCGATGGTCATGATGATGAATTTCCTCTGTACCGAGGCTTGCGGTAGCGGGCCGAGGAGGTCTATTCCCCACTGAGCGAATGTCCAAGCTCCTTGCAACGTGTGAAGGGCAACAGGAGGCTGCCGGGGAATGTTGGCATGTAGCTGGCAACTCTTACACTTCTAGACGAAATCTGTTGCTTCCTTTTTCATGGTTGGCCAGTAAAAACCTTGACGCAGGATTTTTCGGGACAAGGCCTTTCCTCCTAAATGCTCTTCGCAGACTCCTTGATGAACCTCGCGGAGGGTATACTCAGCATCAGTTTCCGTTAAACACTTCAGGTAGGGTCCTGCGAAGGATCGTTTATACATTTCTCCACTGATCAGCGTGAAGGTGGCCGCCCTCATCCTGAGGCGACGAGCCTCCTTTGGGTCTTTTGGCAACCGCTGGCACTCTAAGTACTCTACCAACGGAGTGATCCACGACTCTTTAGGTTCCCCGATTTCCACTACCTCCGAAGGCCCCGAAATGCTGGGAAAGACAATTTCTTCAACTCGACGCCTCCTTGACTGATAGCGAGAGGGAGATGTGGCTAGATTTGACAGGGCATCTGCCCGGCTGTTCTGCTCTCTATGGATGTGGAGAATTTGGGCTTGTGGTATCTGAAGCAGGAGAGATTTCGCGAGTCTGAGGTATTGGGCAAGCTGCTCACTTTTCGCCTCAAATTCTCCTTCCACTTGGGAGACGACATGCTGGGAGTCGGAGTAGATCGTTAATCTTCTGACGCGACAGTCGATGGCGAGCCTGAGTCCTGCGATTACGGCTTCATATTTTGCTATGTTATTGGTGGCAGGAAACGTCAATCGGATTCCGTATTCTAGAGTGACGAACTCTGGGCTTATGAGAAGCATCCCGGCTCCGGCGCCTTCTATTCCGGAAGCTCCGTCAACGTACATAGTCCACCCTTGTGCCTGCTCTGCTGGAGCGCCTTTTGGTTCTGCCGGCAGAGTATTTTAAATGATGAAGTCCGCTAAGACCTGAGATTTAATGGTGGGGCGTGGCAGAAAGTGGATGTCAAATTCACCTAACTCGACCGCCCACTTAACCAACCTGCCCGATGCCTCTGGCTTTTGAAGAATAGCACAAAGAGGTAGCTCGGTCATAACTTTGATGGTATGGGCCTGGAAGTAGGGGCAGAGTTTTCTTGCTGAGAAAACGGGCGCTAGGGCTGTCTTATCCGCAACTGGATACCAGGTTTCAGTGTCTGAGAAGATTTTACTAAGGTAGTAGATGGGGCGCTGAACCCCTCCATCGTATTTTATCAACACGGAGCTCAGAGCGGTTGGTGTAATAGCGAGGTATAGAAAAAGAGTCTCTCCTGGGGTTGGTTTTGATAGAAGCGGAGGGGAGGCCAGGTACTGCTTTAGTGACTCGAAAGCTGATTGACATTCGTCCGTCCACTGGAAGCCTATGGTTCTGGCCCCCGGAGAATCTTGAAGAAGGGGATGTATTTATTCCCGATTCGTGCTAAGAATAGAGAGAGTGTTGTGATTCTCCCGTTCAACCGTTGCACTTCTTTAATGGATCGAGGTGGTGGCATGTCTTCTAGAGCCTTAATCTTTTGGGGGTTGGCCTCTATCCCTCACTGGGTTACCATGAACCCCAGTAATTTCCCTGACCTTACCCGAAGGCACACTTTGTGGGGTTAAGCCTCAAGCCGTACTGTCGAATCTTAAAACACTCCTCGAGATCCTTCAAGTGACCTTCCCGCCGGACGCTTTTAATCAACATGTCGTCGACATATACCTCCATTGTCTTACAGATAAGGTCTTTTAAAACCCTATTCATGAGTCGTTGGTAGGTGGCTCCTGCATTCTTGAGCCGAAAGGGCATTACTTTGTAACAGTAGATCTCTTTGTCAGTCCGGAAGGCGGTATGCTCCTCGTCCGCATGATTCATTCGAATCTGGTTGTACCCGGAGTACGCATCCATGAAGCTGAGGAGTTGGTGTCCGGTGGTCGAATCAACCAACTGATCAATTCTAGGGAGAGGGAAGCTTTCTTTGGGGCAAGCTTGATTAAGGTTGGTGTAATACACACACATCCTCCATTTTCCTGAAGACTTCTTTACTAAGACAACATTAGCCACCCAGGTTGGGTATTTTACTTCTCGGATGAATTGGGCGCTGAGGAGCTTCTCCACCTCTTCTTCAATTGCCTGGAGACGTTCTGGAGCGAAGTTTCTATTTTCTGAATGACATGCTTGCATGCCGGGTTGACGTTAAGAGAGTGTTGAATAATGTGAGGATCTATGTCTGGCATATCTTCCGGAGCCCAGGCAAAGATATCCTTGTTCTTCTGGAGGTATGCTGTCAATTCCTCTTTCTCCCGCTGTGGTAAGAGCGACCTGAGATGGATAGTGCGAGCCAGGCTTGTTGTAGAAAGGGGGACTTCGACCAACCCTTCCATCGGCATCCCTCGCTGCAAAATCGTCTCGTCGCGCAGGTCGAAGTCGTCGATGTTTAACGTGGTGGCCTTGGTTGGTTGTGCCTGCTTAGAATAGTAATTCCTGGCGGCCTCCTGGTTGCCACGCACGACTCCGACCCCCCCCCCCCCCCCCGGGTGGGGAACTTCATAGCTAGGTGAGGAAATCGAAGGGATGGCCTTGAAGATGGACTGGACGGGCCTCCCGAAAATAACATTATAGGCGGAGCTTGAATTTAGCACGACGAACTGGACTTTGTGCGTCACTTGCCTTGGAAATTCCCCCATGGTAACTGGGAGGGCAATCATGCCCATTACCTGAACTGGATGGTTATCGAAGCCGTACACCGGTCCGTCCGCCGGTGTCAGATTTTGGCTGGATAGCTTCATGCTCTGAAGGGTGGAGCAGAATAATACGTCGACTGAGCTTCCGTTGTCGACGAGAATTCGCTTGACATTATAACAGGGGTCTCCGACCCCGGCGCTGATCACGAGAGGATCTTTGTGAGGTGTTCGGAGCCCGACGAGGTCTTCATCTCTGAAGGTTATGGTGGTGTCCTGTCTGCATTTCTTGTCTTGTTGGGAGCCTCCTTGCATGCCTATTGAGAAGATTTGAGCCGAAAGAGAACGAGTGATCCGACAATGGTTTCAATATTTCCGACCATTTGCCTACCACCTGCTCCTCCCGGGGGAATGCTTTGTTGATCTCTGGGCGGCCTAGGCGGGTCTTGCAAGTCCGGCATACGTCCCTGCAAAAACCTTCCGAGGAGTCCTAGGCGGACAAGACGCTCAAATTCCTCCTTCAGGCGGGCACAGTACTCAGTGGTGTGCCCCGTTGCTCGATGGAACTCACAATACTTGGACTGATCATTTTTGGGATTATGGGCTGGCTGCTTGGGCCGATGTAGCGCTGGCTCATTCTGGATGGCATAGAGCATATTTGTGCGTGTGGTGTTGAGGGGAGTATAATCCCTGGGTGGTTGATCCCTCTGGTGGTCCCGCCGGCGCTGCCCATTCTGGCGCCCTTCTTGGAATATTCCTTCTTGGTGCTGGGGGGCCAGCTCCTTCTCCCTTCTACGTTTCTGGGCCCCCTCAAACTGTTGGTGATGGGCTTCAATAGCTTTGTCGGCGGCGATCTGAGCCTCCACCCGATGCACGAGGTCAGAATAACTAGGGACAGTCTCTCTCATCAGCGCTGAGTAGAAGCCTCTAGGCCGGAGGCCTCCAAGGAATACCCCTCGCAACAACTCGGGGTTAACTCCTGGAATTTGGCGGGCCTCTGCAGTAAAACGACGGAAGAAGTCCTTCAGTGTTTCTCCTTCGTTCTGGTGGATCCCAGAGAGGTGGGAGGTGTACAACCCCGTGTCCGGCGAGCGGGTCCCGCCAGGGAAGTCGAGCAGACCTAGCCCCGCGACCCGCACCCAAGCGGCAAACAGATATACGGCAGGAAGGATGGCCCGCTCCCGCCCATTTCAGGCGAGCGAGTCGGGCGAGGCGAGCGAGCGGGTCGCGCAGAGAACCGCTGGCCAAAGCGGATGGGTTTGGCGACCCGCGATTAGCGAGTCGATCGGGGGGTCGCGGTGGCCGCCGGCCAGCCCCTACACGCGACCGGGCCGCCGGTCCGCCCAGGCAGAAGACAGGCAGGTCGCGGCGGTCCGGCTCGCGCTCGCCCAGGAAGAATAGGCGGGCCGCTGGAGCCAGGTCGTGCCCGCCTCCCGCGGAGGAGGATTGGAGGCGAGCTGACTCCCCAGGGGTGCGAATAGCCCCTCAGAACGGTGGAGCCACGCTGTTGGCAGACCAGGTTGGACTACGCATAGCTACTTAGAACAGCGGAGTTTGGCAGTTGGCAGACCCAACCAAGGGCTTTTTGGTATTTTCAGGTCAGTTCTTTTGGTTATTGGCAGTTCAGATTCCAAAAAACTATAAATAAGACCCAAGGGGTACCTCAGAGGGCACGCTTTTAGTGCCTCCTTACTCTCGTTTTCAAGTGCTCCCTGAGGGTACCTTAGCTCGGCTTCTGGCTAAGGAGGGGAAGCGCTCAGAGATCTTCCGGGTTTGTGGTGGGACCTCCCTGCCGAGCCCTTGGGTCTGTTTCTTCTTGTCTTCTTCGTTGTTTTTCTTGCAGGAGCAAAGTAGGCGCGAGACCACCCCTTCCCCAAGGGTCGAACTCCACAAGAGGCCGGATTCCGGTTTCAACATTTTGTTTTGGTGAGCGTGGAGAGTGGTCAGTGCAGAAAAGCTTCGGCGAGCTCAATGACGGGAGGACAAGGATCTGACAAGCAGGACTCGTCGCCCCCCCCCCCCCCCCGCCTCTCGCAACAGTAGGGATGTTGGAGGACTTCAGGAACGAGGTGCTGGGCCTCGTCAAGATCGCACTCGGCGCGCGGGCCGAGTACTCGACTCCGGCAGCCCAGATCGCGGCCGCCCCCTCTTTGGGCGAGGACGCCCCTGGCCGGCGAGCTGGAAAGGAAGTGGCCGAGGAAGGCCGAGGGTGCGAGCTCTCGGGGCGCGAGCTTTTCCCCGGCTCGGCAAGCCGAGGCAGGTTCGGCGAGTTGGGCTCGCGAGACTCGTCGGCTCGCCCAGTGGGGGTGGCAGTCCTTTCAGCGAGCTGGTCTGCTCAGCTCCAGTCCCAGATGGGTTCAGGGAACCCGAGATGTCTTACTACACTGGGAAGGGAGACCCGGTCCAGCATGTCCAATGGTTCGAGGATGTGGTCTCCATCCGACAGATGTCAGACGGATTCAAATGCCGACTCTTCGCCATCACTCTCCGGGAGAAGGCGAGGGAGTGGTTCCACCAGCTGCCGGCTAGTTCCATCTACTGCTTCGAGGACTTGCGCCGAGTGTTCATGCTGAGGTTCACTACTTCGAAGAAGAGGAAGAAGGAGTCTGAGTCTTTGTTCCACATTAAACAAGGAGTGAACGAGACGTTGGGGAGCTACGTGGATCGATTTCAGGAGGAAGTTACCCAGGTACAAGAGATGCCGGGCCATAGTCTAATGATGGCCTTTACCCTGGGCCTGCAGCAGGGGTTCTTCCGAATGGAGCTGAAGAGAGTTCCCCCTCTCTCCTACGAGGAGTTGATGGAGAGGGCGGCGAGAGAGGTCGACGGGGAGGCGTCGAATCCGGAGTTCGCAAGAAAGCTAGCCAGGTGGGCCACCGAGGAGGAGAAAGAGTCGAGAGGAGGAAAGACGCAGGAGGAGAAAAGGGGAGAACCTAGGCAGAGGGAGCAAAGGCAGCTCCAGTGGCAACAACAGCCGAGGTGGGGGCACCAGGAGCCCGACCGCCGGCTGGGCTGGAGACCTGAGTGGCAGGGGCAGGGGCCACCGAGAGGCTACTATGGAAGGGGCCACCATCCCGGGAGGCAAGAGCAGTTCCATCCTCCGGGCTGGAGGCAGGGCCAGAGCCCCCGGCTCCCCGATCAGGAGGAGGCCATGACCATAGATTTGGGAGCAAGGAGGGGGATCATGAGGAGGAGGAGGAGGGAGGTCAGGGTGGAGCTGCCCTATTGCGACTTCCATCAGGAAGAGGGGCACGCAACAGCCACGTGCCCGGAATTCTTGGAGATGAGAGGGAATAGGGAGCGGCAGCAGCAGCAGCAGGAGGCGCGACAAGAAGTGAGGATCGAGGAGGTCCTGCCTCGGGCGGAGGAGGATCGTTGCGAAGACCGGGTGGATGTCGGGACCCGAGGAGGGATCAGAGTGATCCACGGGGGAGTGGGGATCGAGGCTTCCCGCAAGGCAAGCCTCCACACCATGTACCGGAGGAGCGTCACCTCTACATCCCAAACCCCGCCGCCGGAGGAGAGGATCACCTTCTCCAGGAGTGATATGCCAGACCACGAGGATCCGTTCTGTGATGCGCTGGTCATCAAGGCCGCCATCGAAAATTTCACCATCTCTCGGATCCTCGTGGACAATGGGAGCTCCGTCAACGTCGTCTTCAAAAAGGCATTTGACGCGATGAAGGTGGAGGCGAAGAGGGTGTTGGCCTCAGACGGGCCCTTGTTCGGGTTCTCGGGAGAAAGGAAGGAAGTAGAGGGAGGAGTTGGCCTCCATGTCACCCTGGGGGGCAGTCCCGAAACTGCAAGTTCGTCATTGTGGATGCCCCCAGCAGCTAAAGCGCCATCTTCGGGAGGCCTCTCATCAGCGCCTTCCGCTGCGTCCCCTCGTCTTTCCATCAGTGTTTGAAGTTCAACGCTGAGGGGGTCCAGGTCAGGGTCAGGGGGGACCCAAAGGTGGCGCGGGAGTGTTATGTCACTGCGGTGAACACCATCTCTTGGCAGGAGGGAGCCGAGGAGATGGGACGGAGGATGGAGGAGGTCGAGCAGGAGGCAGGAGGGGAGGAGCCAGAAGTGAAGGACCACGCAGGAGAGGCGGCAGGAGGAGATCTGGAGGAGGTGGCCGAAGTGAGGGGCGCGGGAGAAGAGATGGAGGTAGAGGTCCCCATTCCAGAGGAAGAGGATGCCGAAGGATGGGGGGAGCGGTCCAGGCTGGAGGCGGCAGAGGAAGTGGTGGAACTGGAGGTGCTCACCCGGGGAGGTAGGATGGAGAAGGTTCGCGTCAGCGGAGGGATGACCCCGGAGGACCAAGGCAGGATGCTGGAGTGCATCCAGAAGAACGTGGACATCTTCGCCTGGAACGCCGCGGAGATGCCGGGGGTTGACGCGGATGTGGCCTGCCACCGCCTCAACCTGGACCCGGGAACACGCCCCGTTCAGCAAAAAAATAGGTCCACGACGGACAAGCTGGCGGAGCCCATCAGGGAGGAGGTGGCAAAGCTTCTCAAGGCGGGCTTCGTGTCCGAGATTCAGTACCCCGGCTGGGTCTCCAACGTTGTGATGGTTAAAAAAGGAGACGGCCGTTGGCGATTGTGTATCGATTTTTCCTTACTTAATAAAGCTTGTCCTAAGGACTGTTATCCTTTGCCTCGGATCGACACGCTGGTTGACTCAGCCGTCGGCTTTTCTGTAATGAGGTTTTTAGATGCCTTTTCAGGTTACCATCAGATTAGGATGCACCCCCCGGACATCAAGGATGTCTCGTTCATCATAGGGGACGGCTGCTACTGCTACAAGATGATGTCATTCGGGCTGAAGAACGCAGGGGCCACCTACCAAAAAATGATGGATAGGGTCTTTAAGGAGCAGAGGGGGAGGAATTTGGAGGTATACGTGGACGACCTCATGATCAAAAGCCGGGATGTGGACTCCCACCTCCGGGACCTAGAGGAGACCTTCGCCACCCTGCGCAGATACAAGATGTGGTTGAATCCCCTTAAGTGTGTCTTTGGGGCCAGCCGGGGGAAGTTCTTGGGGCATCTCCTCACCCCCGCGGGGGTCGAGCCGAATCCAGACAAGGTCAAGGCTATCCTGGAGCTGGGGTCCCCGCGGAATGCAAAGGAGGTCCAACGGTTGACAGGGAAGCTAGCAGGGCTGAGTCGCTTCCTTTATCGGGCAGGGGAGAAGTGCTCCCCCTTCTTCAAAATGCTGAGGGGTGGTCAGAGGTTTGAATGGACCAAGGAATGCGAGGAGGCGTTCCAGGCCCTCAAGGCGCAGTTGACACAGGCTCCGCTGCTCCAAGGGCCGAAGGAGGGTGACGATTTGTTCTTATATCTCGGGGTCGGGGCAGAGGCTCTGAGCTCCGTCTTGGTTCGAGAAGAGGGAAAGAGACAGCTCCCTGTCTATTACGTCAGCCGGGTCCTGAGGAAGGCCGAGCTCCGGTATCCGATCTTGGAGAAGCTTGCATTCGCCCTAATCATCTCGGCTCGGCGGCTGAGACCTTACTTCCAGGCACACTCAATCCGAGTGGTGACCGACCATCCCCTCCGCAACATCTTCGAGGGGGTGGAGCATTCAGGCCGGCTGGCTAAATGGTCGGTGGAGCTGAGCGAGTTCGATGTCTCCTTCGTTCCACGGCTCTCGATCAAAGCTCAGGCGATGGCCGACTTCCTGGCCGACTACGTGGTGGAAGTAGCGAAGGAAGAACTCACCCGCCCGACTCCTTGGAAAGTGAGAGTGGATTGAGCCTCAGGGAGGCATTCCCTTGGGGTGGGGGTGGTCCTAGAAAGCCCTCAAGGAACTCGGATTGAGCAGACGGTGGTAGTGCACTTTCCCATTACCAACAACCAGGCCGAGTACGAGGCCATGATAACGGGGCTGCGCCTGGCTAGGGAGCTGGGGGTGCTGGATGTGGAGGTCCTCACTGACTCCATGGTGGTGACTTCCCAGATCAACGGGGAGTTCGAAGCAAGGGAACCCACCCTGAAGTCATACTTGGCCAAAGTGAAGGGGGTCATAGGCACCTTCCAGACCTTCTCCATCCGACACGTGCCAAGGAGAGAGAACGAACAAGCCGACTAGTTAGCAAAGCATGGTCCCCGGGCAGGGGGCACCATCACCGACCTGTTCCGCCCCTCCATCGAAGAAGGGGATCTCATGGAGATCGACCGGCAAGCTTCGTGGATGGATCCAGTAGTAGTTTTCCTCTCCACGGGAGAATATCCGGAGGGGGTAGACAGGAAGAAGCTGAGGCACAAGTCAGCTTACTACCTCCTTAAGGACGGGCAGCTATACAGGAAGACCCTCTCCGGGATGCTGGCTCGCTGCGTAGCCGAGGGTGAGGCGTAGAGGATCTTGGAGGAAGTCCACTCCGGGGAGTGCGGGAGTCATTCCGGGAGTCGGACTCTGGAGGGAAGGATAGTCAGGCAAGGTGAAAGATATTATACCTAAACACCTAGAGGGGGGGGGGTGAATAGGTGACTTGAATCTTTTTAACTTTTTAAGGCAGAATACAGAATCTAACACAGAATTCTATCTACTTTATCACAGCACACATTCAGCAATCACAGAATTCCACAGCACACAGTAGACACACAGTTTTATAGTGGTTCCCCAAGGTTTGGGTACATCCACTTTCCCCCTTCGCCTATCTAGCAGTGTACTAGATTCGGCCCAACTTCTCCACTATCTCAGATCCTCAGATCTTACACTCAGAACCCACAACACAGGTTCCTGAAACTCAGGCCCAAGGCCCTACAACTCAGCTTCTTCACAAAGCCTACACTCAGCCACCAATGCCTACACTCAGCAACCAAGGCCTACACTCAGCCACAACAGGCCTACACTCAGAGATTTCAATCTCCTACACTCAGGCACTCAAGCCCTACACTCAGCCTTTATAATTACAGGCTTACAAGACTCAGATCCCTAAGGATCCTACAAGATAATTTGAATACAAAATATATACTCAATCAACTCAGGAACAAGAGAGAAGAGTTGTGAGTTTCTTGATGAGTTCTTGGAAGAACTCAACTGAAATCAATCTGACTTGGCTTTCTTCAAAGCTTCTTGAATGTAAAACTCAATAAGATTGACCTCCTCTGCAGTTGATCCTTGATCTCTGCTACTTAAGATTCAGAATAAATCTGAACCCTTCTTCTCAGCCTGGTTCCAACGGCTGACTTCTTGGATGGAGCTCTCTCTCTCCAACTTCTTAGATCACTTGTACTTGTGTACAATCAACAACTTCAACAACAGTTTCTGTAGACTGTATAAGCATATTTATAGGCCTTCTTCATGGTAACCGGCTGGTCCGGTCCATAACAGATTTCTGACAACTCTGACAGGTGTAGTAGACCGGCTGGAATGGCAGCTGTCAAGTCATCCAGTCAGTTCTTGAAAATTCTGTAACTGTCTGTAAGTGTCGAGACTGTCTGTCTTTAAGTGTCGACACATATAGACCAAGTGTCTACACAAGTTGTCTAAGTGTCGACACTAGCCTACAAGATGTCGACACAACTCCTTGTGTTGTAGATTTTATATCTCGACACTGCTTCTTCTTCATGTGTCGACACTGAAATTGAGTGTCGACACAAGTACTTGTACTTCAGTATATTGCTGAATTCTTGTAAGTGTCGACACAACTGCTTTGTGTCGACACATCTTCATGTGTTGAACTTGTCAGTGTCGACACTGCTTCTTGGTGTCGACACATGTCTTCAGTGTTGATACTTGCTGAGTGTCGACACAGCTCCTTGTGTCGACACATTCTTCTTCTGTTGAGACTTTTGCTGAGTGTCGACACATCTCCTTAGTGTCGACACTTGTACTTAGAAAATTCTTGAACTTTGCTAAGTGTCGACACAGCTCCTTGTGTCGACACTTTCTTCAAGTGTTGAGTCTTCAGCTGAGTGTCGACACATTCTTTCTTGTGTCGACACTTTCTTCAAGTGTTGACTCTTCTGCTGAGTTTCGACACATTGCTCTGGGTGTCGACACTTATACTTAGTCTCTGCTGACTTTTGCTGAGTGTCGACACAGCCTCCAAGTGTCGACACTTTCTGATGTAGACACAGTTTCTCTGGGTGTCGACACAACTGCTAAGTGTCGACACTGCTTCACTGCACTTTACTTCACTGAGTGTCGACACAGCTCCTTGTGTCGACACTTTCTGTCTGGTGTCGACTCTGCATCCCTGGTGTTGACACAATGACTCCAAGTGTCGACACTGCTTGCCTGGGTGTCGACACAAGCCTTCTTAAGTGTCGACACTTTCCCTCTGGGTGTCGACACATGGACTTAGAAACTTTTTCTTCTTTCCTGCAAATACTTAACCTGCACAAGTAAACTCAAAACACATCAAATACATTTTTGATGTATATCATTGAGTTGGGTGAGGCTTCTTCAAATCAGGTATATTTAAACCAATGTACCCAACACAAGGGTATTTCTGGCCCACCCTGGGCCGAGACGCCGCGGAGTTCGCAAGGAGATGTCATAAGTGCCAGCTGTTTGCCCCCTCCAGCTACAGCCGGCCCAACAACTCAAGAGTATCACGGCCCCATGGCCCTTTGCAATCTGGGGAATGGATTTGGTTGGACCGTTTCCCCAGGCCAGCGGTCAGAGAAGGTTCCTCCTAGTGATGATCGACTACTTCTCGAAGTGGATGGAGGTGAAGGCGTTGGCCAAGGTGACCTCCCAAGTGATCAGGAACTTTGTTTGGGGGGAGATCATCTGTCGCCATGGGCTACCCCAGGCCATCATCACAGACAATGGACCCCAATTCGCTAGTGCCGAGTTCACCAGCTTCTGCGAGCAGCTTGGAATCGACCTCAGGTTTGCCTCGGTCCACCACCCCAGGAGTAACGGGCAGGTGGAGGCCGCGAACAAGATCATCGTCAATCTCCTCAAGAAGAAGGTGGAGAATTTGAGGGGGGGCTGGGTAGAGCAGCTCCCCGCAGTTCATTGGGCCCTAAGAACCACCCCTAACACGGCTACGGGGGAGACCCCCTTAAGCTCTCCCATGGGTGCGAGGCGGTGCTTCCCGTAGAATTTGAAGTCCAAACGCCGCGAGTCGGGGCGGCCAGAGAGGGCCGAGAGAAATGGCGAGCCGAGAACGAGGGGGAGCTGAGACTCTCCCTTGACATGGTGGAAGAATTGAGGGACCTTTCGGCCATTCGACAGGAGGAGGTAAAAAGAACGATGGCCAAATACTTTGACAAGCATATCAGGGTCAAGCAGTTCGCGGAAGGAGACCTGGTTCTGAAGAAGGTAGACGCGGCAGGGAGGTCAGCATCCGTAGGGAAGCTCAACCCCAGCTGGGAGGGGCCGTTTATTGTGAAGGAAGCTTTGAAGTCAGGGGGCTATCGGCTCCAAAATGTAGAGGGCGAGACCCTGAGTCTCACCTGGAGTGGAGACGACCTGAAAAGGTTTTTTCCCTAAGCGCCTGTAAGCAACACGTTGGTTATAATGAATTCCTTCCCCCCCAGTATTGCCATAGCCAGCTTGCATAGAGAATTGGAATGTGTTTGGACCCCGAGAAGATCCCGCTGCCAGGCTCCAACCTAGCTGGCAGGGCCGGAAGTCACTCGGTGTCATCCCTAGCCTCGAGAAGATCCCGCTGCCAGGCTCTCACCTAGCTGGCAGGGCCGGAAGTCACTCGATGGAATGTGTTTGGACCCCGAGAAGATCCCGCTGCCAGGCTCCCACCTAGCTGGCAGGGCCGGAAGTCACTCGGTGTCATCCCTAGCCTCGAGAAGATCCCGCTGCCAGGCTCTCACCTATCTGGCAGAGCCGGAAGTCACTCGATGGAATGTGTTTGGACCCCGAGAAGATCCCGCTGCCAGGCTCCCACCTAGCTGGCAGGGCCGGAAGTCACTCGGTGTCATCCCTAGTGAAAGTCCACCTAGTGTCAACAATCTTCACCTATGGGGGGAGGGGATAGGTGACGTGCAGCGTTTTTGCGGAATTTAAAATTGTACCTGCACAATAAAAATAAACAGCACAGCACACAGAAAACACAAGCTATTTATAGTGGTTCCCCGATTTGGGTACATCCACTTTCCCCCTTCGACCTATCTCCCAACAAGGGACGACTCGGTCTCTTCACCAACAGGATTGAAATCCAATCCTTGCACTATCGGAAGGAACCCTTCCACACGTAGGAGTCAACACTCCCACAACACGGGTTGCACCCAACCCTTACAACTAGGAACCAACGTTCCTTTACAACAAAAGTAAAACTAGAATGTACAAGAGATACAAACTACGTTTGGAGACTACGATGTCCCTCTTCGTTGACGACGTGTTTTTGAAGTCCACAAAGAGTCCACAACCCTAGATCTCTCTTGGAGAGAATCTCCCCGAAACCAGCGGCGGCAAGATGGGCGGCGGCTAGGTTCACGGGATCGGCGGCGACAACGATGTGCGGCTGCTGTACTCTGGAGATCCAAACTTCGTAGCGAAGCAAGCTAGGTCTACCAACGGTCACTCTAGGATCAGTCGTCTCGATCGATTCGGACGGGGAAGTTTTTCCCGATCAACAAATCGAGAGACAAGGGATCTCTGGATAGACGCGTGAGACTCTAAGCTTGGCTAAGCTTCTGTCGCCGGAAGATCAGGAAGAAATCTCGATCAAAAGCGGCGACCAACTAGCGCGAGCGGCGACGGCGGCGGCGGAGCAGATTCGCGATTTTAGGTCAAGATGGTCGCTCGGCTTCTTTCTCTGTATTTTATTCCGCCGTGATACTGTTCAAAAATAAGCCTGTATTTATACTGTAGACAACTTCAAGATGACCGTTGTGGGTCCCACCAGAAGAAACCCTAAATCTGGTTCAAAATAGTGCCAGCGGCAGAATCCGGTTCAGGGGGTTCCAGAAAATCGTCTAAGGCAAAATCGGCGAGAATCGAAGAAGATTCCCGCCGAATCGGCGAGAATCAACCAGTGATTCTCGACGATTCGGCGAGAATCACTAGTGATTCTCGCCGAATCACTTGTTGATTCTCGACGAATATTACTTGGCCATAATCTGCTCAATGATGGGTTCAGCGAGAATCACTAGTGATTCTCGCCGAATCTTACTTGGCACCTCTTTGAGGTAGCCGGATAGAGTCGGCAAGAATCACTAATGATTCTCGACGATTCGGCGAGAATCACTAGTGATTCTCGCCGAATCGGCGAGAATCACTTGGTGATTCTCGTCGATTTATACTTAGACGATTTTTCGTCTTTCCACCCAGGAGCTGCTCTTTGACTCATCCTTGCTCCTTGTCTGCTCTTGCATAAACACAGCCCTGTACTTGAAAGTTAGTGCACTCCAATAGAGAGATTACACGTAGGCCAACACACTGATCTGCTCAACGAGGGATTACGTCGTGCAGACCCGTGTATATTGACCTACTGCACCCTGACATTGGTGTGCACTTAGCGTGGAATAACTGCAAGCACAACTTGAACTATTTTATCAAATACATTGCCTATTGACCTTAGCTTGTCCAGGGGCTTCTTCAAATCAGGTACATTGTGGATACAATACCCAACAATCTCCCCCTATTTGAAGAAGCCTAAACCCTACAAGCTAAGGTGAATAGAGCATATGTGAATGAAAATCATAAACTTGAAATTGAGTTGAGTGAGTTATTCATTACCAATACCAATTTCTTGGAAGCAAGCTTGGAGCCACCTTAGCCTTAGCCGAGAGGGTAGCTCCCCCTTTTCGGCTTCTGCAAATCGGGGTCTGTAGCATTTGACCCCTTGCTCCCCCTCAGTTCTTGCACTTGTGCTCACACTTGAGTACCTTGCTCCCCCTCAGTTCTTGCGCCTGTGCTCATCTTGAGTACCTTGCTCCCCTTCAGTTCTTGCACGAGCCTGAAGCTTCTGTAGTCTTCATTCCTCATAATTTAGCATTCCCAATTCAGTTTTGAAAAAACTGAACTTGGCCTCGTCTAAGGGCTTTGTGAATATATCCACAATCTGCTTGTCCGTGGGGACATAACAGAGAGAGATGTCCTTGTTCTCCACGTGCTCCCGAATGAAGTGGTAGCGCACTTCAATATGCTTCGTTCTGCTGTGCGAAACCGGATTGTTGGCAATTGCAATTGCACTGGAGGAGTCGCAGTACATTGGTACTTCCTTGAACTGCATGTCGTAGTCGGCTAACTGGTTTCTGATCCATAGGAGTTGTGCGCAACAGCTGCCTGCCGAGATGTACTCAGACTCTGCTGTGGAGGTTGCAACACAATTCTGTTTCTTGCTATTCCATGAGATAAGCCTTCGTCCGAGGAATTGACACGTCCCGGAGGTGCTTTTCCTGTCATCCCTACTCCCTGCAAAATCAGCATCTGAAAAACCTATTAGCTCGACATCATTGTTTCTCGGGTACCACAAGCCAAGATTTGGAGTACCTTTAAGGTATCTTAGAATTCGCTTTGCAGCGACATAGTGAGATTCCTTAGTGTTCACCTGATATCTGGCACAGACACATGTGGAGAACATGATATCCGGTCTACTGGCAGTAAGGTAGAGCAGGGATCCAATGATGCTTCTGTATTTGGTTTCATCGAAAGGTTTACCTTTCTCATCCTTATCCAGAGACATAGTGGATCCCATTGGAGTCCTCATAGAGGTTGCATTCTCCATACCGAATTTCTTAAGGAGTTCATTTGTGAACTTCGTCTGAGAGATGAAGATTCCATCCTCAGACTGTTTCACTTGAAGTTCCAAGAAATACTTGAGCTCTCCCATACCGCTCATTTCAAACTTTCCTTGCATAAGTTTAGAAAACTTTTTGCAAAGATTGTTGTCCGTTGAGCCGAATATAATGTCATCGACATAGATTTGCACCAGCAAAATCTTGCCTTTGACTTCCCTGAGAAACAATGTTTTATCTATTTTACCTCTAGAGAACTTGTTCTCAAGAAGAAAACTAGATAAAGTCTCATACCAAGCTCGCGGAGCTTGTTTTAAACCATATAAAGCTTTATTGAGAAAATACACATGATTGGGATAAGTAGGATTGACAAAACCTGGGGGTTGAGCGACGTATACTTCCTCTTTCAGGTCTCCGTTCAGGAATGCTGATTTCACATCCATTTGATAGACTGTGAATCCTTTGTGCGAAGCATACGCCAGGAACAGTCTGATTGCCTCGAGCCTTGCCACTGGTGCAAAGGTCTGGTCGAAGTCAATCCCCTCCTCCTGTCTGTAACTTTGAGCCACCAGCCTGACCTTCTTCTTTATAATGACACCATGTTCATCCAGTTTGTTTCTGAAGATTCACTTGGTGCCAATCACATTCTGCTTGTGTGGTCTGGGAACCAGCGTCCAAACGTTGCATCGTTCGAATTGATGTAGTTCATCTTGCATGGCCAAAATCCATGCCGCGTCTTTGTTCGCCTCGTCGAACTTCTTTGGCTCAACCTGTGACAGGAAGCTAAGATGCAAAACTTCGTTAATAGTACCTCTTCGAGTTCTGACACCGACACGAGGATCTCCGATGATCTGATCTCTAGGATGGTCCCTCACGTGCCGGAGCTCTAGAAGTCTGGCGTCTGGAGCTTCGACTACTTCTTGGGCTTCTCCTTCTTCTAAGAGATTTGTTCCATTTTGATCTTCAACATTCCCAGATGACGTGGAGGTGGAAACTTTGACGTACTTAGGAGTGTCATCTTTAGCGGTCTCATTGAGACTCAGCTGTTCAAGTCGTGCACCTGCATCTTCAAGAATACCACTGGAAGAATTGCTGTTAAGCAAACTTCCTTCATCAAATACAACATTAATTGATTCTTCTACCACTAGGGTTTTCTTATTGAAGACCCTATATGCCCGACTGTGGGAACTATAGCCCATGAATATGCCTTCGAAGCATTTTTCACCAAATTTAGTACGCGGGTACTTCCCATTATTCAGTACATAGCATCGGCAAACAAAGATCCTCAAGTAGGACATGGTTGGTTTCCTGCCTCTCAGTAGCTCATAAGGCGTCTTACGATGATGCTTGTTGATCAATGCTCGGTTTTGTACATGACAAGCTGTATTGACAGCCTCTGCCCAGAAGTATTCTGGGAGAGAAGCGTCTTTCAACATTATCGTGCAGGCTTCAATGAGAGTTCTATTTCTCCTCTCCGCAACTCCATTTTGCTGAGGAGTGCGCGGGGAGGAAAACTCATGAAAGATACCTTGTTCTTCACAGAACTCTGTCATAGCACCAGATTCGAATTCTGTTCCATGGTCACTTCTGATTTTGACCACTTAGCAGTTAAATTCGTTCTGAACCTGCTTGACAAAGCTAGTGAAGATGTCAAACATATCTGACTTTCGTTTTAAGAAGAACACTCATGTAAACCGAGAATGATCATCAACTATCACTAGAGTATAGGACTTGCCTCCCAAGCTATGAACTTGCATTGGACCAAACAAGTCCATATGTAGAAGGTAAAGACATCGGGAAGAGTCTTTGTCTGCAATGCTCTTAAAGGTAGCCCGAGTCTGTTTGCCCATCTGGCATGCAGGACAGGGGCTATCTTTGATGCACTTGATAATTGGAGCATCCCTTACTAAGTTCTTAGAAAACAGCATACTAATTGTCTTGAAATTAATATGTGTCAATCTCTTGTGCCATTGATCACAAAGAGACGCACTGCCTGTTGCCACGAGGCATACGGGGGTAGATGAATCTAAACTGAGAAAATCTAAGCAAAAGATATTTTTGCTCCTAATGCCTGATAATACCGTCTCAGAAGAGGTACGTGAAATTATCAGACATTTATCCTTGCAGAACTTAACGTCATAACCTTTGTCACATAACTGACTTACACTGATGAGGTTATGGTTTAACCCTTCAACATAAGCCACGTCGGTGATAGAGATTATACCGTTGGAAATCATACCGTAACCTCTGGTGACTCCTCGATCTGACCCTCCAAAGATGACTTTGGGTCCATTCTCGACTGGAGTGTAATCACGCAGCAGACTTCTTGTCCCAGTCATATGCTGGGAGCATCCACTGTCCAAATACCAGATCGGCGTTTTGGTGGCCTTTGGACATTCCTGCAAAACAAAATTAATTTCCCTTAGGAACCCAATCGAACTTGGGTCCTAGATTCCTGGTTAGCATACTCCCCCTCGGTTGGTTAACCCTACGAGTGGTCGGCCTCGCATTGCTAACATAGGGAGTCTCGTGATACCTTGGATTAAACCAACAATCCACGGCAAAGTGACCGACTTTGCCACAACACCAACAGTCGAATCTGTTGTACCTCTTCCTAGGCTCCTGCCTTACCCTGGGAATGGTGGGTACAGCCGGGGCCTTGGATCTGGAGGTGGAGGCCTCATAGTGATTGCAGTCACATGACTTCTTCACCTTCTGTTTCGTCAGCATAACATGCTTGACTCTTGGTGCCTGCTTTCCATTATGGCCGCTAGAGAATTGACCATAATTTCCCATGTGGATTTCCTCATAAGGTGCCTTGAAGGCACTCTCATCGAAGTTCCGGGGAAAGGTCCAACCATCATATCGGCTCTTTGGCTTTGCAACCGAGGGCCGGAAATGATGACCAAAGGTTGATTCAAAGTCATGTTGGTTGCAAGGAAAGCTAGGCTTTCTGAACGCAACAGGACTAAGAGGAGCCTTTCCCTTTTCATCAGCAGAGGCCTTCTTGGCGGCCTTATTCTTCCTCTGGTTCCTGTTTCTCCTGGATGAGGAACCAGATACCCCTACATGCCCCAAGCCAGCTCCTTTGGCCTGAGCAGAGAAGGTATCAACTACTGGAAGAACTATTTTTGGCATAGAGAAGCTCTTGACGATCTTCCTTTCTGCCGCAAGTTGTTCTTCCAACTTGTCGACTTCCTCCTGCTTAAGATCAAGGAGCTTAAGAGACTCTGAATGCTTTGAAGTCAGGTCAAGTGCTCCAGTCGGAGAGAAATCAAACTAGTGACCTCTTCCCTTAGGGATACACACTCACCCTTAAGGAATTTCACTTCCTTTTTCTCAGCCTTCAGTCTCTTACGGCACTCCTCGAAAGTGTTGAGCAGAAGCTCATACTTCTCGAGGAGCTCCGCTTCACGGGCCGAAGGGCTATCCTCAGGTTCATCATCCTGAGACTCAGGATCAGAGTCGGAGTCGGAGAGAGGGGTGTGAGCTTTTACCTTCCCAGTAAATGGGGGGCATTCTCCTTCTGAGTCGGAGCGACCCACCAGCCCGAAGTAGGCTTCCTCATCATCACTGGAGTCTGAGGAATCAGACTCACTCAGTGTCTTTGGCCTTTTGGCGATGTAGCTCCGCTCTTTCTTCTTATCTCTCGAAGATTTGTGCTCCTCTTCTTTCCCTTTTTCTCTCTTGTCTTGATAGCAGTCGGCCACGACGTGTCCTGGCTTATTGCATCCAAAGCAAATAATGTCAGAGGAGCGATGTTTGTTCGGTTTAGAAGCATACTTGTCAGAAGAATAATTTTTCTTCTGATGCCTGGAGGAGGAGCCGTCTCTCTTTCTTTGATTCCTCATCTTGAGGAACTTCTTGAACTCTCGGGTGATGAGGGAGAAATCTTCCTCCGACAGCTCTGAGCTGGAGGAGCATGACTCGGAGTCCTCCTCCTCATCCTTTTTCCTGGCACGGTATGAAACCGCACCCTTGCCTTTTCTGGAGTGACTGGCTTTTAGAGCCACAGTCTTTTCTTTGGCTGCAGCCTTCTCTGCTTCTTCTTCAGCTTTCCTGGTGTTCAGTTGAAGCTCATAGGACATCAGTTTCCCAAACAGAATTTGCGGGTCTGTTTCAGCTAGTCTGCCAAACTCTCGGATGGCGCATATCTTTGTGTCCCATTCCTTAGTAAGGGACCTAAGGAATTTATCATTGAGTTCACCATTAGTGAACACTCTTCCGTATCCTTTGAGAGCATTGACAATCTTGAGGAAGTTCTCGAAGGTGACTCCGATCTCTTCCTTAGGCCCTTGTCTGAAGGCCTCATATTTCTGGTTCAGGAGGGATCTACGATCATCCCTCACTTCATCAGTGCCCTCCATTAGGATGATCAGGCAATGCCAGATCTCCTTTGCTGTCCTGCAGTTGCTGAAGTTCTGCATCATTGAGTCATCAACCGCGCTGACCAGAATGTTCTGCGCCTTCTTGTCAAGTCCCACTAGCGCCATCTCGTCCTTGTCCATTTCAGAAAGTTTCTTCGGCACTTTCATGGTAGGATCAATGGTGGAGGCCTTAGTGGGGACATAAGGTCCCTCCTCCACGATCATGAAGAGTCGAGGGTCAACTGCTTCCATATAGAACCTGATCCTTTCCTTCCAGATAGGAAAGTTGAGCCTGGTGCACACTGGGATCTTGCCTGTGAACTTGAGACCGTCCATGGTAGATGTTTTCCTTCTTCTTGACACTAGTGGCAGGATTCAACTCAAGGTGTTAACCTTTTTGATGAGCAACCTGGCTCTGATACCACTTGAAAGTCCACCTAGTGTCAACAATCTTCACCTATGGGGGGGGGGGGATAGGTGACGTGCAGCGTTTTTGCGGAATTTAAAATTGTACCTGCACAATAAAAATAAACAGCACAGCACACAGAAAACACAAGCTATTTATAGTGGTTCCCCGATTTGGGTACATCCACTTTCCCCCTTCGACCTATCTCCCAACAAGGGACGACTCGGTCTCTTCACCAACAGGATTGAAATCCAATCCTTGCACTATTGGAAGGAACCCTTCCACACGTAGGAGTCAACACTCCCACAACACGGGTTGCACCCAACCCTTACAACTAGGAACCAACGTTCCTTTACAACAAAGTAAAACTAGAATGTACAAGAGATACAAACTACGTTTGGAGACTACGGTGTCCCTCTTCGTTGACGACGTGTTTTTGAAGTCCACAAAGAGTCCACAACCCTAGATCTCTCTTGGAGAGAATCTCCCCGGAACCGGCGGAGGCAAGATGGGCGGCAGCTAGGTTCACGGGATCGGCGGCGACAACGATGTGCGGCTGCTGTACTCTGGAGATCCAAACTTCGTAGCGAAGCAAGCTAGGTCTACCAACGGTCACTCTAGGATCAGTCGTCTCGATCGATTCGGACGGGGAAGTTTTTCCCGATCAACAAATCGAGAGACAAGGGATCTCTGGATAGACGCGTGAGACTCTAAGCTTGGCTAAGCTTCTGTCGCCGGAAGATCAGGAAGAAATCTCGATCAAAAGCGGCGACCAACTAGCGCGACCGGCGACGGCGGCGGCGGAGCAGATTCGCGATTTTAGGTCAAGATGGTCGCTGGCTTCTTTCTCTGTATTTTATTCCGTCGTGATACTGTTCAAAAATAAGCATGTATTTATACTGTAGACAACTTCAAGATGACCGTTGTGGGTCCCACCAGAAGAAACCCTAAATCCGGTTCAAAATAGTGCCAGCGGCAGAATCCGGTTCAGGGGGTTCCAGAAAATCGTCTAAGGCAAAATCGGCGAGAATCGAAGAAGATTCCCGCCGAATCGGCGAGAATCAGCCAGTGATTCTCGACGATTCGGCGAGAATCACTAGTGATTCTCGCCGAATCACTTGTTGATTCTCGACGAATATTACTTGGCCATGATCTGCTCAACGATGGGTTCGGCCGGCGAGAATCACTAGTGATTCTCACCGAATCTTACTTGGCACCGCTTTGAGGTAGCCGGATAGAGTCGGCGAGAATCACTAGTGATTCTCGACGATTCGGCGAGAATCACTTGGTGATTCTCGCCGAGGCGAGAATCACTTGGTGATTCTCGTCGATTTATACTTAGACGATTTTTCGTCTTTCCACCCAGGAGCTGCTCTTTGACTCTTCCTTGCTCCTTGTCTGCTCTTGCATAAACACAGCCCTGTACTTGAAAGTAAGTGCACTCCAATAGAGAGAGTACACGTAGGCCAACACACTGATCTGCTCAACGAGGGATTACGTCGTGCAGACCCGTGTATATTGACCTACTGCACCCTGACATTGGTGTGCACTTAGCGTGGAATAACTGCAAGCACAACTTGAAATATTTTATCAAATACATTGTCTATTGACCTTAGCTTGTCCAGGGGCTTCTTCAAATCAGGTACATTGTGGATACAATACCCAACACCTAGCCTCGAGAAGATCCCACTGCTAGGCTCTCACCTAGCTGGCAGGGCCGGAAGTCACTCGATGGAATGTGTTTGGACCCCGAGAAGATCCCGCTGCCAGGCTCCCACCTAGCTGGCAGGGCCGGAAGTCACTCGGTGTCATCCCTAGCCTCGAGAAGATCCCGCTGCCAGGCTCCCACCTAGCTGGCAGGGCCGGAAGTCACTCGGTGTCATCCCTAGCCTCGAGAAGATCCCGCTGCCAGGCTCTCACCTAGCTGGCAGGGCCGGAAGTCACTCGATGGAATGTGTTTGGACCCCGAGAAGATCCCGCTGCCAGGCTCCCACCTAGCTGGCAGGGCCGGAAGTCACTCGGTGTCATCCCTAGCCTCGAGAAGATCCCGCTGCCAGGCTCTCACCTAGCTGGCAGGGCCGGAAGTCACTCGATGGAATGTGTTTGGACCCCGAGAAGATCCCGCTGCCAGGCTCCCACCTAGCTGGCAGGGCCGGAAGTCACTCGGTGTCATCCCTAGCCTCGAGAAGATCCCGCTGCCAGGCTCTCACCTAGCTGGCAGGGCCGGAAGTCACTCGATGGAATGTGTTTGGACCCCGAGAAGATCCCGCTGCCAGGCTCCCACCTAGCTGGCAGGGCCGGAAGTCACTCGGTGTCATCCCTAGCCTCGAGAAGATCCCGCTGCCAGGCTCTCACCTAGCTGGCAGGGCCGGAAGTCACTCGATGGCAATGATTTGCGACCCAGAACGAATCACGCTGTCGGGCTCCCACCTAGCCGGCCAGGCCGGGAACTACTCGAATGGCGTTAATAGCAGATCGGAATCACAAAAGCTAACCAAAAGGGGGGGGGGTCTAACATAGCCCCCCAGTCCCAGGGAAGGCGGCCGAACGGAGGTGAAAACCTGGGCGAGGGTCCGCAAGAAGTTTGATAACCCAGACAAAGGACGAGCTGGCTCGCCTCGCTTGATGGGCGAAGCAGCCGCATCATCAGGGCTGGGCCGCAGAGGCAGGACACCCTGCGCGGTAATAGCAAATATACAGAGGCAGGCGAGAAAGCATTTATAAAAGCAATAGTAGATAAAAATCACGAAGTCTAGGCACAGCTCGCGCGTGCGTCTCAAAACAGCTAAATGTGCATGATATATACATCTAATAAACAAATGTCAAAAGAGCGGGGGTGACGCGAGATTCGGGGTGAGAAGTCCTAAATGCGCTGGAAGGATTGGTCTCCAGGGTCCGGTACGGGGAGGAATAGCGCCGGAACCACGTCGCCCGCCGAGTGCTCCGCCGCCTCGCCCTTGAGAAGATCCGCGCGTCGCAGCATCTGCATCGTGTACTTCGCGGCGCTGGCGGCGTTCTTTTGCATCAGCACCTCCAACTCGTGGTCAGAGTGGTGCGCGAGCGGGCAGCCCCTGTTATCAGGCGGAGGGACAGCGGCGGCGGCCTCCAGCTCGCGTACCCGTGCCTCCAGCACTGACTTGTCCTGAGCAAGGGTGGCGATCTCAGCACCCATCCGACTGGCCGTCGCGGCATCCTAAAAAGAGGAAAAGAAAGTTATAAGGTGGATTCGCGAGAAAGGGCGGTTGTCGAGGGTGAGCACATACCACCCCGCCCAGGTACTGCGCGAGGGACTCCTCTGCCGCGTCGGCCCGCCTCCTCTGAAGGTTCGCTTCTTCCTGAGCAAGCTTTTGGGCCTCCTCCCTCTCGTCCGCCAGCTTCTTCAGGGAGGTGGCGTTCCGCTCCAGCTGGGTGCAGCGCCTCCCTACCATATGAGCTAGCTCCAGGCCGCGTAGCTGGGCCCGCGCGCTCTCGTGAACCAATACTCGCGTCGCCTCTTTGTCGTAGATGGCGGCGTCTTCTCGCGAGTACAGGCCGAACGAGAAATTATACGCCTCCCCGCCGATGGTGTCCTGCTCCAGCCAGCTCGGCAGCAGAGTCGAGACCACCGCGCGGTTAGACTCCTTGTCCCATGACAGGAGCGGGACGCCGAGCTCGTCCAGGTATTTCTCGCCGTAGCCGAAGTTGCGATGCCCTCTCGGCACCGGCTTCGCGGCGGTTTGCGACCCGTCTGGCGGCCCCGAAGTACCCGCCGCTCCGGCGGGAATGTCGCTGGTCGAAGCGATCACGGGAGGGGAGCCCTCGGTCGGCAGATCTGCCGGGGCCTTGCCTTTCCCTTGGCTCACAGCGGGTTGCCGACCCGAAGTCTTCGCCACTTTCGGCGGGGGAGTGGGATGTCCGCCACCCGGCCGCTTCTTGGCCGGGACCGACGGGGGGTCGCGCTGAGCGGCGTCCGCGGCCTGCGCTCGGGCGAGAACCCCGGGAGCAATCCGAGCGCTCTCGTAGGGGGGATGAAGAGGGATGTCCCGCTCGCCTGCCAAGAAGAGGGGATGAGACAGAGAAGAAAAGGGTAAGGCAGAGCAGTGACAAGTGGCAAACCTCCCCCTGGTGGGACGGCGGCAAGGTCATCAAGATGGCGGTGCAGATACGCGACCTCGAAGTTCTTCCCGGCGAAGAACCCGCACAAGTCGGCCTCATGGCCCCCTAGGCTGGGCGAACGGTAACTCGCCTCGCTGAGCTGCACCGGCGAGAAGGAGACATTGCCGAAGTCCCCTTTGACGAACAGGAACTTTTTGAGCCAGTTATGACTCTTATTTACTGTCTCCCGCACCTTGAGGTGGGCGCTAGAGAAGTAGGCGGTACCATCCCGGTTCGCCCGGAAGGAGAATAGCTTCCGGAAAACAGCGAGACTAAACTCGACTCGCTCCTCTCGCAGAAAGCAGGCGAACCCCACCATAACGGCTATGGAGTTCGGGGTCATCTGACCTAGGACGACCCCGAAGTACTTCAGCACTTGGCGTACCTCGGGCCACAGGGGAAGTCGCAGGCCCACCTCAAAGTGAGCCAGGGGTATGACGAGCTCGTCCCTGGATAAATCGTTGATCTTCTCTATTTCCCCGGGCCGTCTCGCCGAAAAACCAGGCGGGACGTGGTCGCCGAGAGCATCCAGGTACTCGCGTTCCGAAATGACGGCGTGAGGGAAATCGTGCTCTGAGAAGGTCCAGGCGCACTTGCTTCGACCGTCCGCATCGCCGCCGCCACCGCCCATTTCCACCGAATCGCCACCAATCGTGCGAGACAGATCCAGAAGGCGAGCACGAGCCGAGCTTCGCGGAGAGCAGGAAGCGGGAGAGTGTTTTGAACCGGTGAAAGAATAAGAACCGGCAAGGCCTATTTATAGGGAGAGAGAAAGGGCGGGAAAGTTACCGCCGAATGAAGGGGTGCGTGTAACCAAAAATCAGCCCGACGGTTCGACTTCCCAGCGCGCAACCGCACCGCAAAGGCCGATCAGGCGCGGTTCTCGCCCGGCCGCATCCGCGCAAGACTTGAGTGGGCGAGTCTCGGCCCGCACCCGCCCGGGATTCCGCGCGAGTCGGGAAACTCCCGGCTGGCGAGCCCCTCAGCTCGCCCTCGCCCCGATCGGCAGGACGGGTAGAGCGAATCCTTCCCCTGACCCGCCCCACAGAGAACGAAAGCAATAACATGGTAATTTCAATACGCATCAGCAGCAAAAATTAGGCCCACATGCGGGCAAAAAGAGTTGCGAATCGCTACAGGTACAGGATAACTTTGAAATAATACCAACTCCGTGATATCCCGCGAGCGGGGGGAAGAAGGCTGGATCAGTACTCGATCCACTTCCACCTGCCCCGCCGCTTCGTTCCCGATCGCGGCGGCACGCGAGGATAGTGGTAATCGCGAACCTCCACCAGCTCCCGCTCAGCCAGGCCGACTTGCTCTGAGACATTCCTAAGACGCTCCTCGGCTCGCGTAATGTGCACGCCCGGTGAAGTGACATCGTCGTCTTCTGCTGCGCGCGGGGGTCCCTCCAAGGCCGCGAGCCGGGCCGCGGTGTCGGCTTTGTCTTGATCGACCCTCTTCACGATCTCCTGAAGCAGCAGCGTGTGTTTCTGGAACAGCCGCGTCACCTGCCTCTTCATCCCCACCGCATCGGTCGGGTCGCCCAGGTAATCAGAAACACTGTCCACGTCGGGCGGAGGCGAATACCCTTCGCTCATCTCAGTTTCGGAGGAGACCGTGTTGTAGCCTACAAAAGGGCGATTCAGAAGGAGCGAGCGAGGACAAAGCCAACGGTGAGTACTAGCTTACCAGGGGTTGGCACGTCGTCCGCGCCGATGGATGGGCGAGAGGAGCCCGACCGACCCTGAAAGGCTTCTCCCTCGAGGGCCTCAAGAGATTTTCCCAGTCCGTGGGGAGCCGGCGAGCGAGGGGTTTTCGGAGGTGGGCGGTCCAGACCTGGGGAACTAGCGACCCTCTCAGGCGACAAGGGAGGGGGGCGATCCTCTCCCCCGTTCCCCACCTCTTCACAAGGAATTGCCTGCAAGACAAAAGATCAGAGGTGCAGCGATAAACCGAAGAAGGTCACGTACCCCAGGAACGACCTCAACACCCGCCGCCGAGCTGGAGCCCGGACGGTCGCCCGCCGGAGACCGCCTAACAAACTTTCCCTTCGCCGGCCTAAAGAGAGGGCTGGGAGACCCACGTGCTAGCCAAGGGGCGGCCTCACGGGCCTCCTCCCGAGTCTTCTGGCCCGCTGCCGCCAGGCGAGCTCGCACCTCATCGCTGACCGGCATCGAGAAACTGTAGTCTGTTCAAGAAAAATGAGGGGACCTGGGGAGCCCCCCTGGGCTCAGCGGTATATTTATAGCCGGACAGTTGGGCCCCACCAGAAGATTCCCTGCCAGCTCAGCACAGTACTCGCCGAACACGCGGGTTGGATGATTCTTTCTGAGCTTGCATCAAGCTCAAAAAGAGCGGGGATTGTGTACAACCCCGTGTCCGGCGAGCGGGTCCCGTCAGGGAAGTTGAGCAGACCTAGCCCCGCGACCCACACCCAAGCGGCAAACAGATATACGGCAGGAAGGCTGGCCCGCTCCCGCCCATTTCAGGCGAGCGAGCCGGGCGAGGCGAGCGAGCGGGTCGCGCAGAGAACCGCTGGCCAAAGCGGATGGGTTTGGCGACCCGCGATTAGCGAGCCGATCGGGGGGTCGCGGTGGCCGCCGGCCAGCCCCTACACGCGACCGGGCCGCCGGTCCGCCCCGGCAGAAGACAGGCAGGTCGCGGCGGTCCGGCTCGCGCTCACCCAGGAAGAATAGGCGGGCCGCTGGAGCCAGGTCGTGCCCGCCTCCCGCGGAGGAGGATTGGAGGCGAGCTGACTCCCCAGGGGTGCGAATAGCCCCTCAGAACGGCGGAGCCACGCTGTTGGCAGACCAGGTTGGACTACGCATAGCTACTTAGAACAGCGGAGTTTGGCTGTTGGCAGACCCAACCAAGGGCTTTTTGGTATTTTCAGGTCAGTTCTTTTAGTTATTGGCAGTTCAGATTCCAAAAAACTATAAATAAGACCCAAGGGGTACCTCAGAGGGCACGCTTTTAGTGCCTCCTTACTCTCGTTTTCAAGTGCTCTCTGAGGGTACCTTAGCTCGGCTTCTGGCTAAGGAGGGGAAGCGCTCAGAGATCTTCCGGGTTTGTGGTGGGACCTCCCTGCCGAGCCCTTGGGTCTGTTTCTTCTTGTCTTCTTCGTTGTTTTTCTTGCAGGAGCAAAGTAGGCGCGAGACCACCCCTTCCCCAAGGGTCGAACTCCACAAGAGGCCGGATTCCGGTTTCAACAGGAGGGGTCGCGAACGATCCTGCAATTGACGATAAACTGATCGACAAACTGCCTTGTTAGTTCCATAAAGTTGGCGATGGTCCCTGCCCTTAATGAATGGAACCACATTCGGGTCTGGCCTTTTATAGTGGCCGGAAACACTTGGCAGATAAACTGGTCTGGGGAATTGTTGATCCTCATAATGGTGGTGAAGTGATTAACATGCTCTAGTGGATCGTCGGTCCCGTCGAACGTCTTAATGTTCGGGAGCTTGAACCCATATGGGATTGGTTGGTCGAGAATTTGTAGCGCCAAAGGGGAGCCTTGGCAAAACGGTCGGCGAACGTGAACATTTCTTCTTCCTGCATGGCAATATTCTTCAGCGATGACCTCTCGAATCTCTTCTCGAGTAAATCTTTCAAGCGGTGGAAGGTGAGCGTCATTGACCGGGTTGTGTCGATGGTGGTCTGCTCCGGCCCCTCTCTGGGCCGGGGGAGCGGAACTGGCGGCTTCAGAGTATTCCTCGGGTCCTTCTTGCATTGAAGGAACTTCCTGGGTTCTGCGCTGATTCAGCTGCGGCGGAAGATTTGTCGGTGCTGGTGGCACCGCCGGTACAGGAGGTGCTCCCTGGTTTCGGAGCAAGGTGAGCATTTCAGTTTGTTGCTCTTCCATTTGGCAAACACGCCCCTCCAGGGCGGTGACGAGGGCAAAAGCTGCTTTAGCCGTTAGCGGCACGTCTACCAAAGAGTGGGAGCGTGACGGCTTGACGTGTCCGCCTAGGGCGGATCCTTCAGCGGTGCGAGTGCTTCTCTTTGCCATTGGAACAGGACTTGGAAGCGGCAGGGCTGGTGATCTAGTTCTTTTGAAGGGTGCTGGGAATCGTGTTCCCACAGACGACGCCAAACTGTTGCGTGCTAACTCGATGCCCCGGTCGGACCGGATTCAATTGGACCGCCTTAGCTTTCAGGGGGGTCGAGCGCGCACACAGTCAGAGAAAATGAAAGGTTGACTCAGGATGTGATGACGTGAAAAAATCCCTCAATTGGGTAAAAACCCACGTGACTGGATCTGTGCCGGTCAAAATCCACTAGCTGCTTGCGATTACAATGCGTTTGGAGAATTGGGGTGACAGGTCGCTCCCGTTACAACTTGAGGTGATAGAAGTGGACTACAGCTCCCCACGAGCAACAAGCTGCGTCGCGGGACCGCTTTGGGTACTAGAATTCGAGTGGTGGCACTAGTGCTCTGTAGCTTGGAGTGCGGGTCCGCCGCGCGCCTACTTGCAAGGATTGCCCTCTTCCTTCTGCTCGCTCTGGGACTTAGGCGTTTTCCGGCTGTTGGTGCACTGGTGGCTCGTGGTGGCTCGCGGTGGCTCGAGGTGGCTGGAGGATGATCTGAGGGAGGAGTTCGGCAGAGCTCTGACCTGAGGAATAAGATGACTGGGAGCCAAAAGATGAATTATGAGGAGGCCCTGGGCTCCCTTGATAGCCTCCTGGGGAGGATCATGGCGGGCCCCACCACTCATATAGTGGGTTAGTGCGTGGTTACCCACCAAATCGGATGGTGCGGAAAGCCCACCACGATCGGACGGTGGGTAAGCCGCCGACGGCGTTGGGGCGACCGTGCGTCGGCGGCGGCGGGCTAAGGGGCGGCATGGACCGCGGCGAGGCCGGCGGTTGCGGCCAGGCCGGTGGCTTCCTGGCTTGCGGTCGCGGCCAGGCCGACGGCTGCCTAGCCGGAGCACGCGGCCAGCCCAGCGGGGGCCTGGCCGGAGCCCGCGGCCAGGCTAGCGGCGTCCTTGCCAGCGGCCATGGCCAGGCCGGCGGCGGCCTAGCCTGACCCCGCGGCCCGGCCAGCGGCGGCCTGGCCGGCGCCCGCGGTAAGGTCGACGCGCGCGACCTGGCCGGCGGGCGCGACCTGGCCGGCCGCGGCCCGGCCAGCTGCGGGCTGGCTGGCGGGAGCGGCCTGGCCGGCCGCGGCTTGGCCGACTGGAGCGGGCTGGCAGGCGGGAGCGGCTAGGCCGGCCGCGGCCTGGCTGGCGGCGCCCAGGCCGCGGCCTAGCCGGCTGTAACCCGCCTGGCGGCCGCGGCGGTGGCCTAGCCGGCGGCGGGGCGCGGCCTGTCCCGCTGTTGCTGTCAGGCCTGCGGCGACCACTCCTTCGGCGGCAGCCAGCCGGCGGCGGCGGCGACCAGCCAGCGGCGGCGGCCGGTGGTTACCTCCCAATGGGAGTGGTTTTCCTAACTGGGGAAAGAGAGTGGGCCCCACCCCCCATGTTCTCCTCATTATGGGAGGTGGGGTTGACTAGTCAACCCCATGATTTCCCATTTTGGGGGGAGATCATGGGGAGCCCTCCTTATAAATGATGGTGTAACCCATCACTACCCTATCTTTTCTACTACATTAACATTAAATTTATGCAATCTGCTTGCCTCCAAACGTTTGTACCGCTTTTATCGCCGTTACTTCATAAATTATAGTTAAAAATTGCATGTGGATGTACAGATCTCATTGCAATTCAACTCGTATAACGCTTAAGAATTCTCTCCCAAACAATAATCGGACGTTGAGAGCGATTTCTCGTGCTAAATTTCGACTTGGCCCAGTCGGCCTATTTTCTAAATTAGAAATCAACTTTTTTCAAAATTTCATTTTAGCCTATAATAAATTAAAAGAACGCTTAAAATTCTCTTATTTTTTGAAAACCTAAACCCTAGGTTACATCACACTCTTTACTTATATTAGTTAATGTATATACGAGTGTGTGTGTTGTGGACACCGTTGGGATAAAAACAATGATGTGTTCTATTTACTACTGCTCTCTAAAACTCTAGTACTGCTATTATTTGTTGTCATTATTTACTACGGCACTCTTTAAATATACAATTGTTCATACTTCTCATATTTATATATATGTATACATAATGCATTGTGTTGACACTTACTGCAGGACATCATACCACGTCCCTTGAACACATAGGTGGCTCATGGGAGAGGCGGGAAGCGACTTAGCATATACGACTGGTATTTCTAACCCTCGCTATTGGTTGACTCTACCCTAGAAGTTCTAGGAGCTTTGACGTGGACATCACGTGAGCTTGAAGTTTTATAGAGTATGGCTGCTAGCCTTAGCAACATCACCGGTCATTTAGTTAGCTCAATAGATTTGCCGTTTACAACATTTTATATATTAGTTTACGTCCGGCTCAGCATGTTTACTTGTGAGTCCCCAGACTTTCTATAGACTGTTGTATTTGAACTGTGAGGTCATCCCGTCGTTGTTGTGGTTACTTTCTGTCTCCTTCTATTACTTATATATTTTTGTGATTTACTACGTAGTTGTTAGTCTTCTGTTAATACATCTTTTACTACTGCTTATAGCGTACCATGATTGTGATATGATAGTTGTTCGTGTAGTACCATCGTCGGTTCGTAGCATTAGGAGATAATGACGGGAGAGGGTTGAGACGTTCATACCTCTACTCTTATGTTATTCTCATCTATGTTGTGGATTGGCGGAGGTATGCGATAAGATCCCCCTGTCGAGTCCCTTCGTACTAGATTATAAGGGGGACTTAGCTCCTTGACTCTTCTTCTTCACCGAGCTCTCATGCTGGGTGACCTCCATCATAACTAGGTCATCCGGTGTGATCGTTCTTTTCTGGTCATCCTCAAGAATCGCCAACTACAACGCTACCTCGGGCCCAAGAATCGAGATCGCTAAAAAAAGTTGTCGGATTATCCTAAAAATTTCCTGAAACCTTATTCTTGTCATTCAAAGAGTACTTTAGCTGGCATTTCATCGATCTGATGGCTAGATCTCCAACAGTCTACGCCAGACAATAATTTTCAACAAAAAACGAAAGACATCGGGTTGTCACCGAATATTCTGTGAAGATTTTTCTGATTGTTTAGAGACCATTTTTGGTTACATTTCATTATTTCAGTTGTTCAAACTCCTGCAATCTCCATTGTCTTAGTTAACTTGGATCGCTTGTTGAGAAATTTGATACTGAAGAAATAAAGTATGCAAAAGAAGAGCCCGTTTATTTTATTTCTGATATGTTTGATTGATTTTATAGGAGCAGTTCTGATTAGTATTTATAGTCAAAAGACAGTCTACTGCAATTATTACAAAGATAAGATTACATAGGCTTGGTCAAGTTGCTCTTCATCGGTGCAGGAGTCTTTATTCCCAAGTTATCTTTATCTTCTATTTTTAACTCTTCCTTGCTTTATCTTGTGCAGATGGCATCGTGTTGTCGCCTCCAAGATCACTCTCCTTTCTCACCCCCTCTTGATCTGGAGGCGGCCCGACGTTCATCGTCGTTTGGTGCATAAGGAATTTGTGTCAAGGTAGTGCTTTTGTTAAAATGTCGGCCACCTGATCTTTCGTCGAGCAGTGCTTCACTCGCAGTTTTTCGAGTTCTACTTGTTCTCGGATAAAGTGATGTTTTACTGTGATGTGTTTACTGCGGTTGTGGAAGATGGGTTTTTTGGTAAGTGTTATCGTTGAAGTATTATCACAGTGGAAAACCACTTTGTCTTCTTTCTGGTCTTCTTCTTTGCTGATCTGGTGTTCTAGATTTTTCAGCCAGGTTGCTTCACATGTTGCATGTGACAATGCCATGTATTCTGCTTCGCTAGAAGATAAAGCGATTGTTTGCTGTTTGCGTGAACTCCATGAATTGAACGGTTGCCATACATGAAGAGGTAAGCATTGGTGCTTTTTCTTTCTTCTGCATCCCCAACCCAATCAGAATCACAGAAACCAAATAGGTTTCCAGTTCCTCCTTTTTCATAGATTAACTCATAGTTTTTGGTGCCTTGAACATATCGTAAAAGATGTTTTGCGACTTCCAAATGATGCTTACTTGGATTAGAAACATACCTTGAGAGTTTGTTAACGCAAAACTCCAGATCTGGTCTGGTGTGCGTAAGATAGATCAAAGATCCAATTAGTTTCCGGTAGCTGCCTTCATCAGCCCTTTCTTCTTGTTCTTTTCTTTTTAGTAGAATTTATGTTGTTGCCAGAGGAGTGATAGTTGGATTGCAAGTACTTAAGCCACTTTTACTGACAATTTCAGTTGCATATTTCTCTTGAGATAGAAAGATATTATCTGAACTTTGGGTAATTTGGATACCAAGAAAAAATCTTAATAATCTTAAATCACTCATCTCACATCTGTGCAACAGTACATCTTTAAATGTTTGCATCATTGCTATAGAACTTCCAGTGTAGATGATATCATCGACATATATACATACAATTAGGATATGTGTTTGTTCTGTTTTGATGTACATGGATGCTTCAACAATGCATCTTTGAAAATTATTTTGGAGTAGGAAGGTATCAATATTTCCTTTCCAGGCTCTAGGGGCCTGTTTGAGTCCATATAATGCCTTATGTAGTTTATATACTTCGTGTTCATGTCCAGTAGTCACAAAGCCCTGTGGTTGTTCTACAAACACTTCTTCTTTTAGTTCACCATTTAGAAATGCAGATTTAATATCCAGTTGATATATTGGGTAGTTTTTCTGAGCAGCTTTTGCTATGATGAATCGGATAGTCTCCATACGTGTCACATGTGCATATGATTCTTCAAAATCTCTACCTGGCATCTGTGAGTACCCCTTTGCTACTAATCGTGCTTTATGTTTTATGAAGTTTCCGGTTTCATTTGTTTTAACTTTGAAGATCCATTTTAAATTGATTACTTCCTTGTTGAGAGGTCGTTTGGTTAGAGACCAAGTTTGATGGTTTTTGATCATTTGTAACTCTTCTTCCATGGCTTTTCTCCAAGGCTCTGAGGTGTATGCCTCTTCAAACGAAACAGGTATATTAGAAATTAAAGCAATCTCAGACTGCTCATATATGTCCTTTAAGCTTTTCATTTTCTGTATTGGTGATTGAGTAGATGCTTCTTGCATATCTCTGTCTATGTTTGTCTCGAGGGGAGATGATGATGAAGATGATGGAGAGCCCAGAATACTTGTTTCTATTTGGCTGTTAGTCATGGTCTCGGGTGTTGTTTGGATGGTGCAAGGGATCCAGGTTCCTTGTTCAACCACAGTACGCTGATTTCTCAGTTGAATTTTGTCTGATCCCCAATCCCATGCCTTTTCTTCATGGAATTGTACATCTCTTGAGATTGTGAGTTGTTTTGTTATGGGATTGTATCATTTATATGCTTTGGATTGTTCAGCATATCCTATAAAAAGAAGCTTTTCTGGTTTTGCTTCTAATTTTCCTGTGTCTGGTTTTAATGCATAGGTCGTACATCCATATACTTTACAATGAGCTAATGATGGTTTTCTGGAATACAAGGTTTCATATGGAGTACTTGATTGTAGAGATTTAGTTGGTGTTCTGTTTAGTAAGTAGACTGCAGTGTTTGATGCTTCAGCCCAATAACTTTTAGGTAAGTTCATTGGTAGCATCATTGCCCTTGTCATCTCAACGATGGTGAGATTCCTGCGTTCTACTACACCATTTTGTTGCGGACTTTGTGGTGCTGTCAGCTCTCTTCTTATTCCCTCGTGTTCACAATAGTTTATAAAGGCATTAGATTGGAATTCTCCTCCTCAGTCAGTCCTTAGCTCCTTTACAGATTTTTCAAACTCCTTTTCTACTCTTACTTTCCATAATTTGAAAACATCAAATGTTTCTGATTTTTGTGTGAGATAATAAATCCACATAAATCGTGAGCAATCATCGACTATAATATCTCTTACCTTGTAGAAAGGAATACTGGGCTGGTCCCCATAAGTCTGCATGAATTAAATCCATTGCAGACTTGCTTCTCCAAGTAGCTTGTTTTGGAAAAGGAAGTTTGTGCGCTTTTGCCTCTGCGCAGCTTTGACAGAACTCTTTCTGTATTTGGATGTTTGGCATGTCCTTTGTTAATTTTGCTGTTTGTTGAAGAGCTTTCCAGTGGAGATGGCCTAATCGATAGTGCCATAATTTTGAATCTGATGTGTTTTGTTTCTGATTGAACAGCAGTTAGAGACAGAGGCTTCATATGAAGGAAAAAGACTTGGTTTGTTGTCATAGGAATAGAGATAATTAACTGTTTTGTACTATCTTCTATAATTTGACATTGTTTTCGTGAAAAGATTACTGTATAACCCTTGTTTTGTAGTTGTCCTACGCTCAGCAAATTTTGGTTTAATGTTGGTACCCATAGGACATCTTGAATTTCTTTAAGTTGTCATGTGAGTGTTGTTACCACTATAGTGCCTTTTCTTTCAACTTTTTGTGAAGTTCCATCTCCAAAGTATACTACAGATGTTGTAGTTGTATCTAGGCTAGTGAATTGTGTTCTCTCCCCACACATGTCTTGAGGCTCCACTATCAACATACCATCTTGAGTTTACTGATTTTATTTGTTCAGTATTATCACTTGTGAAGAACACAGTCTCATTACCCCCTCTTTCTGTGAACTTTGCTTCCTCTTTATTTTTGTACCAACAATCTTTAGCAAAATGAGTTGATTTTTTGCATCTTTTGCATCGATTGAATCAATATTATGTGTTGTGTGTTGGCTTTTTACACAACTCACAATACATGGGTGAGTTTGGATGAAAACCTTTGCCCTTTTCTTTTCCTCTTGGATTAATCCTCTTTATTTTCTGAGACCCATAAACTGTATAGGATTTAAGGGCATGTTCCATGACAGGGGTATGTTTTCTTAATCTATCTTTGTGAGATTGTAAAGAACTCATCAGCTCTGTGGTGGTTAACAGGTCCATATCACGGGCTTCTTCTATGGCGGCTACAACATGATCATATTTAATTGGAAGACTTCTCATAATTTTGTGAACAGGTTGTTGATCTTCGACAACCTTTCCAAGATTACGGATTTGATTTGTTATATTGAACACACAGGCATAGAAGTCTAAAATAGATTCTTCTTCTCTCATTTCTACGGCATCCAATTGTCTTCATAACGTATGTACTTTAATAGAAATTATCTTGTGTGTGCTTTTAAACTCCTCTTTAAGGGTGTCCCAAGCCTCCTTGGCAGAAGAGGCACCCATAATTCTGGGAAAGATGGTATTCGACACTCCTTGTTGTATCAGGAGTAGGGCTTTTGCATTTTTGGTTCGATCATCTTTTGTAGTAGCCTTCACAAACGATGTGATCTCTGAGATTTTTAATGGAGACATATCTTCAGGTTTCTCTCTTGTATTTATGCCCTGCTCTATAATATCCAACAAGTCTTGTGAGTCAAAGAGAGTGAGCATTCGGATGCTCCAAAACTCATACATCTCACCATTGAATATTGGCACACCAGTTTGGTTATAGAGGGGAAACAAAGGGGTAGATGATGAAGCCATGTCTCCTTATTGGCTAGCTATACGCTGATAGCTGATTTCACTAGTGAAGAATTTTCACCGCAAGATTAACTTTGATGGCTCTGATACCACTCTTAGTTAACTTGGATCACTTGTTGAGAAATTTGATACTGAAGAAATAAAGTATGCAAAAGAAGAGCCCGTTTATTTTATTTCTGATATGTTTGATTGATTTTACATGAGCAGTTCTGATTAGTATTTATAGCCAAAAGACAGTCTACTGCAATTATTACAAAGATAAGATTACATAGGCTTGGTCAAGTTGCTCTTCATCGGTGCATGAGTCTTTCTTCCCGAGTTATCTTTATCTTCTCTTTTTAACTCTTCCTTGCTTTATCTTGTGCAGATGTCGTCGTGTTGTCGCCTCCAAGATCACTCTCCTTTCTCACATTGGACCACTGTCATTAGAAAAAAATTGCTGAATTATCCTCACATTTCTGAGAGGCATTCCCATCCTCTCTAGACCGCTCGTGGCAACGGTTCATCTTTTAAATTATCAGATCACCTTCAAAACTATAATATTAATCAACTCCAGGTTTACATGTTCAATTTCATTGTGTAGCTTAATAACAAAAATTAAAATTCAACTAATTTTAATTGCAATTGATCCCAGTTTGAAAGATCAATTTCAATACAATTCAATTGAATAAACCCTTATGAACCGTTCGGCGCGGCGGAAATTGCTTTTTAAATTGACTTTTCGAGTAAAACCAATATCTACATCAATTAGTTGTGTAAAATTCCAATTTTGTTGTTCGATTGAAGGATAAAATTCATTTAGCAAAATTGGAAATGCTCTGAAATATAATAAAATTCATTCATGAGCATTGAAAAATTAAAATTTTATAATTCTTGAAATTAAACAGAATACTAATAAAAATTGTGGTTCATTAAACATCAGCAGGTTCAAATCCATAAAGATAGATCATAAAAAACACAGAAAGGCGTGCGTGTTCTGCTCTGTAGTTGTGCATGTTCTATTCCGTTTTCCTGAGAGAAAGTTGAGCTTACACATGATTATGTGAATTTGTGCTCACAAGGTTTGTTGCGGTCGTGCGTATTGTTTGCCCTGACTTTCTCGACAACCAGATTATTTTTTTCCTTGTTTGTACGATCATATGCGCGCTTGTGCATATTTATTCCCGCACGATTTCTTACCGGCTACTAGGCTTCAGCTTTTCCTGCCTATTTTCATTCCTTTTCACACGATCAGATGCACGGTCGAGTGCACGATCGTGCGGGAACAATTTCTACTGACGACCTATATGTATATATTTTGACGACTTTTTTAGGATCCTTAAGGAATTAGCTTCTCCTCTCTTCCATTTCGTCCCACAAGGCCAGGGCTTCGCCCTAAGCTTTCTCCCTCCATCCATAGATTCCATCCGGAGAATTCATCAGTAATTGTAGCCGCCGCAAGGAGACTTAGGCTTCGTTTGGGACGACTTATTTTCACCGGTCAAGCAGTTACGACCGCATGAACCGAACCTTAATTAATGTCCGGTTCATGCGGTCGTAACCGCTTGACCGGTGAAAATAAGTCCTTAAGGTCCGAATCATGCGGTCGTAACCCCTTGACCGGTGAAAATAAGTCTTCCCAAACGGAGCCTTAGTTCATAACTTGGATGGAGCAAACCTATCGAGAAGACGGGTAACATTGGAGGGCTAGGTGGCACCATCCCTCTCGACCCCGGAAGGTAGCCAAGGATTGAGTTGAAGGATCGCAACCTTCTTCCATACCCGAGGAAGAGTCTCGGGCTCTGTTTTTTTATCTCTTAGTAGCCTCCGCGCCTTTAGGTTACCTTGTAATAGTCTCTCTATTTTATGATGGCTAAGGGTATTGTTATGAATATTTCTAGCTAAGCATGTCTCTTCCATGTTTGGCAGTGGTTTATACATGAAGATTGCTTAAGTATTGGTATAGCTTTGGTTATGTTGTGTTGATGATCATGCTTGTGATTTCATGCTGAGAGAGAGAGTTTGCACTACTAAGTGCGAAGCATTGTACGAAGAGGTGCCTATGACCCTCAAGCCTTGTCACTCAAGTTGTGCAACGAAGTGTTTGCGAACCTCACTTGAGTTCTTGCGAGCGATTTCTTTAGAATAGTGAAGTGCGAGTGATGCGGTGAAGGTGACCCGCAATGAGCAACGCGGTGAAGGCGACCCGCAACCCTTAGTTTTATTCCCTGCTCTAGTTTAGTAGAATCAAACTCAAATCAACGTTTTTGACACCACATTTGTTTCTAAGTTTTCTTAGCGAGTAATCCACCCAGTCATGTTCTGCGTGAAATTTGATAGTCGGGGATTCACTCTTCATTTTATATTACTTGACGGCTGGCGAACTTGCTATCGAACCCAACAATGCCCATCATCCGCGGCCACGAGTTTCTTTGTCTCGACGTTTTTCTTATTGAGACGTCTCTGCTTCAATTCTTCGCCAGCAATGACCCCTCTGTCCTCGACGAATATGTTGCTCCTCCCGAGGTCTTGAATATGGTCGCGGGAGATTTCTTCCTCGGTTGGTATTGGGTGAGGAAGATTAGTTGCACCTTACTCTCAACCTCGCGCAACTTGGAGGCCTCACTGGGGAAGGAGGGACTCGCTCTTGGAATCTCCGAATTTCACCGCATGTGCATGCATGACCTTCGTAGCGGCAGCCATGGCGGCAACAAGATTCAACTCTTCCTTCCTCATGACTTTTGTCGCCACCTCTACGACACTGTTCCTCCACAACCCCCTCCTGCAGTGTCTGCCTCCTTTGCAGCCTTTCTTGTTGCATCCTCCTTCCTCACCTTCTCATTATCCTTCTCCATTGCATCTTCCTCATCATTCCTTTCTTCTCCTCCCTTTTCTCTACCTTCTCTGCTTCTTCAGCCCTCTCCCTCATGGAATCTCCCTTCCACTTTTTTCCTTGCCGCCTTCTTTATAGAATCTTCAGCCTCCTTTCTTGCAATATCTCTCATAGTCTACAGCTTTGGTCTTACAAGACGAGTAGTGGCCACCACTGCCTCTACCTATTGTTTTGCCTACACCCAAGTTGATTTCAAGAGCTTGCCTCCCTGCTTATTGTCCACCGAGATCATCCTTTTCAGGTCATCCTCAAGACCACAACACTACCTCGCAATCATGGTCACCGAAAAAAAATTGCAAGATTATCCTAAAAATTTCATAAACCATATTCTCGTTTTTCAAAGACTACTTTTAGCCGGCAGTTCATCGATCTGATGGCTAGATCTCCAACAGTCTACGCCAGACAACTACTATCGAATTTTTTTTCATGAAAGAGGATCTTTGCGAATGGGAAGACAACCGGAGTGCCTTGCGCTGATCGCACCCACAGGTTGATTCGATCAATTCAGGCAACATTCTAATCCTTTATAGTTGAGCCTGAAAAAAAGGCAGCTGAGAAAGCACAGCTGGGGAGCATATTCCAACTCTATAGTCTTTCGTGGGATTTCTGTCCGCAGAAGAATACGAAATTCTCAAGTCCATATTACACAAGTTGGAGGAAAGTATACAAATAGGCAATAATACTGAGTTTCATCAATTTACTGTCAGCAGAAGAATAGGAAATTCGGAGTATATTCCAAAAAAAAACTTTGAAGAATTTATTCCAATAATACGAGTTTCTTCAAGTATTTAATTCCTTAATAACAGGGACGACAAATGAATTGCATTATCTCAGCTACATCAGGCAGCAGTGGTGGATCCAGAAAATTAGAAATGAAGGTGCATAATTTTTTTAAAATACAATAGTATATAAAAAGTTCCAAACTAATTTCTGATGTGCACATAAATGAGTTTGGCAAGCAAATAACAAAATTTGATCTACGAATAACGAAATTTGATTTGCGAATACAAATTTAGACCTGCTTATAACAAATTGCAAAAAAAAATGTGTTGGTGTCCATTTGGCCCCCCTCTAGAGCCGCCCCTATCAGGCAGCATTGTCAGGAGAGCTGGTACCACCAAAACAACAACAAATATACAACATATCATTACAGCCCCTATATAAATATATTTTTATTTTTATTTTCAAAATATGAGGAAACAATATCCATTACCCCACAACCAATGGGCCCCCTAGTTGCATTATCCTCACCAGGGGCTCTGATCATCTGCTAGTTGAGAATCTTGGAGGACATATGGTCTTCTAGGTTGATTTCTTCCCAGAGGAAAATTCCAGAATGAATCTGAGTGCTCATGAAACAGGTAAAAGATCACAGCTGAACCCAAGAAAAGAGCCAAAAGTAGAAAATATATTTGCCATTCTGCAGAAAATAAGCAGATCAAAGTTCACAGCGACGTTAAGTTACAGAAATTAGAGAGCAGAGTATACAAAAAAGAATCACCTTTCCAATCTGCAGGTACATTGAGCTTTGTGAAGACAGCACCCCGTTGATTCGATGTACTAAGTACAATCCTGTGCCTCACAAAGAAGGTTAGCCACATATGCGCTAAATGATTGGATCGCGAGCGCAAGGCAAAAGTCCCAGTTCAATTTGAAGGACTCAAATAGGGGAAGCGAAATGGAAAAGAAAATGATTTAAGGAACAGAATTGTAATTATTTTTCACAAAATTGATTGAGAAGAAACTAAATGGACAGATTCTCCATTTTCCGATTAGATTGAAAAAAATTTATGAACAATGCCACGACTTAGTAATATCATTCACGCCGCAATCATATTTCGATTGTTTGCAAGGTTCATGCAGACGATCAACGAGATAGAAAATATGCTCTAATTTCTCTAAAAATTACAGACTGCGCCCCTCTATCTTTTGAAATTATAAAAACCTCTCATATAAGTTTACATTTCATAGCATGCATAAACAAAAATATCCACTTGAAAAAGGAAGGTCCCTCAGGTATTTTTATGAATGTAAGTTATGAAATATAAACTCAGAGGGGGAGGTTTGCGTAATTTCAAAAGAGAGAGGGATGCAACCTCTAATTATGCTAACTCCCGAGGTTTGGGTAATTAACAACTTCCTTGATTATAAATGCCTTTTGAAATGCGCCCTAATAACAAACAATTGAAATATAATTCTTATGTAACATTATTTTATTTTCATTTAGTTCTTACGAGGATATGGTGGCTGGAAGAATAAGCCATGGAGGATGAACTGACAAAACCCAAGTTACCTGGCAATTGGTATTTCACATTATGTCACTATGGTTTGAAGGAATTGAACGTGGAAATGAAAAGGAAATCGATATTATAAGCGAATTGAACTGAAATTAGCTTTCACCAACTTCTGTAGTAGAAATCCGAATATATATATATTTTCCTTTTTATGAGGAGAGGTCACAAGTTAAAACAATTCTTATAATTTTCATGCAGAATGCGAAGGAGCGTACAGACTGGACATGTCATTTTAACCAACAACCTAAAAGCAGCACCATAGAAGAGTTGAGAGACATTACAAGTCGAGTATTTTCCTGTGTTATTAATATTTGTACGCGTGGTTATGTGTGTAAGCGGGATTTAGTCCCACACCGTGTGTTTAAGTCTCCGAGCCAATTGTAATATTATAAATAACCCTCAATATGGATAAATAATGAGTACTTAATTATTATTTTCCTCCTAATTCTACTTGCTATTAGAGGGAAGCCCTAATTTCCCGTCTCTGGTTCCTTCCACACCGCCCGCACCCGCCTCGTCCGCGCTCGCTCACTCCGGATCGTCAGCGCCGCCTCCTGCTCGCGATTCAGGGATGATGGGCGGCCTCCAAGCAACCGCCGGCTGCTGAGAGGGGCGCCGCCGCCATCCCTTCATGATGCAGTCCGCCCGTCCACCTTCAGCATAGCCCGATCCAGAGTCTTTTTTCAGAGATCTGCTTCGCCACCTTCGCTGGACGCGTGATGGGCTTAGCCGCCGCTGTTTTCGACTTCGGCTTCACAACCTTCGTTGGCAGCTTGGGCTTCTCCTGCGCCTGACCTGCTTCGGCGCCTCCTCCAGGGAGTTCTCCCGCGCCAGATCTGTCGCGCATCCCCGACGCTTCCTGTTGTGTTTCTGCCAGCCGTTGGCCTGTCCGCTGCCTCTGGGGCCCCTTTGCGCTGCCACCGGCATTACCCCCGGTTGTGTCTACGCCGAATATGCTACTTCGACGCATCCCCGTGTCATTGGGTTCTTCTACCATGTTCTCCTCTTGTGGACTGTCGTTCCTCCGACATGGGTAACACTTCAGCGTCGTCGCCGGATGTGATTCGGCCTCAGATGAGTGACCCGCAGCGGTCTCATGGCCACTCCGGTTCCCTGAAGATTACCGCGATCCCGTTAGATGACACGGACTATCTCAAATGGTCTCGGGCGGTGCAACATGTCATTCGCAGCCATCAGATGTTTGGCTACATTGATGTAACTGTTACAGAGCCCCCCAAAATTGATCCTTCTGGAAGCGATGGGACTCAGAAAATTGTCGGGTTGTTTCATGGCTTCTTCACTCTGTCTCTGAATGTTTACCAGAGTTACATACTGATGGACTCTGCCTTCGAAATCTGGACCCGCACCCGCGAGATATATTCTTAAATTGGCAGTTCTACACAAGTTTATGAACTTACTCGCCGCATTTTGGAACTGCGTCAAGACTCTATGACGGTGTCGTCCTTTTTTTCTGAGTTTGAGAGTGTATATCAGGAATTGGACTATATCTCACACTTCACTCCAGCATGCACTGCCGATGTTGTTCAGTTACAACAACTGGAGGATCGCTTTCGCCTCAATGTCTTCTTAATGGGGCTGAACATGGAGTTCGACATGGTGCGGACACATCCTTCACCGCTCTCCTCTCTCGTCCCTTCGGGATGCTTTCAGCATGGTCCTTGGTGATGAAGACCGTCGGAAGTCCCTTAGTGCGAGTACTCCTCCTGAGCGCTCTGCTCTGACTAGCATGGGTTGTGGTCATGCTCTCAGCCTTAGCTTGTCTGCTCCAATTTGTGATTATTGTGGCCGCAAAGGCCATACTCGGGAGGTGTGTTACAAGCTCGACCCCACATCTTGCCCCTTGTGGCCGTGGCCGTGGTCGGGGATCAGGACGTGGGGGCCATCGCCATGGTGGCTCTAGACCTCATGATGTTGCTTACACTACAGACGTGTACGACGAGTCCTCCAGTGTTGTTCCCGAGAAGCTTACGGCGCATGAATTGGACGCTTTTCACCGCCTACTACACTCTCAGCCTGATCGGCCTCCGGGTGCCCCTACTCCCATTGCTTCTATTGCTCTGCCAAATGCCCATGAAGCCACTCTACAGACGTCTACGACGAGTCCTCCAGTGTTGTTCCCGAGAAGCTTACGGCGCATGAATTGGACGTTTTTCACCGCCTACTACACTCTCGGCCTGATCGGCCTCCGGGTGCCCCTGCTCCCATTGCTTTTATTGCTCTGCCAAGTGCCCATGCAGCCACTGCCCCCTCCTCTTAGTGGGTGATTGATTCTGGTGCCACTCACCACATGACCGGCTCCTCTTCGGGTTTTCTCTCTTACACCTCTTTGTCTGGCAAGGACAAAGTTATTTCTGCTAATGGCTTGTTGTATCTCATTGCTGACAAAGGTCATATTTCATATTCCCCTTCTATTTCTCTGTCATCTGTAGTTCAAGTTCACTTCTTTCCTCACAACTTACTTTTCATTAGTGATATTACTCGATCTATTAATTTCTCTGTGACATTTTTTTTCTGATTCCTGTGTTTTTCAGAAACTGGGTACGAAGCGGAACATTGGCAGTGGTAGCAACCGCGGTGGTCTGTATTACTTGGATCTCCATCCTTCGTCCTCTCAGGCCCTCTCCTGTACTACTGTTACAGTTGATGATGTTTGTCAATGGCACCTGCGGTTTGGACATCCGCCTCCTATCTATCTTTAGAAGTTGTTTCCTGTTTTTTCACCTTTTTTACAAACTTTTGTTTGTGATGACTGTGATATGTCTAAACATGTGAGACATAGTTCCTCACATTTATCTTCTCCCAGTACCACTCTGTTTGATGTTGTTCATTCTGATGTCTGGGGGTCGTCCCCCGTTTTATCTATATTTGGTTTTGTTTGTTTGTCACATTTATTGATTGATTTTCTCGCCCAACTTGGGTGAATTTGTTAAAAAAGAAGAGTGAAGTCTTCTCGTGTTTTCATGTTTTTCATAAAATGGTTCAAACCCAATTTCAGGACTCTATTCGCGTCCCGCGCAGTGATGATGGGAGGGGAATATGACGATCGGGGAGCTTTTGGCTCATACTTCACTCGTTATAGAATCATCCACCAGACCACGTGTGTCCACACCTCCACTCAAAATGGGGTTACCGAACGGAAAAACTGGCACCTGTTGGATGTCGCCCGCTGTCTTCTGACTACTATGCACTTTCCCAAATCTTATTGGGGTGATGCAGTTCTTACCACTGCTCACTTTATTAATCGGCTTCCCTCATGTGTTCTTGTCTATACTATTTTAGCTCGGCTGTCTACCATGACTGTCGTTTATACTTTTTATCTGCCTCGTGTATTTGAATGTGTATGTTTTGTACATATTCATTTGTCTTACAGTGACAAACTGGACCCACGGGCTCATCGATGTGTGTTCTTTGGATTCTCTTCCACGACGAAAGGGTATCAGTGTTACCATCCCCTTTTGGGCGTATGTTTTGCACTATGGATGTTATTTTTCGAGAAGGGGAATCAAATTTTTTACCAACGACTCACTCTCTTCGTCAGGGGGAGAGTAGTGGTGCTACGAATATTCCTCTTCATGTTCTTCCTCCTCTGCCGCCATAGATTCCTCCTCAGGAACAGGGTCAACCTATCCCTATTCCTCGGCCTGATACTCTGATCTCCCCTTTTCCTCACATGTACCACCGACACTCCTCTGGTATACAGACTACTAAGGTTCCACATCTACCAGTGTCTGCTTCTTCCTCATATTCTGATGATGCGGATTTGCATATTCCGCTTGCTTCTTCCTCAGATTGCTGCATATACTGAACATCCTATTTCTAATCATGTGCCTTACCATCACCTTATCCCGGCCCATCAGGCTTTTATTGCTTCTCTCTCTTCGGTTGTTATTCTTAAGACATCGTAGGAATCTTTGAGTATCCCGACCTGGACTCAGGCTATGAAAGAGGAGATGTAAGACTTGGACAAGAACCATACTTGGGATGTCTCTTCCCTTCCTCCTGAAAAGAAAGCTATTGGTTCGAGATGAGTGTTTTTGGTCAAACAGAATCAAAAAGAGAAGGTCGAGAGGTACAAGGCGCGGTTGGTCGCCCAAGGATACACTCAGACTCAAGGAGTTGACTATCAAGAGACTTTCTCCCCTGTGGATAAGATGGACTTTATTCGGGTATTATTGTCATAATCGGCTTGCATGGGCTGGGATCTTCACCAACTGGATGCGAAGAATGCGTTTCTCCACGATTAGCTTGATGAAGAGGTTTACATAAAGTTCCTTCCTGGGTTCTTGAAAAATAGAGCTGAAGGTCTTATCCGTCGACTAAGAAGGTCCTTATATGGCTTGAAACAGTCTCCTAGGGCATGGTTTGGCAGATTCCTCACAGCTATGCTCAAATTTGGGTACAAACAGACTTAGTCTGATCACACTATCTTTATTCGGAGACGTGATCAGGGTATTGTGGTCCTTATCGTCTATGTGGATGACATCGTGATCACTGGTAATGATGTAGAAGAGATTACGAATCTCAAGTCTCTCTTATCTGCAGAGTTTGAGGTGAAAGACTTGAAAAGATTACGATATTTTCTGGGTATTGAGGTGACTAGATCGGATCAGGGTATCTTTATATCTCTGCAGAAGTATGTTCTAGATCTGTAGCAGGAGACTAGGATGCTTGGCTATGTTCGTGCGAGCACCCTGATGGAAGAAAATCATGGAATTTGTGAAGATGGTGACGAAGACCATGCAGATGTCACACACTACCAGAGATTAGTTGAGAAACTAATATATTAATCTCATACTCGTCCTGATATTACTTATGCAGTTGGCATTCTAAGTAGATATATGCATGCTCTCAGGATCAGACATCAAGAGGCAGCATATCGGGTGTTACGGTATTTGAAGAAAGCCCCTGGACGTGGTCTTCGAGAACGACCATTTGAGAATTGAAGTTTTCACTGATGTTGATTGGGCAGGATGTCGTGATGATCGGAAATCTACAGCAGGTTATTGTTCCTTTGTTGGAGGAAACCTGGTGACATGACGCAGTAAGAAGCAAAATATAGTGGCCAGATCGAGCGCTGAGGCCGAATACCGTGCTATGTCACAAGGCATGTGTGAGGGACTATGGTTGTGTACCGTTCTAAATGACTTGGGGTTTTCCGTGACGTCTCCTTTCTCCTTGTTCTACGACAACAAGACAGCGATCAACATAGCTCACAATCCAGTTCAACATGACAAGACAAAGCACGTTGATGTTGAATGACATTTTATCAAAAATCACTTGGATAAAAAAATCGCGGTCACACCATTCGTCCACTCTAAAAATCAGCCGGCAGGTGTGTTCACTAAAAGCTTGGGAAGTGACGCGTTCATTGATAAAACAACACTCAAGCCTTTATCCCACTATAATGGGGTCGGTTACATGGATCCTTTGTCGCCATTGTGCCCTATCCTTTGACGTGTTCATTGATGACATCAAAAAATTTGGAATTAACGACATCTATCATCCGACTTGAGGGGAAGAGTTGAGAGATATTACAAGTCAAGTATTTTTCCTATGTTATTATTATTAGTACACGTGGTTATGTGTGTAAGCCGGATTAAGTCTCACACTGTGTGTTTAAGTCTACGAGTCCACTGTAATATTATAAAAAGACCTCTATGGATGAATAATGAGTACTCAATTATTATTTTCCTCCTAATTCTACTAAAAGCAAAGGGAAATCACTAGTTTAAAAGCAAGACAAAAAAACTATACTACATAAATGAGGATGACTGGATGACGACAATACCAACTGATCTGTATTATGCTCTAGTTTCTCAATATTGTAAGAAGAAAATAAAATCACTATAAAATGTGAGAAAAAGGACAATAGAAGAATCTATTGTGCCCCACTACCCGATCAAACTAAAATTTGCTAAAAAGTTTATAAAGTTTACATTGTATTCGTTTAAAAATATTTTAGCAACTAAATTAAAACAATGAAGAAGGGCATTTCTAGCATTATGAACGTGTAGCTACTAAGGACATAAGAAATAACCTTTCTGAAGGGCAGAATTCAATTGAGGAAATGGCAGTTCCAAGGTGAAGATTTTTGCTCCAGTGACAGATTTCCATCTTCTTTACATCAACAATACACATGTCACCATTGCTGCTGCCTCTGAATCAAAGAAAGATAGCATTAGACTTCTTTGAATACTTCAAAGGACAAAAATCAACAAGCTGAAACAGTAACATTCTTAAAAATGTTCATTACAACATAAAAGTAGAATGCAACGTAGAAACTAGAATATGTATGCTTTTCCTACAAGTTCCCACGTGAAACCAAAAGTTCAGGGATTGAAATAATGAAAACTGCATCTCTATATTTTAGCAATAAGGCTAAATGCATCAACGCATAGGCAGGAGCAGTACACCTTATTATTCAAAATAACAAGCAAAAAAACAACAATAGCAAGCTGTGACCTGTAGCTAGAGAATAGGCTGCAAGGAATTTATAGTTAGAACACAAGAAGATTGTAGGGAAGAGAATATTTGAATTAAACCGAGAGAAATGTTCCCGCCAAGTTACATTTTGAGGCATGATTCCTCCCCTAGGCAAAGCATGATTACGAGAACCCTTACCTATAGACACATTTTCCCTAATATAGGGATACAACTCACACACATATTACCAAAATACCACTCTAACTAAACTAATGCACCGGCTATTTTGGGAATATGACATTTGTAGTTGTAGACATAACAATAAATTCCTCGGAAAAAGTAACTTCATAAAATTATAAATACCATATTCACCCACCACTAGAGTACTTCTCAAAAGATTACCATCTCATTCAATGATCCAAATGAGATACACACATAAGCATATATAGTGCCTAGTTCTGAGATACATATGGGCAAATGGTAAATAACCACGACCCAAAATACAAATGCGTTAATACATATAAAACTGATGGGTGTGCTAAACTCGGGTGCGTTACTGGAGAACGTCCATCATCGTATTAGGATCTGTGTCGTCATTGCTTCAATCCCGACGCCAACATATCCATCGTGTCCTTGTCTCCCCGTCCCTTGCCCATTTTTGCCTTCGTAACAATACCTCCATCACGATAAATTTGTCTTGTCCTAAAGGCAGAAGCAACTATCGGGACACACTGCAGCTGTGATGGTGGAGGGGTGACCAGACGGGCTGGCTCGACGTCGCGCCAAAGGTATGCAGCAAAATCTATGATCGCATGTTGCTTTGGATGATAAGGTGCCGCTGGCATATGGGAAAAGGGTGCCTCCCCTATCAAGAGGAAAAGGACTCGTGCTTGAGAAAAGTGCATCGTCAAGCGGTCCTAGTTGAGATGCAGATCTCTGAGTGTACAAAGTGACGCGACGTCGATTATGGCGTCAAGATCACTGAGCTCACAAGAGTAAAAATCTACGCGGAGATGGTTGGGGCCCAGAGTCATGTGCAGGTCCGTACAGAGGGCCTCAGTGGTAGTGTGACGATCGTTGCCCAAACAATCAGAGAGAGAAGGGGAAGGAGTGATAATGTGTGTAGTATACACATTATAACCATATTTTTGTCTATTAAGATAAATCAATTTAGCTAGCTTTCATACATTTTAAAGCGTTATTCACATATTTCTACAATTTTAAGTCAAATGAAGGCAACATTACTGATATGGAGCACATGACACATCTTAGGAGGCGATTTGGAGCAAACCCCGAGAAATTCCCAAGTATATGCACTAGTACATGCATTAGTACATATCGTGTACTCAGGGTGTGTTCAACAACGTTCAATTCCAGCTCAACTGGAAGGCTATGTAGACCAAAAGTGCAATTTTAATTTGACACGCCCTAGGTACACGTTGTGTGCACAGGGCATGCACTCATTAAATATCAGTAACGTTCCATCCAGCATGCCATGGCGATTATAGTAGCAGCCAAAAACACGCCCCAAGTACATGTCATGTACACAAGTCATGTACTCCCAACTTATGACCAAAGGCGCGATTGACTCCAGAAAATGCTCCCAGGCTTTATTGTGATGGTTTCACCAGCTACACGACCTAGGTAGACGTCGTGTACCCAAGTCCTGTACTCCAAACTTTTCAGCTATACAAGCAAGAGCATTCCAGGAGTTCCACTACCACTATTCCAACTAGCAATTCGATATTTAATTTTTTGCACTATTGTTTTACTTCACTTTTGGAGAGGAGAGAAGACTTATCATGTGGAGATGGTCTAGGTACTTGTAAGTTTTCATTTGATTAATCTAGAGATCATGTCTTCTTGTATTTACTTATATCATTCTTTTATCATGACAAATAGCTAAATTCTATAGTGTTTGATCATGATGAACTGTTCATGAAATATTAATATGTTACTTTTTTTATTTTCAAAAGCTCTTAAATAGAAATCTAGGATTTACCTCTAATCAATAATTTATCGATTCCATATTTTCGGTATATGATAGTCAACTAAGATACATATTCTAGTTGGTTGAGAAATCCGTGAATACGAGTAAATCACTCATATGTAAAAAGATTTGTGTAGAAGATTATGAGATGGAAAATTTTTTCAATATATTTCACCTTTGGAAAATCCCTTAAATACATGTATTTGTACAATTATATAGGAAGAGAAGGAGAGAGTCTCATTCTAAAATGTGTGACTAAAAAACCAAAAGAAAGAAATGGGCCAAAGCGTGCCTTACAAGGGCCTTTACATTTTATCTCTAACACTCCTCCGCAAGCTGGAGCATACAAATCGTAGGCACCAAGCTTAGATAAGAACTGATAATATAACGATCGTGGTAATGCCTTTGTATGAATATCAGCAACTTGCCAAGCAGCAGGAGCATGTTTCAATTCTAGTTTCTTCAGTTGAACCTTCTCACGAATAAAGTGATAGTCAACTTAAATATATTTGGTACGTTCGCGAAAAACAAAATTCTTGGCAATATATATAGCATCTTGACTATCACAATATAGGATGGCCGGTGAGGAAAATCTAACACCAAGGTCACTTAGAAGACGTTCCAACCAGATGAGCTCAGATACAACAAAGGTCATCCACTGATATTCAGCTTCGACATATGAGCAAGCAACAACCAACTGCTTCTTGCTACGTCAGGTAATAAGGTGTCCACCAAAGTAAGTACAGTATCCACTTGTGGAGCGGCGATTATCCAGAGACCCAGCATAATCAGTGCCTGAATATGCAATAAGTGATAAGGGAGACGAAGAAGACTTGTATACAAGTCATTGACCAGAAGCAGTCTTTAAGTATCGAAGGATACGCTCAACCGCCTGGAGATTCGAGATTCGAGATTCATGCATAAATCGACTAACAACTCCAACAACAAATGATATATAAGGTCTTGCAATAGTGAGATATATTAGCTTTCTCACAAGACGACGATAATATTCAGGATTTGGAAGGAGTAGATCTGAGTTTGAGGCATGAGCGCAGAGCCTGTGATTAATATCCATAGGAGTGTCGGACGACTTGCATACAGAGTAGCCAGCATCACGAAGTAAGTCAAGGCAGTACTTCCGTTGAGATAAAATAAATCCATCAAGACACCGAGCCACCTCGAGACCAAAGAAGTATCGAAGATTTCGCAGATCCTTGGTTCGAAAAACAAAAACTAAATGTTGTTTTATCATGTGTATTCCAATGAGATCATCTCCAATAATCAAAATATCATCAACATACACCAAGAGAATCACTGTGTCTGTTGGGCAATGACGAGTGAATAGAGAGAAGTTGGTTGAACTTTGAGTGAACCCAACAACATGAATAGTCTGACTAAACTTGTCAAAGCAAGCTCTAGGAGACTGTTTGAGAGCATAAAAAGATTTCTTCAGACGACATACAAGAGGCTCTCGTGTGATCTCAAACACGGGAAGTTGTTGTATATGGACAGTCTCCTGCAAATCGCCATTGAGAAAGACATTTTGACATCCAATTGATGCAACTACCAATGTCGATGAACATCGATGAAGATCAAAACACGAACAATGTTGAGTTTTGCGACCGGAGAGAAGATCTCATTATAATCCAGACCTTGTGGTTACGTGAAACCAAGAGCTACAAGGAGAGCCTTCAGACGTTGAATAGACCCATCCAGGCCATGTTTGATGGCAAATACCCACTTACAACCCACAAAAGTCTGGCCGGGAGGAAGAGAAACAAGATCTCAAGTTTGGTTTGCCCAAAGAGCAGTCATTTCCTCGTCTATGGCCGCCCGCCACCCTGGATGTCGAAGAGCTTTGTGCACAAAATTAGGGATGGAGATAGTGGAACAATAAGTTGCGAATTTTTGGAGCTCCAGAGAGAGGCGATGTAAGGAGACATAATTTGTCATCGGGTGAGCAGTCGAGACGTTTGCCGGATCTGCAGACCGCAAAAGAAGATCGGTAGAGGGCATCTTCCGTAGAGCAGACGAAGGAGGACGACGAGTATACACATGAATAAGAGGTAGTTTTGGAGGGACTGACGTAGGAAGGAGAGGTGGTTTTGGTGGGACTGGCGTGGGAAGAAGAGGTAGTTTTGGTGGTATTGGCGTGGGTAGGATAGGTGGAAGGGTAGAAGTAACATAGACAGTAGCCCGTGGAAGTAGAGGCGGAATTGTAAAATCAGTTGGTTGAGAATGATAGGGTTGGTCTTCGAGAAAGGTGACATCAGCGGAAGTAATAACATTGCGATCCTTGGGAGAGAAGCAGACATAGCCCTTCTGAGTCCGTGAGTAACTAACGAACATATACTTTGTGGCATGTGGAGCAAGCTTGTCTGTGAACGGGCCAAGATTATGAACAAAACAAACACAGCCAAAGAAACGAGGTGTGACTGAAAAGGGAGATGTGAAGGGAAAAAAAGGTTGAAGGGAGCCGCGAAGTTGAGAATGAAGGAATGTATGATGGTAATAACATTGCAGGCAGTAGACACCGCGAAATTCCAGTAAAGTGTGGGAATATTCATTTGAAACATAAGGGAACAGGTAACCTCAAGAAGGTGACAATTCTTGTGTTCTCCAACGCCATTTTGTTGGGGGTATAAGCACAAGATGTTTGATGGATTATCCCAAACTCAGTACATAAGTCGGTAAAAACATGACTTGTGGAATCACAGCATTGTCGGTTCAAATAGTTTTAATGGTAGTAGAGAACTGTTTATGAGTTCCAATAATAAAGGCCCGAAATACACGAGTTAGCTCAGAGCGATCATGAAGGAAATACAATCATATCATACAAGAGTAATCATCGATAAAGGTAATAAAGTAACGATAACCAGAGACCCTGGTTGTTTTGTAAGGTGCCCAAATATCCGAATGAACTAGAACAAAGGAAGCATTGCTCCGAGTACAATGGGGTGAAAAAGTAGAACGATGTTGTTTGTCGTAGATACAAGACTCGCATGTGAAGTCATTGAGGGATAAATCCGGGAGAGCTTTCCGGAGGACGTGTAGAGGATCATGCCCAAGACGTCGGTGCCGCTCGACAGAGCTACTAGAGGTGAGAATCATGGGGGGAGGGGAGAAGGGTCGAGTATGTAGAGCCCATTCGACAGTTTCCCTTTACCGATGATATTTTGCGTACGCCGATCCTGACAACAACAGAGGTGGGATAGAATGTTACATAACAATCAAGATCTCATGTGAAACGACTAATATAGAGGAGATTGAAAGGGGAGCCCGAAATATGAAGAACTGGGCGAACAGTGATGGAGGGTGTAAAGTTCAGGTTTGCGAAGCCAAAGACGGGAATGGTGTCCCCACTAGCAACAATAATGAACTTGGGATGCACAAAGACCAAGTATTTTGAAGGTTTCTGTGGGGTAATGTGGTGTGAGGCTCCTGAATCCAGAATCCAAGATGAACTCTGGGCAAGACAAGAGGTATCGCCATCTGAAATAGACACAAAAGAGCCCGGAGAATGGCCGATCATCCCTTAAAGTTGCTGGAGTTGGATGCGCAAGACATCAATGTCCGTTTGAATGTTGTTTGGAGTAGAATGTACAACCATCGGTGAAGAGCGAAACATAGCAGAAGCTGGCAGAGAAGGGTAGACACAGATCTTGCAATCAGGATGTTGACGAATAGGAGATCGAGCGGGCAAGGAGGGCGGCGACAAGAAGCGCAGTCTGGGGCTGCAAGCTGCAAGTTGTATACAAATACCAATGCGCTGACAATGGCAGGAGAGGAATGTTGCAATCACACATACTTGTGGCTAGGGACTTGCAGCTAGGGGCAGAGGAGCAGTTGAACGGTCAAGCTGGCAGAGGCCATGGCCAGGAGGTCAAGAGAAGCGGCCACTTAGAAAAAACTGGCGGCTAGTTGCAGCGGATAGAAGAGCCGGCAGAAGACTGGAGGCTAGGGGCAGAGGAGCAGCTGAGCGGCAAGCGGACAGAGGAAGCGGCCAGGCAAGAGCAGCAGCATGGATCAGATGCAAGAAGTTGCGGCAAAGAAAGCAAAACAGGAGGTTAGGAGGGTAGCGGTGGCCTGGAGATTAATAGTGGCAGCTAGGCGAACACCAAGCATGGTGAGGAGAGCAAGTAGTTGCCTGGAGATCCACTCCTGTGGCTAGGCGAGCAACGATCGAAGGGAGACGAACAACAGGACGGGTTGCACAAGTTGAGAGAGCAAACAGAGAGTTCTCACAACCTGCGGCAAGAAAGAGTAGGTCGCAGAAACATGCAGACCAGCGTGGCCCATTGACGGGGGGAAGAATCCCTATAAAAGCAGAGGGGGGAGAAATGGAAGGGGTAAGCAAAGAGAGGGGTGCAGTTAAGCCAATTGTAACCGCAGAGAGAGGAGGAAGGCTGGGCTGTAAACGAGGAGCTGTGATTAAAGATTTTTCTAACCACCCAGAGATTGTCAGCAATCGAGAGCACAATTTTAAAAAAAATTATCGTTGGCTCTGATACCATGTAGAAGATTACGAGATGGAAAAATTTCTCAATATACTTCACCTCTGGAAAATCCTCTAAATACATGTATCTGTACAATTATATAGGAAGAGAAGAAGGAGAGAATCTCATTCTAAGATGTGGGACTAAAAAACCAAAAGAAAGAAATAGGCCAAAACGGGTCTTACAAAGGGCCTTTACATTTTATCACTAACAATTTGCATGCACCCCTCGAGAGAGGAAGGCATAAATTTTTTGAATTTGAGTCAAATCTAATAGCGAAGTTCACCTCGTAAAGCGTAGGGGGTTTGATTATAGAATAAGAATTTGATCGATCAACCAAAGGTTAGATGATAGCATTCCTTGAGAAACGTGGTATCATAAATTTGGATCCTCTACGGTCAAGATATTTTATTAAGAAGCTTGTTATTCAATTTGAGTTTATTTTGTTTTGAGAGATTGTTGATCAAGTGTCACTTTTTTCCCTTATTTCTCACTCAAATTATATTTCTTCTTTTCTTTTATTAAAAACCACCCAATTTGATTATTGAGATAAAATAATAGTAATTTTGTGAGTAGAAGTAATTAACAGATCATGTGAAAATACGACATTTGATATTTTAATCTAAAATATACTAGTTATAATATGATAGGTACGCTTGCCTATTGGAATTATATAGCTTTTATATATATGCACAAATAATTCTTTTATTAAATTTTTGGCGTCGTTGTCGGAGAGTACTTGTTGATATTTTGAAAGCAAATGCATTATTAATTTTATAATTTTTTTCTTTAAATTTTACTTTCTTTATTCTCAACCTCTTTTTTTATTATTTTTCTTTTCCTTTTTCAAAAATTTCATTCTTACAAGTAAAGATTGTTTTATTTCATTAATAAAAATGTCATCTAAATTACAAACTAAAGTTGCTGCACTTTCTAAAAAATTCGAATTTATGAAAACCGCAACAAGGCATATAAATGTTTGTAATTTTGGTGAAGAAATGATCATAATAGCGAGGAATGTTCTTTAGTTTATTCTCCAAGTTTTTCTAATGATAATACTTTTTGTAGAAAATATTCTTATGAAGAATTTGTCTTCTATAAATTCGTGGTGGCAACATAACCAGGATACTTATCCTAATTTTTATAATACCAATTCTTCCAGGGATTTACATTCTGAAGAATTTCCTTCATGCCCATATTTTGAATATGCATGGTTGCAAGATCACCCTGATAGTTCATCTTGCCAAAAAGAAAATTATTTTAACCCCAATCAATATTCCTACATTTTTAATACACAAAGCTCTACAGCTAATCTTGGTCCAAATTCTAGCCCAGACTGGCCACAAATTATTTTATAAGAAGAAGTTATATTTTGGACTCCTCACTACATACCATATAAATTATTGTGGCACATGATATTAAGATTGGCGGCCACTCTGGAATTACAGCTACGATTAAACGGCAAGCACACTATTTTTATTGGCCGGGTATGCACAAAGAGGTGCACTATTATATCCATTGTTACGAAGTTTACCAAAAGGCCAAATATCGCAATGACTTGTCATATAACACCCTACAGCTGTTACCCATTCCATCCCAGATTTGGGTAAATATTTTTATCAATTTTATAACTCATTAACCGAAATCTAAAACCTATACGACCATATTGATCATGTTGATCGATTAACCAAAGGAGCACATTTTGCTCCGCTCCCAACTTACTACACCGCAACCTTAATTGCGCAAGTTTTCAAGGAGTATTGCGGTAAACTACATGATCTACTCGAAAAACCCGTTTCATATAGAGATTCGATTTTTTAAGTCATTTTTGGTTGACTTTCTTTAAGAATGGGACGAAACTTCGTTTTAGCTCGGCCTACCATCCACAAACAGATGGATAGACTGAGCGGGGCAACCGTTGTATAAATCAGTATTTACGCTTATTTTCTCATCAGCATCCATTGTATTGGGCTCAGCTTCTAAGCTAGGCTGAATACCACTATAACACTAACTATCATGCTTCGGCCGGCATGTCGCCCTTTGAGGCCATGTTCGGATGATAAGCACCCAATTTTCTTGCATTTGATGCAGATGGTGCATCGACCGATCAGTTATTACCAAGTACCACGTCCAGAGAATATTACTACTACAGCTACAGAGTCGATTACAACATGCCTAGAGAAAAATGAAAAAATATGCAGATATAAAAAGAAAGGAGATCTCGTTTCAGAATGGAGACTTGATGCGGCTTAAGCTCCACCCATATACACAATCATCCCGGCATAACAAACAATGCAAACGGTGATATTTTGGTCCATATGTTACCTTGTCAACTCTGGATAAAACACAATACAGCGTTTGGAATTAACACGCACCTGCAATGGTACCTTGGCGAGGGCATCTATCAGGAAGCAACCTCCAGCCCAGTTCCATTGTCATCCCCCTCCAGAAATTATAACGATTCCTAACTCTACAAATTCTATGCAGCAACATAAACATTTCAGCAAGCAAAAGACGCCAGCAACATGATCCATTAGGGAAGATGACCTCCAGACAAGTTCCCTTGTCATCCCTTCCTCACAAACTCTAGCTATTTCTAACTCCACACTTTCTGTACAGAAAAATAAACAAACCAGAAAGGGAACAACACCTTCAGACACAAGTTCAACTGTTCCAGATCCAGTTTCTCTCAACAGGGAAGAGAACCTCCCAAACAATATCAATGTTATCCCTCTAGATTTACCCCACCCAACTAATAAAAATTTATTTTCTCCCACTCAGCATCTCACACCATGAACACCAGAAAACGAATAAAGACAGCCAGGCAAGCTTCACCAGCAAATAAAAGGGGATACAGAGTTGCCACTTCCAGCAACTTCTTCCAGCAACTATCTTCGATGATCACTACAGACATCATCTTCACTTCTGCGCCGACTTCCCACTCTACCGCACGTTCCATGCCGTCGACGCTCCCTCACCGGACGCTTCAAAAGGGGGATGGTTCGATGGATCTAGGGTTTTCTTGTGAAGCTGCTTTTAAGCTTCCTCCTAGCAAGGATAAAAGGCCAGGCAGCTAGTACGCCCTCGGGCAGCAATTTGGGGAAGGGCGGGAGATGTAGCGGACCAATGTAGCGGGTTTGTTCTTGTGTATCACCACCCAGATGGATACATCGTGCAAGATGGCTGGTGGATCATGTGTCAGGCTACGTAACCGTCATGAGGGGTTGGCCCTTGTAAATATAGGAAAAACTGTAATACGGATTAACCATGAATCAATTACTTTTACTTGTTTACTTTTTCCTTTCATATTTTCATCTCTCTTCTCCGGTCTTAACAACCATTCTCGCCGGAAACCACCGCACAACACAACAACCACTAATGACAAACCCTTCTTCATGGCCGCCGGCCACAACAGTGCAACCTTTGCCTCTACCAGACCCTGCAGGCGACCTCCCGACACAATTTCCGTCTTCCCCGCCGTAGATTTCACTAGAGCAACCGCCACTCTCCGTCGTCAGTGTCGTTTCACCGCAACTACCAATCCCCGTGGTCAACCACTCACCGCCTCTTTTACCGGCCCCTGCTCTGTCGAACCTTTTGGCCACATTGTCGCTTCGTCTACAGCCACCTGCTTTGTCGGCCCCTACGAATCAATTTCTTCCATCCACCGTTTCCAAGTCGATGCTGTCATTTTTGAATGTCGACACTCATTGTCCGGCCGAGCTATTGTCACCTTCAATTGTCCGCAACCGTCGGGCACCCTCGTTCCGTCCATTCATTGCCACATGTTCTTCCATTGTGGACGTCATGCCGCTCAATGAAGCCTCCATTAAAGCTGTGACGACTCAGGTCCGGCTCCAATCAGGACCACGTCCACCGAGGGAGACCCAGCGAGATCCAGCTGGCATAGTCCGGGTTGCAGCCCAATCACCCAACCCTTCTCCATGCCCACAGGAGGGTGTTGGTGGTCGTAGCCCCCCTTTGATGAGAGAACTCAATAGTTAAGTTGGGTCATAGGGGGATTTTTCAGGAGGTCACCCATCCCGGTACTACTCACATCCGAGCACGTTTAACTATCGAGTTCGCTCATCAAAGGGATCGGAGGTTGTGACCACCAACAACCCGCCAGTGGGCAAAGGTGCCGATTGAGGCAATCCATGGAGAGGGGTTGGGGTGCTTGGGCTGCAACCCGGTAACCGGAACCGGACCAAATGGAAATTAGAGTACACGCTGGGGTGCAGGGACGTTACAATAAAAGTGCATTTTTTTTGTTACGACCCAGGCCTGGCTCCAATCGGAACCACATCCACCGAGGGAGACACAGCGGGACCCAACGGGCATTGTCCGGGCTGCATCCCAAGCACTCAACCCTTCTTCATGCCCACAGGTGGGTTGTTGGTGGTCGTAGCCCCCCCTTTGATGAGCGAACTCGATAGTTAAGTTGGGCTATACGGGGACTTCCCAAGAGGTCACCCATCTCAGCACAACAGTTGGTGGTCGTAGCCCCCCTCTTGGGAAGTCCCCGTATGACCCAACTTAACTATCGAGTTCACTCATCAAAGGGGGCTACGACCACCAACAACCCGCCTGTGGGCATGGAGAAGGATTGGGTGCTTGGGCTGCAGCCTGGATGATGCCAGTTGGGTCCCGCTGGGTCTCCCTCGGTGGACGTGGTCCCGATTGGAGTCGGGCCTGGGTCGTCACAACAGCAATGCGATAATGGGAGTTTTTCTGGCTGGAAATCGAAGATTGAGATGATCAAGTGGTGCACGTCTCGTTCGAGCTTGAGGACAAGCTCGATTTGTAGGATGGGGGAGATGTTATGGGCATCGTATTTCATTATTATTGAGTCTTATTATGTATTCTTTATCGAGTCTTATTATGCATGTTAAATGTCGGGTCTTTATTTATATCGAGTCTAGCGTAGGTTATATTGTGTTGTAACTGTAGAGAAAGGTCCAAACCTTATATATACTTCTTGAATATCAAAAACAAGTATGAGTACAAATATATAGGAGAGAGGAGAGTAAGATCTAGCTATATAAATAATGTGGGACTAAACACAAAACCCTACAAGTGCTAAGTTAATGGGCCAATACATTATTTTTCCTAGTATTCTCTAACACTCTCCCGCAAGCTGGAGTGTACAAGTCCTAGGCACCACGCTTGGACAAGAACTGATAGTAGAGACGTTGTGGTAAGGCCTTGGTGAGGATGTCAGCAACTTGCGGAGCAGCAGGAACATGTGTTAACTCTATATTCTTCAAATGAACCTTCTCCCGAATGAAATGATAGTCAACTTCAATATGTTTTGTTCGTTCATGGAAGACCAGATTCTTGGCAATGTGTATAGCAGTTTGACTGTCGCAAAGTAAAGTGGCAGGTGAGGAGAGATTGACTCATAGATCATCAAGGAGACCCTCAAGCCATGTGAGCTCAAACACAGCTGCTGCCATCGATCGATACTCGGCCTCAGCAGATGAGCGAGCAACCACGGACTGTTTCTTGCTGCGCCATGTAATAAGATGTCCTCCAAAGTAAGTGCAGTATCCACTTGTGGAACAACGGTCATCCAACGAGCCAGCATAATCAGCATCAGAGTATGCAATCAGAGATAAGGTTGACGAAGAGGGCTTGTATACAAGTCCTTGTCTAGGAGCATTCTTCAAGTATCGAAGAATACGCTCGACTTCCTGAAGATGAGAGATACGTGGCTCATGCATGAATCGATTGACAACTCCAACAACAAATGATATATCAGGTCTCGTAATAGTGAGATATATCAGCTTTCCCACAAGACGACGATAATACTCTGGATTCGGAAGGAGCAAATCAGAGTCCGAGGCATGAGCACAAAGCTTATGATTGATATCCATGGGAGTATCAGCAGGCTTGCATCCAGAATAACCCGCATCATGAAGTAAGTCAAGACAAAACTTTCTCTGAGATAACACAAGCCCATCAAGTCTCCGAGGCACTTTGAGACCAAGAAAATATCGAAGGCTTCTCAGGTCATTTGTTTGAAACACAGTCGCCAGATGCTTTTTGATCATCTGTATTCCTGGAAGATCGTCTCCAATAATCAAAATATCATCCACATATACTAACAGAATCATTATGTCTGTTGGACGATTACGAGTGAACAGAGAGAAGTCGGCCGAGCTCCGAGTGAACCCAACAACACTAACGGTCTTACTAAATTTATCAAACCATGTCCGAGGAGATTGTTTGAGACCATAAAGAGACTTCTTCAGACAACAGACAAGAGACACTTCCGTGGTCTCAAACCCGGGAGGTTGCTGCATATAAACGGTCTCCTGTAAATCGTCATTAAGAAAAATATTTTTGACATCCAGTTGGTTCAATGCCCAGTGGCGGTGAACAACGAGGGAGATCAACACACGAACAGTATTGAGTTTAGCGATTGGAGAAAAAGTCTCATCATTATCCAGACCTTGTTGTTGAATGAAACTGTGAGCTACTAGACGAGCTTTCAAACGGTGAACTGTCCCATCCGGACCCTGTTTGACGGCAAACACCCACTTACATCCCACACAAGATTGTCCAGGAGGAAGCGGGACCAGATCCCACATGTGGTTTGCCCAAAAAGCAGACATTTCCTCGTTCATATCCACCCTCCACCCAGGATGTTGGAGAGCCTCCTGCACAAAATTAGGGGTGGAAATAGAGGATAAAGAAAGAGCACTTTGTCGGAATTCCGGAGAGTGGCGGTGAAAAGAGACATAGTTTGCCATCGGGTGGGCAGTGGAACCTGTTGCCGGATCGCAGGCTGCAAAACATCATTACAGGAGGGCATCTCCCGTAGGGTAGTAGACGAAGAAGGACGTTGAGTGTACACACAGATGATAGGTGATTTAGGTGGGATTGGTGTGAGAAGGAGAGGTGGAAGGTTTGAATGAACAGGGATAGCAGGCTGCAGAAGAGGTGGCGGAAGTGGAGAATCAGCTGGTTGAGAGTAATATGGTTGATCTTCGAGGAAAGTGACATCAGCAGAAGCAACAACCTTGCGATCCTTCTGAGTCTGAGAGTAACCCACAAACATATATTTAGTGTCACGTGGAGCAAGTTTGCTAGTGGACAGGCCAAGATGATGAGCAAAGCATACGCAGCCAAACACGTGAGGGGTGATGGAGAAAGGAGGTTTGGAGGGAAAAAAAGTTTGAAGGGAACCACAAAATTGAGAAAAAAGGAATGCATGTGGTTAATAAGAGTGTAGGCGGTAGAAACCGCAAAATTCCAATACTGTTTGGGAACATTCATTTGAATATAAGAGAGCGGGTGACCTCAAGCAGGTGACGATTCTTGCGTTCAGCAACACAATTTTGTTGAGGGGTATAAACATAGGAGGTTTGATGGATTATCCCGAACTCAAAACATAGGTGTGCAAAGGCATGACTAGTGTATTCATGAGCATTATCAGTGCGGAGGGTTTTAATTGTAGTGGAAAACTGGTTACGAGTTTCAATGAAAAAAGTACGGAATACACCCGGTAATTCAGAGCGGTCACAAAGGAGATACAGGTCACCCGAGAGTAATCTACAAATGTGACAAAGTAACGATATCCAAAAACACTACCAATTTTGTAGAGTCCCCAAATATCAGAGTGTACTAGATCAAAGGGAGCATGACACCAAGTAGTATGTGGTGAGAACGTAGACCGATGATGTTTCTCACAGATACAAGACTCACACGTGAACTCTTGGAGGGACACTTCAGGGAGAGATTTTTTGAGTATGTTTAGAGGAGCATGACCAAGACGTCGATGTCAATCAACAGAGCTAATAGAGGACAACACCGATGGAGGAGAGGGGTCAATGATATAGATACCATTCGACAGGTGCCCTTTTCCGATGATAGTCTGCGTTTTGCAATCCTGCACAGCACACAAGTTGGAAGAAAAAATTACATCACAATCAAGATCAGTAGTGAGATGACCAATAGAGAGAAGGTTGAAAGGAGAGCTCGAAACATGAAGGGTAGAGCGAAGAGTGATGGAGGGAGTAAGGTGAATATTTGTCACGCCAGAAACGAGAATGGTGTCCCCACTAGCAACAATGATGAACTTGGGATGGACAGAGTTCAAATGTTGTGGTGGTTTTCGTGAGGTAATATGGTGAAAGGCCCCGGAATCCAAAATCCAGGATGAGCTATGAGCAAGGCAGGAGGTACCACCATCGGAAATAGACACCACTGAGCCCGGAGGACAGCTGAACATCTTGCAAGGAATAGTCCGCAACGGGCACAAGCAGCGACTATGAGACAGTACGCAGCGGTCACGGTGACAACGCACCAGCGGCAAGAAAGTCCACGACCAGTGCGGTAAGAAACAGTCTTTGGTGGTCACGGTGACAACGCACCAGCGGCAAGAAAGGGCAGGACCAGCGAATTGAAGAGAGCTCGTAGCGGATAGAAACAAGCCGCGACGGTTAGAGGCAGACCGCACCAAGATCAAAAATGACGAACAGGCACCAGACCGTGGGGTTAGAAGCAAACCGCAACAAGATCGGTAGAAGCATTCTGTGTGAACAACCAAGTCGAGCCGAGAAGCGAGAAGCGACAAGCAGACGACAAGAGAAGAGCGGCAAGGCAAGAAAGAATTCCTTGCGACAAGAAGGAGACCACGCGACAAGGAGAGAACTTGAGGCCAGAGACAGGTCGCAGCGGGAAAGAACTCCTTGCGACAAGAGCGATAAGATTCCTTGCGACAAGGAGACCGCGCGGCAAGGAAAGAGGCCGCAGCGATAAGACCGAGAAGAGATCGTGCGACAAGAAAAGAAAGGTGGTCGCAGCGGATAGAGACGGGTCACAGTGGGTAGAACTTGAGGCCAGACAGTTAGATCTAACCGCGGGAAGAGGGGAAGCCACAGCGGGTAGAGAGCAGCCCGTGGCGGTTAAGAAGATCTAACCGCACAGGAGTGGGGTCCACGTGCCAGAGAGATGAAGGCTATAAAAGAGAGTAGAAGAGAAAGAGGAGGTGGATCCACAGGAGAGAAGGAGGCAGTTAGAAAAGAAGGAAGCCGCAAAACAGTGCGGTTAGGCAGTAAAATAGGTCGCCCGGTTAACAGGAGGACTGGGCAGTTAGAGAAAACCAGGCCGGACCGTTTCCCTCTGATACCATGTAGAGAAAGGTCCAAACCTTGTATATACTTCTTGAATACCAAAAATCAAGTATGAGTACAGATATATAGGAGAGAGTAGAGTAAGATCTAGCTATACAAATAATGTGGGACTAAACACAAAATCCTACATGGGCCAAGTTAATGGGTCAATACATTATTTTTCCTAGTATTCTCTAACAGTTATTATATTATGTCTTTATGTCGCATCGTGTCATATTTAGCCCGAGATATCATAGTTACATTCATGCCCTCTTGTAAGCTTATATAAAGACACAAGGTATGTTGAAAGGAGGTATCAAATGAAGAACTCTAATTGCATGTCCCCCTTGTGAGATCTTGGAAGCTCTCTCCCATGAGCAAGCCCCTATTAGGCAGCCGCAGTTCCGGCTCAATTGTATCCTCGTCGCCATCATCATCACCTCCGGTCATCCTCCCGCATCCCTACCGGTGTTAAGGACTAGGCTCATAACAGGAACACGTTAGGAAAACATGTAATGGGAAATTGGACATGCAACATGTAACATGTTGCGTATGTACATCCTTGCAGAATATCAGCATGTTACATGAGGATGATGTCCCAATTTAGCGGCCTAAACTTCTCTAACTTTTAACATGACAGTAATGCCCAGAACCACCAACACAGAACCTGCTGCGAAATACGGATAACAATTTCATTTGCAGTTTGGAAATGTTGACCACAAATGGATCTTTCCAATTCTGTAACATTTTTTTAACAAAGAAAAGGAAATGTAAGGATGCAATATTGAGCAGAAGTCCATTGAAATAATTAAAAAAACATGCTTTTGGGTGAAGTGAAAAGATAAATTCAAAATTAATGTGAAGTTCTCTTATAAATCTCAACTGCAGATGTTCACAAACAAACATAAAAAAGGATTTCATGTACTTACAATGCTAGGTATTTCCCATCCAAGCTAACAGAAAGTGAAGAGATCGGTTTTCTAAGCAATCCTTTGAACCCAATTCTATTCCACGTACTAAGGTCCCATACAGCAGTGACCACCTTGCCTCCTGTTGAATATAAATTAATGTTCTTGAAAGAGTAGAAAACATATGACTATAGATACACATCTACAAAATGCACAGTACCCTTTCGAACTGTACAAAACAGAAAAGGCCTCATGCCATCTCTAGAGAATCGGCAGCATTCAATCTTTTCATCCTAAGAATGCATACATAAAAAAAATTCATTAGACGTCAAATGCAGAAATTCAAAACATAAAAATGCTATAAGAGGAGCCATCTAGAAACTGTACTGCAGCACGGGTCAATGAAATCAATGGAGCTGCATCATTAATTTTCCATATTCTTGCAGAACCATCGGAAGAAGTTGAAACCAAGAACTCTGAGTCTAAGCTGCAGTAAGGAATTTAGGAAGTTAGATTGAAAGTAAATAAAAGAAGTGTATGAAAGGAAATTCACATGAATAATTAGTCATGCTGTGCGCATAAAGTACGGCTAGGTGATCCATATGCACTGAATTCATTCATTAAGAGGGTGTTACAAACCTAGACAAAGGTGTAACATGCCGCCGCCGCAGGACACCATGCACGCCGCAGGACACCATGCACGGACTAGGAGAAGTACACTCTCGATCCGTCACAGCATAGTTTTATTTTTCATGTATGCACATTTGTCTCCTTCGCACAAGGAAACTTTTGGAAACATCTATTTTCTATGTTTGTAATTTTGATCCTTGCTACTTGAAGGAAGGTGGGTGCAGAAATATGCGTGCAAGAATTAAACTCCAAATTCTCTCTCTTCTTTCTCCCGATCCGTTTCCCTAGTCGTTGCAATGTTCGTGCCGCACGTCTCACACCGTCCCTCTCTCGAATCACTCCATAGTCCATCCTACACCGGCGTCCCCTCCAACATTAATAATAGGTTCTCGGGGTTCTCCAAAGACGAACTTCAATCTCCTCCAAGACTTCCATCTCTCCGGCCCTATCATCTGGGTATTAGAGCCAACTGTTACACTGGCGGCCTCCTAGCCACCTCTGCCTTAGGCGCCAGTCCAGGCTAATGATCCCAAGCCCGTGCACGCCCTACCAACGCCAATCGACGACAATGTGCTTGTGTGTGCCATGCAAAAGTCGTGGGACATCATCGACCTCGCCTTTCCTCCACTCCGTGAGGCTTCGCCAGGATTCCCAGTGGTTAATGGGAGCGATTTCGCCAAAGACTCAACCCTCCTTCCAGGTAATTACGAAATACTTTGCACACCCCTCCGCATTCCACCCATGTCGTCGTTTATTCACATGAAGGGCACCCATGTTTACGTTGCTCCATTCATAGAGATGTTTGACAAATTGATTACGAATCATTTGAATGCCATGGAAGCCCTCATGGCCCGAATAGACTGCGATCGTTCTTCTCCGCAGCCATCGTGAGTCCCTTCGGACTCCTCTCACAAGGGGATATCGGACCCCCGCCGGCCATTATTCCTTCCTGTTCTAAGGGTGGCGGCGTTCCCCACTACGTCAAAATGGGCTTTTCGGTCTTCAACACTCGCGAAGATCCTTTGACATGATTGACCCGTTGTGAGCCGTTTTTATGAACCAACGGCCACCATGGGAAGATGGATCAATGTCACTTCATTTCATTTAATGGGATTCATTCAGCTTCAGTGCTCGCAGTCGCACCAGGAGTGCCTCCTAACTTGGGAAGAGTTCAAGAGCACCTACAACCTTCGCTTCGGGACCCCCTCTGCATGGAAATTCCATTGGCAACCTTGTGCCCATCAAGCAAACTAGCTATATCGATCACTATCTGGAGAAGTTTTAGGTTCACCTCTCCAGCTCTCCCTTTGTGCCACAGACACGTCAAGTGCCCATATTTACGACAGACCTCCATGAGCGTCTTCGCCTCGACATGGAGTTTCAAACACATGTCTATTTTACCACAGTAATGAGTATCGCCCGCCTCTGCGAGAAACATCTATTTATGGATCGACCTTACAACTACCGATGTGGAGGGGAGGGATAGTTGTGAAATGTTATTCTTCAAGTCGTTTATCTTTTTTCTTCTATGTACACCCCGGTCGGGGTAGTTATGTCTTTTACTTGTTTTTAGGTTTCTTGTATTCCCAACATTTCCCCTTAATCAAATATATGTATGAGTAAGGGACTAGCATTATTCGATCTATCTGAGACATTCTTTTCCTCTCCACTTGGTATCAGAGTCGAAATCCCGTACTCACGACCACAACTCGCCCTAACCCTAGCCTTCGTTCTCAAAACGAACTCGCCGTCGCTCGGTTCGACCTCTCCCGTCGCGCTTCTTCTGCACACGACCGCAACTCGCCGTCCCTCTTCTCTACGCGCTTCCTCATCGTGATGTCGGGCGGCACTCTTGCCGGCTGCTGAGAGGAACGCCGTCGTCGTTCCTCCATGAAGCAGCTCGTCTCTCCTTCATGAAAAACGAGCTCTACACGGCCTTCTTGTCGCTGTCTGTGTTGCAGTGCCGCCGATCTGTGCTGTCCCGGGCCTATACCGTGCCGCTGTGCTGTCCTGTGCCGCTGATCTGTGCTCCCGTACCGCTGTCTGTGCTGATGTGCCGCCGTTGTCTGTGTTGTTGTGCCGCTGTCTGCGCTGCTGTTTTGTGCCGCTACCGTGCCGTGCCGCTGCCTTTGTTGAACCCGGTCTGTTGATCTGTGTTGTTCTTGCTCTTGTGTCAGTATAGGTGAACCCGATTCATCGGTTTCTTCTCTGGGCGCGATCCAACCTCCGATGGTTAAGCCTCAGTGGACCCATGGACACTCTAGCTCCTTGAAGATTACCACGGTTCCTCTGGATGACACGAATTACCTAGAATGGTCTCGTGCTGCTCAACATGTCATCCGTAGCCAACAGATGTTTGGCTATATCGATGGGTCGATTACGGAGCCTCCAGTGTCTGATCCGTCCAAGAAGCGCTGGGATTCTGATAACTCTCTTGTTGTGTCTTGGCTCCAGCATTCGATGTCGCCCAATGTCTATCGGAGCTATATGCTGATGGACTCTGTTGGAACACCCTATTACTGATTTGGGCAAGGATCACTATGTCCTTAGGAAAATTGTTTTGATCTCCTTGTATAGTTTTTAAGGTCAATTAGATTGAGTCTAAGGGTTAGAATTTAGGCCTGAAAGTTGCCCCCAAGACCCTCAGATCAGATATTCAAATTCAGGAGACTAAGTCATTTTCGTCGAGCTCAGGTCGACGAATCGTCGAGCTCAGGTCGACGAATCGTCGAGCTCAGGTCGACGAATCGTCGAGCTCAGGTCGACGAATCGTCGAACTCAGTTCGACTATCTCTGAGCTCAGGTCGACGATAGTTGAGCTCAGATCGACGATTTCTGTTTCCAGTCTAGTTCCAGTCTCTAAGCTCAGGTCGACGGTAGTTGAGCTCAGGTCGACGATTTTCTGGAGAGATCGACGATTCTCAAGATTCAAATTCAGACAGTTATGAAATTCTATCTTATTTATTCCCAGCATTTATTTCAAGGATCTTGTAGCCGTTTCAATTAATCTGGAGCAAGTTTCAAGGGAGATTTAAAAGAATGTTTTCTAGGACTTTCCTACAGAGACAAAATTCATTTAAGGAAGTCATTAATGAGTGGCTAATGACTATCTTGGAGACAGAGAATCAATTCATTCTTTTCAGATCTAAGGAAAAAAAGAGGATTTTATTCTGCTACTCCTAACAGTTACACACAGAAAGAGAACAGTCACAGACAGACACACAGACAGAATTCATTCAGAACACACACCACTGAAGGAGATCAACATACAGAAAAGAAGATTTTCTAGATCTCTTTTGACTCAAGTGTTCAGAGGTTTCATCCATCAAGACTTCAGACACTACACATTCCAGCAACTGCTGGAATCATCCTTTGCTGGAGATCTCATCTACTGAATGCCTATCACCCTAGTGCAAAGCTTCTTTTCCTGAACACTTCCAGATCTCAGGGGGAGCTTTGACAACATCATCCACTAGTCTTCTCTCTGATTGTTGACAGAGAAGAACATCTCACCTCTTTCTTTTCCTGCTGTAAAAGGGTTTCTCAAAACTCCCTTCAAAAGTTTTATGCTGGTTTCTGAGACCTTGTCAAAACTCAGTGGTGGCAAGACACCTGATCAAAAAATCTAGTTTGGTTTTTGAGCACCTTATCAAAAGCTCATTGGTGTCCAGGACACCTGATCAACTCATCTTGCAGTGGTTTCCTACCTAGGGTGGTAGAAGAGTGGATGTACCCAAATTGATTGAGAAATCACTATAGCTCCCTGTGTCTTCTGGTTGTTATATTTTGTTTGCTGTGTGCTGTGTTTTTATTTCTTGCTTTCATAATTTTTATTTACTGCAAGCACCTTACACATATATTTAAATTAAGTCTTCCACTGCAAAATAATTTTTAACTTGAAAATTATTTTAATATACTCTATTCACCCCCCCCCCCCCCTCTCTCTCTCTAGAGTTAAGGTAGATCTTATCCCCACTTTCAATTGGTATCAGAGTCAGGTTCCTTTGGTTGTTATTCAAACTAAATCTTCATCAGATTAGTTGTTCCTACAGGCTAACACCTGAACCAAAAGATCTCTGATAAGATCAATCTTTTATAGAGGGTTTTTATTTTTATTATTTGTATTATATTTATCTTTATATAAAATCATGGCACAAAACAAATATTATGCTAGCACCAGACCTTCAGTGTGCAATCTATCTAAGTTTGCACTTTGGAAGGGAAGGATAAGATTGTACATGAATTATATTGATGAAGATATCTTTAATTCTGTTTTGACAGTGTGTCCAAGACCACCAACAAATACAAGTACAAGTGTTGTTCCTCCTTCAGGAACAGATGCAGAAATCAAAAAATGGAATGTTGCAGATGCCAAAGCAATGAACATTTTGGCACAAACCATGTCTGATGAAATATTTCAAAAAGTAGTTGAATGCAACTCAGCAAAGAGATATGAGACAAACTATCTGAAATAGTGTCAGGATCCGCAGATGAAAGGAAAGATAGAAGATCTCATCTCATAACTCAGTATGAGAACTTCAAGAAAGGAGAAACTGAATCAGTTGCTGATATGTATAACAGACTCAGTCTTATAGTCAATGAACTGAAAACCTTGTACAAGGAGATCTCATTGACTGAACTCAATGACAAAATCCTAATGTGCTTCCCCAGCACTTGGGACTCAAGGATCTGGCCAATCAAGGATGCCAGAAGCCTAAATGAGATCACCACTGAGGCTCTTTTGGGCAAGCTCAAGTCTTATGAGCTGCTCATCAAGAACAGAGAAAAAGAGCAGAAGGCTGCTTCACCAGCAATCAGAAAAGAGAAATCAATAGCATTCAAAGCTATTGAAGATCAGCCTGAAGACAAGGTCACAGGCAATGAAGAGCTGCTAAGCTTACTGGACAAAAAGTTTTATAAAATGGTCAGGAAGGACTTCAGAAAAAAGTCATTCAGAGGGCATGAAAAGTCAAGGTATGATAAGTCCAATAACAAAGAAATTATTTATTTTGGATGCAGGAAACCAAGACACATTGTGCCTGACTGTCCAAAAAATCAGAATAAGAACAAGAAGGACAGGAAAGAAAGGAGAAGAGACAAAGACTTCAGGAAAAACAGCAATGACAAACCCTCCTCCGGCAAGAACAAACATACCAGGAAGGGGTTTGTAGCTGAAACCTGTAGTGAAACAGAAGAAGAATCAGAAGCTTCATCAAGCTCAAGTGATGATGAAGATGATGCTGAAGAAAAGGAGTTCTGCATGATGACTATCAATGTCTCTCAACACAATACTGATGCAGAACAAGAGTTAGAGTCTGAATCAGAAACTCAATCTGAAGAGGATCAGGTAATAGACTCATTTGATTTTAATTCAGAGGACTTCAAATGTGAATTTAAGGCACTTTGTTTAGATCTATTAAAATCTGAGAAAGAAATTATTTCTCTCAGAAATCAACTGTCTGAACAAAGCACCTTAAAATCAGATAACCTCAAACTCTCTGAGGAGTTGGAATGTTGTAGGGAGCAGATAGCCTCACTGAAAAGTGAACAATCAGAGGCCAAGAAGTTTGAAGAATCCCTCAATGGGAGAAGTATCAAACTAATGGACATCACAAGCACAGTGAACTCAAGATTCAATAGTACACTGGGCTTGGGTGCTTCATCCAGCCAACCTACAGTATTAACAACCCCAATCAAGTTTATCTCAGATAAAGGTAAGGGAGTTGTAGAGGTGGCTAGGAAGAATTCTGATTTACCTAAGAAAACAAAAGTTCAACAGAAAACGTCGAACGGAGCTCGACGATCGTCGAATGGAGCTCAACGATCTCAGGCTGAATCGTCGAACTCAGGTCGACGATCTCTGAACCCTGAACTCTGGCATAGTCAATCTTCGAACGGAGCTCGACGATCTGACCCAAGATCGTCGAACTCAGCTCAGAGATCGTCGAACAGAGCTCAGAGTCTTGAAAAATCTTTCAAAGGTAAATCAAACTTCAATCCTAGAGGTCCTACATCTCAGAGGTTTAACTCTTATACTGAATGGATAATACCTCCTAGGAGGTATCATCCTGAAGGCTATAAGAGTCAACCAGAGATGTCTTTTATTTCAGAATTTAAAGATTATCAACCTAGGTCCAAGGTAAACTGGGTCAAAAACAAATAAATTGTTTTATATGCAGGTGAAGACCTATCCAACATCAAACCAGCAATGATATCTGGATAGTTGGTGCTCAAAGCACATGACAGGAAACAAGGAGAATCTCGCATCCTTCAAAGTCAAACTTGGACCCAAAGTAATATTTGGTGATTCAAACTTTGGACAAACAAAAGGATATGGTGCAGTCCAGATTGGCTCAGTCACATTCAAGAAAGTAGCTTATGTGGAAGGACTGAAGCACAACTTAATCAGCATCAGTCAACTGTGTGATGAAGACTATCAAGTGACTTTCAACAAATCCTGATGCAAAATCAAATCAGAGGACAACACAACTGTGTTGACAGGTAAAAGGAAAGGTAACATTTATCTTGTAGATTTTCTTTCAACTAAGGTAGATATATGCTTGTTCAATTCCATTTGTAAACCTAATGAACTATGACATAAAAGATTAGGACATATAAACCTTAGAACCATTGCTAGGCTATCCAAGGACAACCTTGTTAGAGGACTACCTTCTGACCCCTACAAGAAGGAAGGACTTTGCAGGGCTTGTCAATTAGGCAAGCAAACCAAAAATAGCTTCAAGTCACTTAATAAGAGTGATTCACGTAGGATTTTGTATTTGTTACACATGGATATCTTTGGACCCATTACAGTACAAAGCTTAGTATGGAAATCTTATACTTTAGTAGTTGTAGATGACTTCTCTAGATTCACATGGGTGTTTTTTCTAAGGAAGAAGTCTGATAATTTTAAGTGTTTGACAGAGTTTCTCAAATGCATACAGAGTGAGTTCAATACTCACATTGCCCTGATCAGAAGTGATCATGAGACAGAGTTTGATTCTCTTCTTATGCAAGAGTTCTGTCAGAGTGAAGGGATCAGACACACTTTCTCAGCTCCTAGAACTCCTCAACAAAATGGGGTAGCTGAAAGGAAAAATAGAACCCTTATTGAATCTGTTACTACATTGTTGTCAGATGCTCACCTTCCTCTATTCTTTTGGGCAGAGGCAGTGAACACCTCCAACTATGTGTTGAATAGAAGTTTGATACATAAGCTGAAGGGCAAGACTCCTTATGAATTACTCAAAGGGAAGAAACCTAAAGTAGATTATTTTAAAATATTTGGTTGCATTTGTTACATTCACAATAATGACAAGAAATACATAGCAAAATTTCAAGCTAAAGCTGATGAAGGAGTGTTTCTGGGATACTCCATGATCAGTAAAGCTTATAGGGTGTATAACAAATCTACTCTTAAAATTGAAGAATCTGTTCATGTATCCTTTGATGAATCTAACATGTATTTTAAGGAGAAGAATGCTTCTACCATAGAATCTTTACAGGTACACTCTCTTGCTGAAAATTTGGACAGGTTACATATTATACAAAAGGATGAAAGCAGTGAAGATGAAGAAGATATTCAACATCTTGGAGAGAATCTTTTTGAAGAGCCAGTTGTTGTTCCACAAGAAGAAACAACAACACAGGTTGGTGAACAATCAACACCCCCTGTTGATTTAGTAACATCAAGAGACCATCCAATCTCCCAAGTGATTGGAGACATCTCAGCTGGTGTGCAAACCAGAAATCAGGTCAACCAAAACCTGATGCACACCTGCTTTCTTTCTCAAATTGAGCCTCAATCCATTCAAGATGCAGAACAAGAGTTTGATACTGTTTACCTCAGTTGTCTTCCAGATCAGAAAAGTGAAGATCTTACTAAGGTCATTGTGCCTATTTCTAGCTGTGAGCCCAGCATAATATCTTCTTATATAAATTCCTTCAAGGCTGTGGACAGTGCTCCTTCAGTTTTTGTTGTTCCTGCTGCTGCTGCTGATGCTGTTTTAGTTTTTGATGATGTGCTTATGACAGAGGCTAATGACTCTGAGCATGCTGTTTCTGTTGTTATTATTTCTGAATCTGTTGTTCCAGTTACATCTGTTAGTGTTGTTTTTGTTACTGCTGTTGCTGCTGTTGTTTCTTCTGTTCAATCCCAACAACAAAGAGATTACATCAAAAGGCTTGATGAACTATATGACAATCCTCAGAGCTCAGATAGTGATCAATTTAGAACTGATTCTGATGATTCCTCTGCAACCATTGTAAGGAAGAGGAAAGCTAGAAGCAAGGCCCTAAAGAAAGTTCCCCAGGAGAAAATTAAAGATGTAAATGATATTCCATACTATATTTTGCATGATTGTCCAATTTCAGAACCATGGATGCAGTTTTCCAGGAATCAACTAAAGGCAATGAAGAAAAAGATGAAATATGATAAAGGATCATCTCACTTCAATCCTCCTCCTCCTCCTTCACCAGATGCAGGTACTGGTGGAAGTTCTGCTTATCAGTCATTTGTTGCTAAAAGTCAAAGCGCCTCTCAGTTTCAAGGAAGAACTCAATCAAGAGGATGTCAATCAAGAGGCTACCAGTCCAGAAGAAGACAGTATTGGGGAAATCAAAGAGAATTCAGAGTTTATTCCAAAGGTTATTCTAGACAGCATCCTTATCATAGGGAAGGACAAGGTCCCACTGACTCTACATCTGGTCCTTTCCCTTATAAGTTAAAAGATCTAGTTTCTTCCAGAGCTACTCCTGATGATTCATCAAACAGATATGAACCTCCTGTTCCACTTGAAGACCCAGAGAATAATCCTACTTCTTGGACAGCAAGAATGAAAGAGTTGGCTGCACTAGATCAAATTAAAAAGGCAAGAGAACAAGGAAGAGATACATCAAATTTCACTTCTATCAGAACAGAGAAAGAAAGAACTTGAAAGATATTCTTCCAGCAAATTATTTGACTCAGAAAGCTATATGAAGCTGCACCCAGAAGCTGTAGTCCCCAGGACAAAACATCAAACTTCTCTAGGTGCAGATGATGACAGAAGATCCAAGAAATAAGCTTTTAACCCTAACAGAAAAATAGTTCTCAAAAATAGCAAGGAAAAGGAATGATTATGTAAGCTGACAGTGTTATCTATTCTGACTTTCTGATGTGATTTTATTTGTGTTTCTGCAATGCTGTTTTTGATTTTATATCTGCATTGTATGTTTTTATCTCATATGTCATGTAAATAGTAATCCTAACCCAAATATGGGGAGATTGTTGGAACACCCTATTACTGATTTGGGCAAGGATCACTATGTCCTTAGGAAAATTATTTTGACCTCCTTGTATAGTTTTTAAGGTCAATTAGATTGAGTGTAAGAATTAGAATTTAGGCCTGAAAGCTTCCCCCAAGACCCTCAGATCAGATATTCAAATTCAGGAGACTAAGTCATTTTCGTCGAGCTCAGGTCGACGAATCGTCGAACTCAGTTCGACTATCTCTGAGCTCAGGTCGACGATAGTTGAGCTCAGATCGACGATTTCTGTTTCCAGTCTAGTTCCAGTCTCTGAGCTCAGGTCGACGATTTTCTGTAGAGATCGACGATTCTCAAGATTCAAATTCAGACAGTTATGAAATTCTATCTTATTTATTCCCAGCATTTATTTCAAGGATCTTGTAGCCGTTTCAATTAATCTGGAGCAAGTTTCAAGGGATATTTAAAGGAATGTTTTCTAGGACTTTCCTCCAAAGACAAAATTCATTTAAGGAAGTCATTAATGAGTGGCTAACGGCTATCTTGGAGACAGAATCAATTCATTCTTTTCAGATCTAAGGAAAAAAAGAGGATTTTATTCTGCTACTCCTAACAGTTACACACAGAAAGAGAACAGTCACAGACAGACACACAGACAGAATTCATTCAGAACACACACCACTGAAGGAGATCAACATACAGAAAAGAAGATTTTCTAGATCTCTTTTAACTCAAGTGTTCAGAGGCTTCATCCATCAAGACTCCAGACACTACACATTCCAGCAACTGCTGGAATCATCCTTTGCTGGAGATCTCATCTACTGAATGTCTATCACCCTAGTGCAAAGCTTCTTTTCCTGAACACTTCCAGATCTCAGGGGGAGCTTTGACAACATCATCCACTAGTCTTCTCTCTGATTGTTGACAGAGAAGAACATCTCACCTCTTTCTTTTTCTGTTGTAAAAGGGTTTCTCAAAACTTCCTTCAAAAGTTTTGTGTTGGTTTCTGAGACCTTGTCAAAACTCAGTAGTGGCAAGACACCTGATCAAAAAATCTAGTTTGGTTTTTGAGCACCTTATCAAAAGCTCATTGGTGCCCAGGACACCTGATCAACTCATCCTGCAGTGGTTTCCTACCTAGGGTGGTAGAAGAGTGGATGTACCCAGATTGATTGGGGAACCACTATAGCTCTTTGTGTCTTCTGGTTGTTATATTTTGTTTGTTGTGTGCTGTGTTTTTATTTCTTTTTATTTACTGCAAGCACCTTACACGTATATTTAAATTAAGTCTTCTACTGCAAAATAATTTTTAACTTGAAAATTAATTTAATATACTTTATTCACCCCCCCCCCTCCCTCTAGAGTTAAGGTAGATCTTATCCCCACTTTCAGACTCCGCTTTCGAGATCTGGACTCGTGCTCGTGAAACATACTCCCATATTGGAAGTTCCACCCAGGTTTATGAGCTCACTCGCCGCATTTTGGAGTTGTGTCAAGGGTCGATGACTGTCTCATCGTTCTTCTCGGACTTTGAGCGCATGTATTAAGAACTGGACAATTTTGCACATTTCACTCATGCATGTACAGCGGATGCCGTCCTGTTAAAGCAACGAGAGAATCTCTTTCATCTTTATGAATTCTCACTCTTCTACTCCTCTGCATAAGTAACCTGTAACCCAGCCGTCTGTTTGTGGAATATGGTGTGGGGTCCCGGCCGGACCCTCTATTATATTTCATGTGACGGATGGAGGTGTTATAATTTGGTATCCACTTGTCTTGGTCTTCCTCCTATGAATTCGTGGTCGAATTATTTTGAGAGGTGGCGAGCACGTATAAGTGCGACCCGTTATAACATAAATGAACTCAAGAATGTCCACATAGGAATGACAAAAGACCTGTTTGAGGAACCTGCGCGTTTCTACTCGTCGTTGTTGCTTTTGTAAAGTCGCTAAAGTGTGTCTTTTACACGTATAGGTGACTCGAAGTGGTGCGGGGCAGTCTGAGCCCCAGCGTTCTGTTGAAAGTGCGACACCAGCTGAGGTGACCACACCTCATCCTTCTGCGAAGATAATGCGCTTAGTTGTTGAGGCGTTATTTGCAATGATACACGCACAGCCTACTGGGCAGGCGCAGCCTGCAATGGTGCCAGAACAGGTTGGTGTGAGACCAGAACCTGTGGAGGTTGTGGTAGATATACGAGCAGCGGAACGACAATTGAAGCAGTTCATGAGTTTCAGTCCTCCTACGTTCGCGGGGGCAGGATCCCCAACGCAGGCAGAGGACTGGCTTGTCTGAGTCAAAAGAATTTTGACAGCATTACGAACTGAGGAACAAAAAGTCACTTTGACCACTTTCCTTTTGGAATGAGAGACTCGGCTTTGGTGGGATGAAATAGAGCTACATCACTTAGTAGACAGACAACTAACGAAGGTCTCGATAGAGGAGTTTTTGAGATTGTTCTTGGCAAAGCACCTGCCATCAGCGCAGCGCATAGCCATGAAAAATGAGTTACAGCGTCTGACGCGGGGAGAAAGTAGTGTTGATACCTACTTATATGAGTTTACAAGATTGGGACGCTATGTGGGATCTATCTTTGCTGAAGAAGACCGTAAAACCAATAAGTTCTACGAAGGGTTGCGTGATGAGCTGAGATTCCTGCTCTCGAGTTCGGTGAACCAAGTATTTCAAGCATTGGTGGATACGGCCCGGGCATTGGAGAAAGACATGAAAAAAGTGCAAGGAAAAAGGGACTTGGCTGTGACAAAGCCCGAGTTCAAAGTGCCGCACCCGGGAAAATCGAACTACCGAACGAAATGGGGTAGAAAGTCCAAATCTTCGGGACAGGCTCCCTCTATTGTTGCTACTGGAGCAACTTCTGGGCAAGGCCCGCGTACTTGTTATACCTGCGGCAAGCCAGGACACTTTGCTCGTAAGTGTCGGAGTGGTCCTCCAAAGGGTGATAAGAAGGCAGGAGAAACATATGCTGAAAAGGGAAAGGCGGTGGAGTCCACTGCATCCCAGTATGCTCCAGCTCAGTCAAGGGTGTACAATCTTGGCCAACAGGAGACCATAAATCAAAATGACGTCGTCACAGGTACAAGTTAAGTTATTGTTTTTTATACTTCATACCTTGTGTGTAGCTTATAAAGGCTATTGAGCCAAAAGCCCGTGTGAGTGACGTTCTGATTGTCTCAGAGTATGCCGATGTGTTTCCTAAGGATCTTCCGAGGTTACCGCCCCAGCGGGAGATTGACTTCTCTAATGAGTTGGTGTCAGGTGTGAAACCTGTGGCCCGCTCACCATACCGTGTAGCGCCAAAGGAAATGGCGGAACTGAAGGTCCAACTGCAAGAACTGCTAGAGCAAGGATATATACGCCCAAGTATGTCACATTGGAGCGCACTGGTCCTCTTTGTGAAAAACGACGGTAGCCTGCGTTTGTGCATCGACTATAGAGAACTGAATAAGCTGATGGAGAAGAACAAGTATCTGATTCCACGGATTGATGACTTGTTCGATCAGCTGGTGGGATCAACTGTCTACTCTAAGCTGGACTTAAAGTCTGACTATTACCAGTTGAGTATTCGGGAATGTGACATTCCCAAGACAACGTTTGGAACGCGCTACGGTCATTATGAGTTCATTGTAATGTCGTTTGGGCTAACAAATGCACAATCGGTGTTCATGGACCTAATGCACCGAACATTTCGAGAGTACTTGGACTTATTTGTAATCGTCTTTATTGACAACATTTTAGTGTACTCTCAGTCTAAAGAATATCATGCGAACCATTTGTGGATGGTGTTGCACACCCTGAGAAGACACAAGCTCTATGTCAAGTTCTCAAAGTGTGAGTTCTGGCTGTCGTCAGTGGTCTTTCTTGGCCATGTGGTAAGTGGAGAAGGCATTGCGGTGGATCCGACAAAGATAGTTGTGATACAGGAGTGGCCGGTTTTGTCTTCTGTGGTTGAAGTCCGAAGTTTCCTTGGACTTGTGGGCTACTACATGCGCTTCGTACAGAACTTCTTGTGGATAGTCTTGTCTCTCACCACACTGACGTGGAAAGATCAGAAGTTCATTTGGACGCTGGAGTGCGCGCGAGCTTTTGAGGAGCTGAAAAGTCGTCTAACTACGACGCCAATTTTGGCGTCGTCATGTGGTTCGGACGGCTATGAAATTTATAGTGATGCATCAGGGAGCGGCTTAGGCTGCATGCTTCTTCAATTTGGTAAGGTGATCGCTTATGACTCACGCCAGTTGAAAGTACATGAGCGGAATTATCCCGTCCACGACTTGGAATTGGCGGCAGTGATATTTGCACTTAAGCTATGGTGTCATTACTTATATGGCGTGAAAGTGGACATCTTCATGGACCATAGGAGCCTTAAGTATATTCTGGATCAGAAGCATCAAAACATGCGGCAGCGGAGGTGGATGAAGTTGCTCGGGGACTACACCTTCCAAATTCATTATAATCTGTAAAAACCGAACAGAAACAAACCGAAATGGTTTTAAACTGAACTTTATTATCCGAAAAAGGTATCTATTACAAAGGTATGCCCTCCCTTATATAGAATGGAGGAGAGATGAGAGAATACAAATAAGAGATGTGGGACTAAAAATTACAAGTAAAGCGGACTATACAAAATAAACCGCACAAGCCGCGCGGTTAGACAGAAGGGCTAACCGCACGGCTACCACAAGAGAAGCAGAGAGGTCGCCAGTGAAGATCGCTAGACCGCCCGGTTTACAAGCCGGCGAGTCAAACCGCCAGACCGCGCGGTCTTTAACCCGCCAAGATAGACCGCCCGGTCACCAACTTCAACACTCCCCCTCAAGCTGGAGCATATATATCAATCATGCCCATCTTGTCGCAAACATGCAGAAACGAGACGGAAACTGGCTTGGTGAAGATGTCAGCCAGCTCTTTATCAGACGTGACAAAAGGAGTGCAAATTTGTTCTTTTAAAATCTCTTCACGAATGAAATGACAGTCGACCTCAATGTGCTTTGTTCTTTCATGGAATACCGGGTTTTTGGAGATGTATATGGCGGCCTTGTTATCACAGAACATAGGTAGAGGATGGTTGTACACCTCTCCTAAATCTAGCATGAGAGCCCGCAGCCATTTTAACTCACAAGTGGTTGACGTCATACTGCGATACTCAGCTTCTGCACTGGACCTGGAAACAACAGACTGCTTCTTGCTCTTCCAGCTCACCAGATTTCCCCCAACAAAGGTGCAAAAACCTGAGGTTGACTTGCGATCCCCTTTGTCATCAGCATAACTTGCATCTGAGTAGGCTTCAATCCTCAGATGACCATTCTTCTGAAAAAGTAATCCTTTCCCAGGCGCTGCTTTGACATACTCCAAGATCCGCAAGGCGGACTGTAGATGACACTCCCTGTGCGCTTGCATGAATTGACTCACCTTGCCCACAGCATAGGAAATGTCGGGTCTGGTCACTGTGAGATATATGAGCTTACCAACCAGACGCCTGTACTGCGAACTATCTGAAAGAGGAGGCGAATCATCTGTCCAGGTTTTGTCCTCCCCAGTTGTCATGGGGCATCGGGCAGGTTTTGCTCCAGTCAATCCTGCCTCTTTTAAAAGATCAAGGGCATACTTACGCTGAGAGAGAACTAAGGAGTCGGGCTTCCGAGAGATTTCGATCCCCAGAAAGTACTTTGGAGAGCTCATATCTTTAGTGATCAGATGTTGGCAAAGATGTCGCTTTGTCAGGGTTACCCCTTCCTGGTCATCGCCAGTGAGAAGAATATCATCAACGTACACAGCAAGAACCACCAGCCCAGAAGGAGTTTTGCGAATAAAGAGAGAGTGATGAGCAGAACTTCGCACAAAACCAACAGCCGCCACAATGCCGCTGAACTTGTCAAACCAAGCTCGAGGACTCTGCTTGAGGCGATAAATTGCCTTCTGCAGCCGGCATACTCGGGTCTCCCCCTGAGCAACATACCCAGGAGGTTGCTCCATATAAACGGCCTCGTGAAGATCATCATAAAGGAAGGCATTCTTGACGTCCAGCTGAGAAATCGGCCAATCCCGATTGACGGCCACAGAGAGAAGAACCTGGATAGTGCTGAGACGAGCCACGGGGGAGAAAGTGTCAAAGTAATCAACCCCATAAGTCTGAGTAAAGCCCTTAGCAACAAGGCGAGCCTTATACCGATCCACAGTGCCGTCGGGGCCAAATTTGACCACAAATACCCATCGACAGCCAACAACATCAGTACCGAAGGGAGGAGGAACAAGAGTCCAGGTACCCCGCTCCGTGAGGGTCGCCATTTCCTCATCCATAGCCAGCTTCCAGTGGGGAATAGCAAGGGCCTCCTGATAGGAACGAGGCGTGGCAGTAGCAGAGATAGCCAGCGCAAAGGCCCTGTGAGAAGGTGTAAGACGATCATATGAAACAACAGCAGCAAGGGGGTGGAGGGTACAGGTCCGCACCCCTTTGCGAAGAGCCACAGGGAGATCCAGGTCGGCAGCCCCCTCGGGATCCGGAGCGTCCGTGGCAGAGAGAGCTGGCCCGGGAGAAGAGAGCGACGGCGGCGGAGAGGGTGGAGATGGAGGTGGAGAAGTGGAAGAGAGAGGTGGAGCGAGAGGAGGAGACGGAGAGGGCGGAGGGGTGGGTATCGCGGTAGGATACGAGGGAACGAAGGAAATAGCAGGAGAGTCAGAAGGCGGGGAAGGAGAGGAGGAGTCAGCTGAGAAGTAGGAGGCATTCTCGAAGAAGGTAACGTCAGCAGAGACGAACTGCTGACGAAGAATAGGGTTAAAGCAACAATAGCCTTTCTGAGTGGTGGAGTACCCCAGAAAGACACATTTGGTGGAGCGAGGGGAGAGCTTGTCACGGGTGGCAGATGGGGTATGGACAAAGGCAGTGCATCCAAAGATGCGGAGAGGGAGAGGAAAAGGCTCCTTGTCCGGATATAGAACGGAGAAGGGTGTTTTCCCGTGGAGAATGGTGGATGGAAGACGATTGATGAGGTACCAGGCAAGGAGAACGGCATAGCCCCAATACGAGCGAGGGACATGCATCTGGGTCATCAATGTGCGAGCCACATCAAGGAGGTGACGGTTTTTGCGTTCCGCCACCCCATTTTGTTGGGAGGTGTAAACACAGCTAGTCTGATGAATAATGCCATGTTGCACACAAAAAGAAGTAAAAGCATGACTCAGATACTCTTTAGCATTGTCGGAACGAAAAGTTTTAATACAAATATTGAACTGAGTTTTAATCAACTGGTAAAAGGATATCCACACATCTAAAAGTTCAGAGCGATCTCGGAGGAGATACACCCAAGTACATCGAGAAAAATCATCTATAAAGGTTACAAAATAAGAACTACCCCGACCAATGGTGAGGGTAGGAGCAGGTCCCCAGATATCAGAGTGGACAAGATCAAAAGGACGAGTAGAGCCTCGTCCGTTCTTCGGCGGGAAGGAGGAACGGTGATGCTTGCCGAGTTGACAGGCGTCGCATTGGAGAGGAGTACGGGACGGCAGGAGGTGCGGCAGAAGCTGATGTAGAAGACGGGGTGGAGGATGACCGAGGAGGAGATGCCACTGGAGAAGATCCGTACAGGAAGATGAGAAGGCAGACAAGGCGGAAACATTGTCGAGGAAGTAGAGGCCGCCGCTCTCAGTCCCAGTAGCAATCGTCCGGTGGGAGCTCGGATCCTGAAAAGAACAAGAAGTTGGAGTAAATGTCACAGAACACTGAAGCTGTTTGCATAAAGAGGTAACAGACAACAGATTGCACGGAAACTTGGGCACATAGAGAGTGTCCGCTAGGCGTAGTGACGGAGTAACATGAACCACTCCCGTCCCATGAACCGGGGAGGGAGAACCATCCGCAACTAGTACCGGGGGCAACCGATCATGTTGTTCGAGCAAAGAGAAGCACTGAGGGTTGCCCGTCATGTGATTCGTGGCACCCGAGTCGATGAGCCATTTACCTTGAGTCACCACGTGGGCACTACCTGAGGAGGTTACAACAGAGGCAGACGGCTTGGAAGAGTCACCGGAGGGGCGAAGATGAGGATGCTTCGTCCAACAGCGTTCGAAAGTATGTCCGGTGCGGCCACAATGAGAACAAAGGTAGCGGGAGGAAGCACGACCGCCAGACTGGTGACTGCGACTACCAGAGCCACTCCGCTGAGTGTGATGAGAATAGTTGTCCGGTGGTGGAGAAGGAGCGGGCAAAAGAGGGCGCTGAAGGAGGGAGGTGACAGCAGCGATGCGGGCAGCGGTGGCATCTAAAGTGGGAGATTCGGCCTCACCCAGAATTTGTTGGCGGATCATGTCATAAGTATCAGGAAGCCGGAGCAGATAACACACAACCAGAAGCTCCTGTAAGTGTTTGTGTTGTTGAGCCAAATCCGCAGAAAAGGGGCGATTCTGAAGAATCTCAGCCCCAAGAGCCTGGACCTGTTGGTAGGCAGCAGCAGGAGACAAGGTGGGACGGGCAAAGAGGTCCGCATACAACGTATAGATGCGGGAAGTCTGAGCCCCTTTGGAGTACAAAGCGGCAAGATGAAGCCAAGCGGCCTTGACCGTCTCATCATGACGTATGACGGGAAGGCACTCATCAGAAAGACTGTTCGCGAGCCAAGTACGCACAAGCGCGTCACTTGCATCCCAGTCATCAAAGAGAGGTGAAGTGATAGGAGGTGGGTCATCAACGAGATGGTGGCGTTTGCGTTGTGAGCGAAGAAGAAAGGTGAAAGAGACGCTCCAATCCGGGTAGTTGGAGCCAACAAGCTTGGAAACGGTCCCAAGGTTCCCGGAAGGAGTAGGAGGAAGAGGCGGAGCCGGATTGGCGACAGGGGTGGTGGCAGTAGAGGCATCAGAAAAAGCCATAAGAGCTGGAAACAAAGGAAGCCGGGCGGTTAGGAAACAAACCGCGCGGATAGGTGAAAGAAGGGCGGCAGCGGTCACAAGAGGATAAAACCAGCGGCCAGAAAAGCCACGACCTAGCTGCAGACAAACAGAGGGGAAGAAGTCGAACGGCGAGAGGACAGGCCGCGCGAACAAAAGAAGTCGAACGACTAGAGAAAATCGGAGAAAGAAGGGCGGCAGCGGTCACAAGGGGATAAAACCAGCGGCCAGAAAAGCCACGACCTAGCTGCAGACAAACAGAGGGGAAGAAGTCGAACGGCGAGAGGACAGGCCGCGCGAACAGAAGAAGGACAAAACAAGTCGCGGGGAAAGCCACGACCAAGCGGCAGATACAAGGAGAGGGGAAGAAGAGGCCGCGCGGACAGGGAGCAAACCGGCGCAACAAGCCGTGCGGACAGCAAGACACAGAATCAGGAGGAGTAGATCGAGTCCTCTGATACCATGTAAAAACCGAACAGAAACAAACCGAAATGGTTTTAAACTGAACTTTATTATCCGAAAAAGGTATCTATTACAAAGGTATGCCCTCCCTTATATAGAATGGAGGAGAGATGAGAGAATACAAATAAGAGATGTGGGACTAAAAATTACAAGTAAAGCGGACTATACAAAATAAACTGCACAAGCCGCGCGGTTAGACAGAAGGGCTAACCGCACGGCTACCACAAGAGAAGCAGAGAGGTCGCCAGTGAAGATCGCTAGACCGCCCGGTTTACAAGCCGGCGAGTCAAACCGCCAGACCGCGCGGTCTTCAACCCGCCAAGACAGACCGCCCGGTCACCAACTTCAACATAATCCCTACAAGGAAAACGTGGTCGCAGATGCCTTGAGTCGTAGGACTTCGGCAAGGGCAAATTGGTTGCAGATGCATGATGATCGTCTGATCCAGGAGTTGTAGGCCCTCAAAATTTCTTGTGTTGACAAGAATGCTACTGCAAATGCGTGCCTGAACAGGAAGGAGGTACAGTATGACCTTGCGGACAGGGTTCAGCGAGTAACGGAACTCGATGAGAGTCTACAACGCTATGTTGTGGATGGGTCAAATGCCCAATTCTCCTTGGATGACGGCCTTTTGCGGAAAGATGGTCGTTTGTGCATCCCGGATGTGGGTAAACTTTATGAGGAATTGATGTACAAAGCACATTTTACAAGGTACTCAATTCACCCAGGGAGCACGAAAATGTACAAGGACATGAAGATGTTCTGGTGGCCAGGTTTGAAGAAAGATATAGCTCATTACGTGGCAAAATGTCAAACTTGTGTCTTGGTGAAAGCTGAATGCCAGAAACCTAGAGGGTTCCTGAAGTCATTACCAATCCCGGTATGGAAGTTCGATGACAGTTCTATGGATTTCGTGCATGAACTGCCGAGATCTCAGAGCAGAAACGATGTCAGGTGGGTGATCGTTGACCGGTTAACCGAAGTGTCGCACTTCATACCTAACAGGAAGGACGATTCAGTGGAAAAATTGGCTAAGCTGTACGTGAATAATACCGTACGATTGCATGACGTGCCCCGTAGCATCGTTTGTGACCGAGATGAACGTTTTACTGCAGGTGATTGGAGGCTAATTCACCAAATGTTGGGTGCCAAGTTACAATTCAGTACGGCCTTTCATCCTCAAACGGATGGTCAGACCGAGAGGACCAACAGAACAATGAAGGATATGCTCCATATGTGCGCTCTGGATTTCGGGAAGAGGTGGGAAGATCACCTCTATATGATTGAGTTCGCCTACAACAATAGCTATCAATCTAGCATACAAATGACGCACTTTGAAGCTTTATATGGTAGGAAGTGTCGTACCCCGTTAGCTTGGGCGAAAACAGGCGAGTCAAAACTCTATAACCGTAAGGAGCTCGAAGATGCAAATTCGACCATACATACTATATGAGAGCGATTACTAATAGCCCAAGATAGGCAAGCGAAGTACTACAACACCAAGCACCGAAACGTGCAGTTTGCGGTTGGCGAGTGGGTGTACTTAAAAATCAAGCCCTTCAAAGGTGTATCCAGGATCCGGCGCTTGAAAAAGTTGAGTCAGTGATATCTTGGTCCGTTTGAAGTGGTGAAGCGAGTTGGAGAAGCTGTCTATCGGTTAGCTCTGTCTGCGGAACTAAGTGTTTTGCACGATGTGTTTCACATATCGGTGCTGCGAAAAGCTGTGAAAGAGCCAGCTCAAATGGTTGTGGATAATCAAGTACCGGTCGATAGTCGGCTGACGATGAAAGTTCGGCCCATTCGGATCGAGGATACGGAGGTCAAGCAACTGCGGAACAAGACAATCAGGATGGTCAGAGTCCGATGGGACAACTGTAGCCATGAAGAGCTAACATGGGAGCGTGAGCAGACCATGCGTGAGGAATATCCCAAGTTGTTTGTATAGTGATGTTGTAGCATAGAATTTTGAATGTTATAACAAATAAGTTGCTGTATTTTTCCCTTATAGATGTATAAAAAATATCGGGACGAAATTTTTATAAGGAGGGGAGGGTTGTAACACCCTAAATTTGATAGCAGAACTTCTGGTCGTTAACGCCAGGCGACAGTGGGTATCGTCGGGGCAATAGCGATAGGTCTCAACGCCTGAAAGCGTTGAGTGAGCTCAACGCACTCGACGCCTCGAAGCGTTGAGTGAGCTACTAGCTTCGATAAAGTTAGGCGACAGTGGGTATCGCCTGGGAGATAGCGGGAAAGCGTTTAGTGAACGCAATGCACTCAACGCCACAAAGCGTTGAGTAAGCTATCAGAACGGCGACAGTGGATATCGCCAGGCGACACTACCACGTATGGGTGGACACGTGTCAAGTGGCCAGAAGGCGGTCGAAGAGCGGTGGTTGACTGGAGTCAAAGCGGCTATTGACGCTATCGCCCGGGCGATAGTGGATATCGTCAGGCGACAGCGTTAATGTTGACTATTCAACTGAAATCGTGGCCTTTGCTCTCTTTTAATGAAATGATCCTGTGTCTGGGATTAATCCCAAGGCTACTTATGCAGAGGAGTAGAAGAGTGAGAATTCATTCTCTTCTTCTTACTCTCTCTCCTTCTTTCAGCCAAGTTCTTGAGGGAAAGAGCTAAAGGTTGGAGCTAAGGGCTGGAGCTGAGCTTGAAAAGCTTGGTGAAGGAGATCCTGTGATCGGAAGCAAGAGCTGAGGCTAGATCTGTAACGAGGAAAGCAAGGTGCTTCCCTCTAACTGGACAGAAAAGCGGTCATGGATCCGAAGAAAACTACAAGGATAACGATCTTCCTTCTTGGACAAGTGAAGTCATTCTTTTGACATATGCATGGTATCCCCCACCAAAAGGTGGAGAATCGGGGGAATTCCTTTAGGTCGATTCGTGAAATCCCCAGTGAGTCTTGCATATAGACCCGGAAATGTGTAGTACGGAATAGGCATGCTGTGTGAAGCTCATCTGGACAGATTGGTCTGCATTGTGATGTTTATTTTGCGTGCCGGAGGAGACTCCGCGTATAAACGAGTAGTTTACGGGGCCTGCAGGGTTGTACATGTGAACTGGAAGTAACATGAAGTACTGGAGTTGCATTCTAGGAAAATACACATGAAATACCACAGTTTGAATGACTGTTGGATATCGCCGGGCGACAGTGAGAATCGTCAACGGGGATAGCTCTTGGTGAGCTATTTGTGCTGTAAAGCCCATCTGGATAGGTTGGTTTGCATTTATGATGTTTATTTTGCGTGCCGGAGGAGACTCCGCGTATAAACGAGTAGTTTACGGGGCCTGCAGGGTTGTACCTGTGAACTGGAAGTAACAGGAAGTACTGGAGTTGCATTCTAGGAAAATACACATGAAATACCACAGTTTGAATGACTGTTGGATATCGCCGGGCGACAGTGAGAATCGTCAACGGCGATAGCTCTTGGTGAGCTATTTGTGCTGTGAAAGTACAGTGTTTCTGGCACTGCAGGTTACTGCAGGGTTTTGGCTGGGTCTGGTACAGAAAGTACATTCTGTGGTTAACGCCTGGCGACAGTGAGTATCGCTGGCGATAGCTTCCAGATACCCTTTTGATTGTAAAGACTGTCTCTGGGAGACTGTGAGGCTAATCTGTGAGCTGCGAGCTCCTAAAGGCCAGTGAGCCGAACGGACAAGGGGAATCTGACCCGCGTCAGACTAGACATTGATTTGACGATTTGAGCAATGGGCAATGGCTGAACTGTATCCGCGTTATGGTTGTCTTAACTCGAGTGCCTAAGTTATTGGCGTTCATTAGGATCGCATAATGAGAGTCTTAGGTTGTACGCCGTAAATACTAAAGTCTCAGGCTGGGAGTCGTGGAGACTGTGAATGCTCAAAGTAAACCGTTATGTCTGGGACCTCTGAACGATGGTGGGACCCTGACAACAGGTACACCGAAAATGTGCCCTGAGTGCACGGAACGTTTTGTCGTTGAGGCATTCGTTTGTGATATATTAAACTGTGCGTGAGTGCACGTTCTTGTGATATATCTGCTTGTGAAAATGCTATGTCTGCAAGGAAGGAATACCAATGCCCCGGGAAATGGGTAGTGTTGTTATAAATTGGTCAACTGAATGCTAACCGTTGCCTTGTTTGTCATCCTCGTGGTGGATTGTCCCTGTGCAGGTGCTGGAGAGCCGAGCGGGAAATAGCGTGCTGAAGCCCTTGCTGCTCCTGGCCCTCGAAGTCCGAGTGAAGAAATTTTACTGTTTTCATGTGTGGCTGGTCTGCGCGCCGATGTTTGTAATCCACACTTGTGAAATGTAACTGTAAGGCCTTAAGGCCGTAACTTCGGTGTATTTGTAAGTGACATTCTTGGTATATACATAAATGGTTTATATATTATGGACATTCAACTGATATGAGTTCAAGTAACCCTAAATCTTCCGCTAGAATGTTCTGAGTTAAGATTCGAGTAGTTTTTGATATTAACCTGTAACCCCGCCGCCTGTTTGTGGAATATGGTGTTGGGCCCCGCCCGAACCCTCTATTATATTTCATGTGACGGATGGAGGTGTTAGACCCTCGTTGTATCGTTGACTGGTTTTCGCTGGTTCATCAGCTTTATTGATTGTTTCTCGCATAATACATGGGTTTATCTATTAAAAAAGAAAAGTGATGTTTTTTCGTGTTTTCAAGTCTTTCATAATATGGTGAAAAATCAATTTAGGCTCTATTTGTTTGGGCGTTTCGGAGTTCTATCCGTGTTCTTCGAAGTGATAATGGAGGGGAGTATGACGATCGTGGTTCCTTTGGCGCTTACCTCACCTTTCACGGTATCATCCACTAGAAAACTTGTGCTTACACATTTACTCAGAATGGAGTGGTCGAACGGAAAAATAGGCAACTCCCCGAGGTTGCTCGTTGTCTCCTATTAACGATGCATCTTCATAAACCCTATTGGGGTGATGCGGTGCTTAATGTTGCACATCTTATCAACCGTCTCTTTTCTCGTGTTCTCTCATTTACTACTACTCTAGCTCGTCTCTCCACCTCTGGCGTGGTTCATACTTCTCATTTGTCACCCCGTGTCTTTGGGTGCGTCTGTTACGTGCATGTGCACCAACCTCAACGTGACAAACTTGACCCTCGGGTTCAACGTTGTGTCTTCCTGGGCTATTCCTCCACGACTAAAGGATATCGTTGTTATACCCCATCCCCCCTCTCGACGTATGTTCTGTACCATGGATGTTATCTTCAGTGAGGGGGAGTCCTACTTTCCGTCCTCGACTCATGTTTTTCGTCAGGGGGAGAGTAGTACTACAGATGATGTTACTGATGTCCCTCTGTCTCTTCTTCCATCCTCCATTCCTTCACCTCCTTCCACTCTGGTACCCAGAGCTCCTCCTATCCTGATACTGGACTCCTCTACTACGATCTCTCATTTTCCCCATATATACCACCGTCGTTCAGGTACACAGGTCAACGCCAAGCCACCTCTACCAGTGCCGACTTCGGGCTCAGATTCTGATGATGCAGATCTGCATATGCCTCTTGCATTGTTAAAAAAGGGTAAAACTACTTCCACTCAACATCCGATTTCTAATCATGCGGCTTATCGTCATCTTACTCTGATTCATCAGATTTTGGTTTCATCGCTTTCTTTAGTTGTTATTCCTAAGACATGGTAAGAAGCATTGGCGATACCGGCTTGGACACAGGCTATGCATGATGAGATGTCCACCTTGGACAAAAATCATACGTGGGATATCTCCGCTCTCCCTTCAGGAAAGAAAGTTATAGGTTCTCGGTGAGTCTTTTCTGTTAAGTAGAACTAAGATGGCAAGGTGGAACGATACAAAGCGCATCTTGTCACTCAAGGATACATCCAGACTCAAGGAGTTGATTATCAGGAGACTTTTGTTCTTATAGCAAAAATGGACTCTATTCGAGTTTTGTTATCACGTGCAGCTTGTCTGGACTGGGAACTTCATCAACTGGACGTGAAAAATGTGTTTCTCCATGGTGAGCTTAAGGAGGAGGTGTACATGAAATTTCTTCCTAGTTTTGTGAAGGAGCTGAAGGGCTTGTCTGCCGCCTAAGAAAATCCTTATATGTCCTGAAGCAATCTCGAAGAGCCTGGTTTGGAAGATTTCTCACAACAATGCTCAAGTTTGGGTACTAGCAAGCTCAATCGGATCATACCATGTTCATCCGGAGACATGAACAGCATGTCGTGGTTCTCATTGTCTACATGGATGACATTGTGATTACTGGAAATGACACAGAGGAGATTGACAACCTCAAGACCCTCTTATCTGTTGAATTTGAAGTTAAGGACTTGGGAAGATTACGGTACTTCCTGGGCATCCAAGTGGTTAGATCTGAGCGGGGTATCTTTATTTCCCAACGGAAGTACATATTGGATCTCCTAAAGGAAACTGGTATGCTTGGTTGTGTTCCTGCGAACACCCTTATGGAGGAAAATCACAGGATTGATGAAGATGGTGATGGTGATCATGCGGATGTATCACGTTACGAAAGATTGATCGGAAAAACTATATATCTATCTCATACACGTCCCGACATTACGTATGCAGTTGGTATTCTTAGCAGATATATGCATTCCCCTAGAATCAGACATCAAGAAGCTGTGTATCGTCTACCGCGGTATTTAAAGAAAGCTCCTAGTCGTGGCCACCTATTCTCTAGGAACAACTTGGAGATTGAGATTTTTACTGATGTTGACTGGGCTAGTTGTCAGGATGACAGAAAGTCCACAACAGGATACTGCTCCTTTGTTGGTGGTAACCTCGTTACGTGGCGGAGCAAGAAGCAGAATGTGGTGGCCAGGTCAAGTGCAGAGACAGAATATCGTGTTATGGCCCAAGGCTTATGTGAGGGATTATGGCTAGGTACTGTGTTACAGGATCTGGGTTTCCCCGTGACAGTCCCCTTCTCCTTATTCTGTGACAATAAGACTGCAATTAGTATTGCTCATAACCCGGTCCAACATGACAGGACAAAGCATGTCGAAGTGGATCGACACTTTATTAAGGATCACTTGGATAAGAAAACAGCTGTTACTCCGTTTGTTCACTCCATGGATCAGCTGGCCGATGTGTTCACCAAAAGCTTGGGGTGTGATATATTTACTTACGATATCCAGAAGATTAGGATGACTGATATCTTCCGCCCGACTTGAGGGGGAGAGTTGTGAAATGTTATTCTTCAAGTCGTTTAACTTTTTTCTATGTACACCACGGTCGGGATAGTTATGTGTTTTTCTTGATTTTATATTTCCCCTTACTCAAATATATGTAGAGTAAGGGACTAGCATTATTCAATCTATCTGAGACATCCTTTTCCTCTCCACAGGGACCCTCTTGTGGAATAGTCCCACCATCACAGCCTGTAATCACCCATCCTCTTAAGGAAAAGGAGAGTGTTGTAACACCCCAAAAACTCAAGTTAAAGAATTTCATAAGGGTCCTAAGGGGCCTGAGGAAGCCCCACAAAAATTAGGGGTTGTTTGTTGGTGTTTCATAGGCTATATAGCAAAAATAAGTTGTGCACGCCCTGTTTACATGGGCGTTTAAATTGGAAGTGAACCGCCATTATAATTACACGCCCTGTTTAAAAGGGTGTGTACCCTCGGAGGGCGCATACCACCCAGGAATAGCGCTCGGGATCATAATTACATGCCATGTTTACATGGGTGAGTACGGAGGCAGTGTACGGTGCATAAACAAAGAATAGCTCGTTTTTTAGCCATTCGATGGGGGTACTTTTGATCCAATGGCTAGGGTCATTTCCAGAGGTCTTTAGGTCATTTTGGAGGCTAAAATCACCTTATTTCAGTCCTTAACATTCTCTTTCTTAGGTTAAAGAGAAAGGAGAGAAAGTGGAAGGAGTTCTTTTTCCGCCATTAGAGGCAGAACCGGAGCTCCGAATCCTAAGAAGATTTCAGATCCGTGGAGAGGATCCTATTGTGTTTATCTTCATCAGTTTATTTCAATAATTCTATGGCGGGGAGGAAATCCAAGAAAGTAACGACTTCACTCTCAGTTTTAGGATGTGTGTCATGTATCCTTTCTTTTATCTCTATGATGTTATGATTTGTGGCTGTCACTAATTAGAGGGCTTGGGATTTGACACAGTTCAACATGAACCGATGGGGCATGAGATTACAACACCAACATATATTTGCATTTAAAGATTCGAATGCAATTTTCAGATTAGGAATTTTGTGTGAAGCCCAATCGAGACTGGTGGTCCAATTTTGCGATGTTGCTTGACGTTGTATATTATGGTGTTTTTTGGTAAACGTGTGAATGTGGATATAGTGTCATACTATCACACATTTTTCGTGAAATTAGCAGATGTTGAGGTTAGGGCAAATAGAGCGTGCTAAATTCATAATGATTGAATATGACATCGCAGAAATTTGTATGTTAGTGGATAGGTCATTGGATGTCATGATCTTGAGAGCCTTATATGAAGGCATCATAGGATTTGGTGTTGGGGAATTCATGCTTTGTGATTTACAAAATTATATTGAGAATGTAATAGTGAGGGAAATTTTGAGAATTGCCTTCAAATAAGGACAGGAGAATTAAATCGCAATAATATAGTGTGCGAATTTGATAGTGTTCCAGAAGACTGGGAGAATTTATGAGTAATCCCACCAAGAAGGTCAGGAGTCTTTGCATATGATGCGGCAAATTTATGAGTAATCCCACCAAGAAGGTCAGGAGTCTTTGCATATGATGTTGTCGCACGTTAATTTAATAATAGCGTAGAGAGAGAATTTTGGGTACTGTCGTCGTAAAGGCCGGGAGTCATTACCCTTGATGTCTACGCGTATGTTTGAATATTATGATAGAGAGGTAGTGGTCGTTAGGTCTGTATTAGAATATGATGCCTTCGTACCCTTATAATTATATATGATATGATTGTGTTTTGATGGTATTTTAGATTCACTTGTGTGATTAGGGTGTCAAGGGTAATATCTGGTTGCATTCATATTGCATATTAGGCCCCTTTACTTTGATGCTTAACCTAGAGACGTGGTTGTTATTTGTGATATGTAGACTAGTGTTTTTTATCTGTTTATATGTTTTCATGTTTTATGTGAAGTGCTGACTTGCAGGGTGATGTGATTCCCCTCGGTCCGCTAGGATGTCTGAGAGGACAGGGATGCTACATAGTTGTTGTCGTTGACCCTCTTGTACCCATTTTGTTGATTTGGTTGTAGGACAAGGTTCTAATACTAGAGCACGCTAGCCGGCTAAAAAGCCAAGCATCTTGAAGTGTTTTCCCTTCTTCTCCTTATTGTACTTTCCTTAGCTTTTGTTCTAGCCTGCGAGCCAAGATAGCTTAGGATTTTTGATGTATTTGAAATGACATGGAATATATGTTTGTAAGGCCAAGGACACTTGTTGATGTTTATTAAATGTGGACACACTCTGGGTTATGGTTTCAGTTTTCGTTGTGCTAGTAGTTGACTTTAATGATATTTACTATTGTAGAATGTTCTTTATATCACGTTTTAATACTTCATAGAATCATAGATAGGTATAGGTGTTCTGGACCGATAGAGAACAGTTTAGTGTATCCAAATCATTAAGAAGAGTTGTTCATATAGGATTGATTTTTAGCACTGTGAGTGTCCATGTGATTGATGTTTGGTTATTGAATATAATCTGGCATGATATATTCGTTGCGCTAGGGTGCTAATGATGATGCAGGGACGTTTAGAGCGTGTGAGGATCTTACGGACATTAGTCAAACTTTTTCGGACCCCCTGAACGCGGCGAACATGTCACCTTTGAACTTTTGACGTATTCTAGCAGATGCAATGGTAGCAGCTCAAGCCACTAGAGTGTGTTACTTGGTACGGCTCTCATCACACTAGGAGTGTTGGGGCATGCATAGCCGCATGCGGGTGGGCGGAGAGATCACCAGCTGAAATATTTTCAAGGCTTCCATCCTCCTAACTTCAAGGGAGTCGGCACACTGACCAAAGCAAAGGACTGGTTAGCGAGAATTACGGAACTATTGGAGGCGGAAGAGACCTCCAAAGAGAGAAGGATGTCTTTTGCGACCTTCATGCTGGAGGGCGACACCAAGTTGTGGTGGATAAAGGAGCGTGGTAGACGGTTCCTGGACATACTCCCACTCAAATCACTATAAAAGAGTTCGCATGCGCTTTTCTGAAGTGTGACATTCTGATTGCGATGGGGCTAGCCCTTGAGGGGAAATTCTTGAGACTACATCAAAGAGACATGACCGTGGACTGTTACTTGTAGGAATTCACTCGATTGGGTCGCTATGAGGCAACGACTATGACAGGCGAGGAGGAGAGGTGTAATCGTTTCTATAAAGGGTTGCGGGACAATCTACGACAACCACTTACATCTTTGAGGATAGCAGAATTCAGTGAGCAGGTTGAAGCCGACAGGGCTTTGGAGATGGATATGGAGCGGACTCGGTGCCGCAAGAGAAATGTAGCAAAGTAAGGGCAAGGGAAACCATCCCAGTCTCAGCGGAAGTCAAATGGTAGCAAATGGAAGAAGAGATTCCTCCCTCAGAAATCAACCAAGAAGAGCGGAGTTGTTTACGGTGAGGTCCATTCAACCTATTTCAAGTGTGGCAAGCTAGTCCACATAGCCCAAAAATATCCTGATGGAGTGCTCAATGGGGAGCGTAGGTAGGAGCACTGCACCAATGGGTCCTTATTATTCTAAGGAAAGACCGTGGAATCGAGTGCTTCATAATTCACACAAATGCAGCCTAAAGCTTAGAGACTTGGGCTGCAGGAGGATATTTGTCATCTCTACGTGGTGACAGGTATGGAAAATTAGAACATGTTTTATGTTTAAATATTTCATATTCTATGATTTTAGATTGCGACCAGCTATTTTTATGTTGTATGTTTAGATAGGCATCGTACTAATCTTCAACGTACCTGCTAAGATTTTGTTTGATACGGGGGCGTCACATTCTTTCCTCGTGAATAGCTTTATTCGGGGTATTGGTGTGGAACCCTTTGATGCGGAATTGTAGCTAAGTGTGCGGATGCCAAATGGAGCGTTCATGAGTAGAAGCAGGAGGGGTTGTATTATCTTAAGAATAGAATAATAGGACTTCGACTTGAAAGAGACAATCTTGCCATTAGTAGAATTTGATGTTATTCTGGGAATGGATTGGCTAGCAGAGCAAAGATCTAACATTAACTGCAATCAAAAGATATCGACTTATCGGAGTACATGACGAGAGGAAGTCCAATTTAAAGGTTTGAATGGTGTCGCTTGCTCCCTCATTTCTGCATGCAAGTGATGTGAGCGGTGAACAAAGGTGGCAAAATGTTTGTGGCTTTGTTGGAGACTCACTCCCCAAATTTATCAATTGGAGATGCGTCAGTGGTGGCAGAGTTTGAGGACATGTTTCCTAACGAGCTTCCTAGAGCACCTTCTCAGTGGGAGATTGACTTCGCAATAGAGTTAGCACCCGGTGCGAGAATAGTGTCACGTGCACCGTATCGGATGACACCAAAAGAGTTGGCCGAACAGAAGAATCAACTACAATAACTCTTGGAGCAAAGGTACATTTGACCGAGCTACACTATGGAGTGCACTGGTATTGTTTGTGAAGCAAAAAGATGGTAGTATGCATATGTGCATGAATTATCACGAGTTGAACAGGTTGACCATCAAAAATAAGTACCTGATCCCGAGTATTGAGTATATTAACAAACCCTTTGATCAGTTAGTTGGGTTGATAGTTTATTCAAAGTTGGATTTAAAATCAGAGTACTATCAGTTGAGGATCCGGGAAGAGGATATCCCGAACACTGTTTTTGAAGCACGGTATGAACAGTTTGAATTTTTTGTTATGTCGTTTGGTTTGATAAACACGTCGACTGTGTTCATGAACTTGATAAACTGTGTATTTCAGGAGTACTTGGATATGTTCATAGTGGTCTTTATTGATGGCATACTAGTGCACTGGAGATCGGAGACCGAGCATAAAGCTCAATTGAGGCACGTTTTGCAGACTTTGAGAGAGCAAACTTTATGCCAAGTTCTCCAAATGCGAGTTCTGGATTAAGGAAGTTGCATTTTAGGCCATGTAATTAGTGATAATGGGGTGGCGATGGATTCAGCGAAATATTGAGGCCATTAGAGATTGTCCTGTGTTGAAGACTGCTGTGAAAGTCAGGAGTTCACATAGACTAGACGGGTTACTACAGGAGGTTCGTGGAGAACTTCTTACGGATTGTATTTCCCCTCGCCTCTCTAACTCACAAGGATCATAAGTTCGTTTGGACGTGTGACTGCGACCAAGCTTTCGAAACTTTGAAGGAAAGGTTGATGTCTTCCCCAATCCTAAGCCAACCTAGTGGGACTAAAGGATTTCAGAACTTATGTGAGGCATTTGGCTACGGTTTGGGATGTGTCTTAATGCAACATGATAGTATGATAGATTTTGGTTCAAGACATCTTAAGCGGCATGAGAAGAATTACCCCATTCACGACATGGAGTTGGCGACAGTGATCTTTGCTTTGAATCTGTGGAGACACTATGTCAATGGTGATAAGGTGGAGATCTTTACGGATCATAAAAGCTTTAAATATCTTTTAAATTTGAAGGAGCTAAACATGAGGCGACGCAAATGGATCTAGTTTCTTGGTGACAACGAGATAGAGATCCAATATACGCCGGGAAAGACATGTTGTCGACGCATTGAGCGGGAAGTTCTCAAGATAGGGCAATTAGATTGAGGCGCACTGCAAGCAGAAAGTGCGGATTTTGAATAGCTAAATATTACTTATGTGGTGCGAGGTGACGCTAGAGTGGCCTGCTTGAGCTGGATCGAGCTGCAATATGATATAACAGATAGAATTTGGGAGGCGACCAATGTTGACGAAGAGCTACAACCCTTGGTATTGGAAGCTCAGGAGAGAGAGAGACGTGAATTGGAGATGTTGGCGGACTTTTGAAAAAGAAAGGGAGGGTGTATTTCGTGCTATGGCAAGCACCGCGATGAGTTGATGTTTGAGGCTCAATTCATAAAATACTCTGTTGGTACCAAATTCGACATCAACTTTCTGCGCACTACCACAAGAAGGGTCGGATGGCGGAGGAAAGGAGGTCTAGAACTGAAACACCTGCGAATAGCAAAGAGCAAGAAAGACACCAAGCGGTAACACCAGACTTCACCCGCCGCGGCAAATGCCTCTCTTGCGGTGGGCTTTCAATTGAATGAAAGATGTGGTTATAAAAGTTACAAGGAAGAAGCCGCGCGAATAGGAGACCACAAAGGCACTAGAATTGAGACTGTAGCTCTTAACAAACGAGCTACTAGATTAGAATTAGCGTGCTTTGAGAGTGTTGCTCCCACCTATTTATAGGCTCGGGTGCCTTTCCAAACGGGCAAGGCTAAAATAACCGTCTGCCCGGGGTACAGGAGAAACGGGCAAGGGTGACAGATACAAGCTTTAAAGAAAACAGGCAGACAGCGCGACTAGACAGTTAACCCATACGGTCTGAACGGCCTCTTGCTAGGTGCATACGGCTTTTGCGAACTGATGACTGATGCAGTTAAGTGAATCCTATCCGCGCGGCTTGAGTATTGGTTTGAAAACGGGTCACGGGCTCTCAGGTAAACATGGTCCCCCACATTTCCAAATTTCAAAAAATTTCGGAAATGTTGATTTTAACCGCGAGACCGCGAATATCATCAATGCTGGAAAGGCCATAAATACGGCCAAGGGCTCTGCAGATTTCAGAAAAATTTGCACGCCACGAGTCACTTCTCTCCATTTGCGGTTAAAGTTCTTCAGACCGCAATGACTGGACTCGGAAGGATGATGTCATGCATTGCATCACGCGCGGTAGAAACCAAACCGCGCCTCAAAAAGAAGTCTGTGGCGAAGAAGCCCAGTACTCCAACTCGCCTGGTTTGGCAAACTTCTGAGGCAACTAAAGCTGCGATTGTGTTCGAACCGCAGTCTGAAAAGATTGTCTCCTTTCCTACAGATGTGGTAGATCCTTCAAGTTCTTTGGTTGTCAATGTTGCAGCGGTTTCCGCAGTTACTCCTGAAGATTCTGGCATGGCCATCTCCCTTTCACCCTCTGGACCGTTATGTTGAGGATTCCTGTGTTGGAAGAGTTCAGTGAAGACTCTGGGAAGCAAAGGATTACAGAGGAAGAGAAGCCATTTGGAGAGCAGGCCGCGACTTCCGCGACTCCAATTGATGTGGACGCTGAGCCTATTTGCCAGGGGCTACGTCAGTATGGACAGATCGTTACAGAAAAATTGCGACAGAAAGAAAAACTTGCGACTGAGGAGAGTGGAAAGAGAAGAAGTAAAAGAGATAACTCGATGAACGTCGATGAGCGGGTAAAAAAGAAACTTAAGAGGATGAAGGAAAAAATGTGTATGTTAAAGTCGAAGCGGCTAGCCTCCAGCACAGGCTGCGCGACAAAGAAGTTCCTGAGTCGGTTTTGGAGACACCTGCTGTTAATCTGGGTAGTGAGACCGTGCTCTCAGCGGTCAGCATATCTACTGACGAGATTTTGAAAGACTTCGAAAAGTTCGAAGAAATCAAAAAAATCTTTGAAGGAAGCTCTTCTGCCTCCTCAAGACAATCTGACAGCTAAGGATTCTGATCTGAAAATGTTAGGAGTAAAAGCTAGAGAAAAGCAGGCTTCGTCGATCCCTTCTGAAGGGGATGAAAAGAAAAAACTTAGAGAACAGATTGTTGCCGACAAAGCGGCTAAATAGAAGGTTGATGCGGATAAGAGGGCAGCGGAGGATCTGCAAATCACTGCAGACCTTATGTGGTCAGGTAAGCTTAAACCAGCACCCAAGGTCATCAAGCTTCCGCCTCCTTATAAGTCTCCTCTTCGGAAAAAACGACCGGTGGTCATCATAATATCAACTGATGATATCATTCTCTCTACAAAAGAACTAAACGCGAGGAAGAAAGGTGTTCGGCAAAATTGGAGTGAACAACTCAAGAGAATTGACTCTGAGTAGTTAAGGCGCCCTGCATTTGATAGTCGCCTGGTCGCCACTGTGATTGGGCAAGGATCCTCGCGGCCCAACAATTTTACTCTTTAAAATGCTTTAGCAATGACGTTTTGTTAGTCAAAAAATTCTAACCGTATTTTCTACCATGTTGCAGTCGCGAATGAACTAACAGTTTCCCCAGATTCGGGCAAAATCTTGTCGTTGTTGCTGCCGCCGCCGGATATTTCGAATTTGGATGGTCCGGGAGTATTGATGGATCTGTCAGCTCAGTTGACTGTTTTGAAAGGTATGATGGACGTGGAGAGGCAAATCGCGTGGGAAAGAGAGGAGGATTTGCAGAAGACTCTAGACAAGGCGCGAGAAGGAGAAGAGATCCTGAAGCAGTTGTTGACCAAGGAGAGATAAGGGGAGGCGATCCTGAAGAAGACTTTGGACAAGGCGCAAGAAGGAGAGGCAACCCTCTGTGTCGACCTGAAGAAAGAGAAGGAGAGACTGGAGAGGGAGAAAGCATTTCAAGATCAGGTCGCAACTCTATCTTCTTCTCTTGAGAGGGAGAAGAAGAGCCAGAGTAAGTGCATTTGGAGGCTTGAAGATAACGTTAAATATTACAAGGATTAATATTTAAACTTAGCTTATGAGATGGACAGAAGCCAGCGACCTGATGTCGCGAGTGCCGAGAGAGCGCGGCACCCAGACCATACGGTCAGGGGCAAAACCTCTAATCCTCCTGTGGTTGGAGCGGTTGAGCAGCTCGCGTGACCAGACGAACAGGGAGTGTCGGCGGAACACATGGTTTAATTAAATCACGTGGACTGCGATGCTTCCCGAGTTCACCGATCTCATAATTCGATTCACCATCACTTGAGCCAGATATAAGACATCCTTCTTCAAGTCGGAGACCAGGTAGCCCACATAGGTAGTGACCCCATTGACCGCGGTCAGTAGTTAAAGAATTCGAAATTATACTTGTAATAATATTCGCTGGTGTTCTGGAACATTACTTGATGAATATGCTCGTACAATCTTTATTTTTAACTATCGTGATGTAATTGATATGGCTTGTTTTTTCATCTGTCGAATGTTTGTTGAATGTGTTCGCGCGGATTGACTTTATGCTTGATATGCTCGCTCGTTGTGCTGGATGATTATTCTTACGATCTGTGCAATTACACTATTTTTTGACCGCAACTTTTGTATTGTTATACAAAACATATTGCAAGTGTAGATCTGAAACCGTGTGGATTGGCGAACAGGTTTGCGGTTAGCTCGGTTATACGCATGTTGAAGCCAAAAATGACCTCAACGGGAGTTCAAAACAGGGGTGCAGCCAACACCTACTTCTCTCGAGCCTCGACCCTTGACTAGTTGCAAAGGACCTAAGACTGACCCAAAGCCTCAGCAGGGAGGTCCCACCTCACACCCGGAAGATCTCTGAGAGCTTCCCCTCCAAAGCCAAAATCTGGGCTAGGAGGCTCTCAGAAAGCACTAGAGATTTGGAGGATAATGAGAGCTTGCTTTTTAAAGAGCCCTTATGGGTCTATTTATAGCCTTTTGCTGACCTGAGATTACTGAAATACCCTTAGCTGACCTGCCAATAGCCAAATCCCGCTGTTTATAAAGTACTAAATGCAGCCCCTGAGGGTATAGGGGTAATTTTTACCTGAGGGTAATTGGGTAATTTTTACCTGAGGGTAATTAGGTAATTTTACCCCGGGCCCTGGGCCCACTCGGCGAGAACTCTGAGCAGAGAACCTTCTCGTCCAGAGCTTGGCACAAGCGATCTCGCCCGCTTATGGGCGAGAGCTCCTCCAAGGCGGGAGCTTGTCGCAAGCGCAAGCGTTCCCGCCCACTCATGGGCGGGAACTTCTTCAGGGCGGGAGCTCTTCTGGTCTGAAGCCCGAAACTAGTCCAATCCTGACCGTTGGTGCCTCCGAGTCCTACTCAGCGAATATGAGGTTGTACACAATCTCTGCTCTTTTTGAGCTAGCTCTGCACTTGAAAAGACACGTCCAACCCGTAAATATTCGCTGAGCACGTGTCATCATAAGAGAATCTTTTGGTGTGTCATACCGTGGCTATATATATATATGTGTTGATAGACGGCCGTAAGTCTGCCCCCGAATCGCCTCTCCTTGTCTGAGTTCTCGCGTCCTCTGGCGATGCGTTCCAAGCGAGTTGACAAACCGCTCCCGCAGGACCTCCAAGACCGTATCAATGCGGCCCAGGCGCAAGCCAAGGCTAACTGTGTCTTGGTTGCCCCCTGGCTAGCGAGAAAGTCGTCAGCCATTGAGCCCTCTCAGCTAAAGAAGAAGAAGAAGAAGAAGAAAGAGAAGAAGAGGGCGAAGGTGGTCCAGCGAGACCTGTCTCACGAGAACAGGGGCTCTCCTACCCCGACCCCAAGCCGTGCGGATGATCCTTCTCCGCTGAAGGTATGTCTCTGACTTGCTGATCATTGAAACCACTAGCTGTTTACGCAAGAGGATTTGCAACTGACGCGGTACTTCTCGCAGGAAACGGCCCATGACGACGTCAGGCCCCCACAGGAGCCCTTGGACTCGTCATCTCGTCCTCCTGAGAATCAACCTCCGGTCTCGGAGGTCGCTCCTCCGGCTGACCCCCCGAGAACTGCAGGTATCTTTTCCATTCTATCACTCCTAACTCAGTCTCAGATTGTTGAATTGACTTTCCGCAGCACCAGCTTCCGCCAAACCGGGTCTCGCCACCCGGGAAAACAAAGCAAGGGCCGCTAACTTGCCTGCCCCTGCGGCTAATCCCACCCTACCGGCGGGAGGAGTGGCTATCGAATCCACCGTAGCTCCCCAGGATGCCAGCCATCCCGCGGGAGAGGACAACTCCCCCTGCTTCCGGCCAAGCCGGGATCACCACGCGTAAAATCTTCCCCCCGGGAAAAGGAAAGCCGCTCCACCTCCTCTATGGAACTGAGGGGGGGGGGGGGGGCTGGGTCTTCTCACCTGTCGTTGGCCGGCGGTTATCGCCATACTGCAGGTATGCGATATGCTTATAATTATTGCTTAGCTCTCGCCATGACCGTGAAACTCTTTTGTCAGGGGATTCGGGCTCGCGGTCGGGAGCTGACGCAGAGGATGAAGATGAAGATGACGATGAAGACAGAGAGGGGGAGGACGGCGAGAGCTCCCCCTTCCCTTCATCTGACGAGATGGAGGAAATCTTGACCGGTGCCGGGAGCGCTAAAAGGCGGGGGAAGAGGGTTGCGGTCGTCTTGTCGAAGCTTGTACGGCGGGAGCAGGCCCATGGCTTTGCGGCGAGAGAGTTCCGCGAATCGGTGGAGAAGAGGCTGGAGGCTCTGGAGCGAGACTACTTCGTAGGCGAGACGGATCGGCCAAGTGGGCCTACCGCCGAGTCCTCTCCCGAGAGGTGTATCGCGCGGATCTGAGACCAGTCCCGCCGAATCAACCTAGGATGCACCGTCCTATCGTCCTATTTCAACCCGCAGGCGCCACCGAGGACTAGGCGGCGAGAACGAGGACGATGGCGGTGGGAACCTTATTGATTCGCGAAGTCTCATCCTTTCTTACCCCCCAGCCTTCCCCTTCCCCAATGTATCCTGATGTTTTCTTATCAGTCTAACTTATAACTTGTCATTATTATCATTATTATTTTTTATCCGGTTCTCGCTCGGCGAGAGTGACTCCGGCTTCCGCTAGATTCGTTTGTCGCATGTCATCTCAAAATGCCTGTGCTAATCAGATTTGTCGGTCAGTCGCTGTCAACTTGGGCGGGAAACCGAGGCGTCGCCGACTTAGGGCGTGACGGCTGTACCCTCGCCGCCTTTTTGGGAATAGCCATTATGATCACGATTTTCTATAAATAGGGGGGTCCACCCACCGTATTTATTTCTCCGATCCGAAACCTTTGCTTTTTTCCTCGTTGCTTTCGCGGCTTGCCGAGAACTCCTACTTGCTTCCGCTTCCCTCTCCCGTTCTCGCTTAGCTTTCGCTCTCGCCTCTTTTCTCAAGACTTCGTCCTCAACCCCACAAGCACGATGCCGGGCGGAAGCGAGGGACGCTCCAATTGCGCGGAAGCCTTCCAAAAGCATCAGTTCCCCCTTTGCAGCCTAACCCTGGAGGAGTTCCAGCTGATCAAGTCTCGCTATATTTCCGCTGGCTTCACCGCGCGAAACCCTGGCAACCGTGACAGGGTGAACAGCGCGGGGGAGGGGGAGCTCGTCATTCCCTTTGAGCACTTCGAGGTGGGCTTCCGCCTCCCCCTCTGGCCAGAGATGCGTCAGGCCCTCCGGTATTATGGAGCGGTTCCCGCGCAGCTGAATCCTAACTCGGTCGTTATCCTTGTGGCGTTCATCTGCTACATGCGATCCGAGAGGATCGAGTTCAACCTCCCCATCTTCCGGAAGCTGTTTACCTTCCGCGCTAAGGGAGGAGTGGTCTTATTCTCGGGGCAGCTGCTCAAGACCACCGGTCTCGCCAATAAGCACCATCACTGGGGCGAGAAGTTCGTTTTCGTTTCCGGCGACTTCGGCAACGTTCCTCTCGCGCCCATTCAGTACGAGGACGCCGCCTATAAGCCGCCCTTCCTGGGCTCGCGCGAGAGCGCCCTCCTTGAGTTCTTCGGAACTAAGGATTTCGACGTCCAGTTCCTCCGGCGGGGCGTCGATTCGCTCCCCCCCCCCCCCCCCCCGTGCTCCCGGGCGAAGGTATGGTCTTGCCTTTGACTCGTTATTCCCTGTTTTAAGATTTAGTGGTAAGTGTTGTCTCCTTTGCAGGAGAGCGCGAGATCCCCCTGCGCCAACACTTCGACGAGGCTCATGCTGCCGAGAGCCAGGCCGCGAGAGATCCGCTGGCTCTCGCGAAGTCCGCGGCTCAAGCTTGCCGGGACGAGCCGGCCCCGCTTCCTCCGACCGGCGCCGGGAAGCGGAATCCCAGCGTCCCTTTGCCCCAAGCGCTGAAGAGACCCAAAACAACCGCTGCTGGCAAGGGTAAAGCCGTAGTGGTTACGCCCTCCCGACCTCCCGCTCCAGGCCGTTCCTTTGAAGAGATACTGCAGGCTGCCAGCGAGATTGCTGTTGCCAGGAGTGGCGCCGAGGCACCTGCCGAGAACCCCCCGGCCGCCAGTGGGGCAGATGGCGCGGAGGCCGCCGCCGAGACCTTCGCTCAGTCTCCGCCTGGAGAGGTGCCGCGGGGACATCGAAATTTTGGTCTAGGCACGAAGTGTCTCGATGCGGAAAATAAACCGCTGCTTCAGTGGGACCCTGATACCAACAGGGTCTCGATCTCGTCTCTTCTGCCCAGCTGGGCGGAGCGAGAGGAAATCACCAGCGAGGCCTTCTCCTTGGGCTACGGCCTTTACAGCCGGGAGAACGCCGGCCTCCACGATAAAATGACCACCCGGCTCCTGCCCTACGACTCCACCCGGGCCCTGATGCGCGGGATCGAGCTTGCGCATATGTGCGCGCGTCGAAGTATCACTATCGACCGCAACTTCCAAGACATGTTCAAGGCAAGGGAGGAAGCGGTGGCTCAGGCGGCTGCCCTGAAGAAAGAGCTGGCAGATGCTAAGCAACTGTTGTCCTTGCGCCCGACGGAAAAGTTAAGTGAGACCTTTCGCGACATTTGCTCCCGCCACCGTAGATTTCGACCTTTTTCCTCCCATACTGACCTCTCTTTTCGCAGGATTCCGCTCAGGCCGTGGCGCTTCGCGCGGAGCTAGCCCAGACACGATACGAGAACGTCCTGCTGAGGGACCAGCTCCGGCGCATGGAGACGACTGCGGTCCCGCCTCCTCCTTCGCTGGACGAAAGGTTGAGGAGCCGCCACTACTCAGAATACGACATCGACAAGCTCTTGCAGGCCAACGCTCAAGCGACGGTCAGGCTGACCCTGGAGACGCTGCGAGACGTAGACTGCTTGGACGGGAGAGGCAAGTCCGTCACCGCTCGCCAGCTCGTCCCTTGGCTCTTCGAGCCCATCCAGAAGCCCCCAGGTGCGCCCGATTCCCCGCCCTCGGATGTCCCGAAATCCCCTGCCGCGGGTGGCGAGACATCCGGGGAGGGCTCAGGCGAGAGCTCTCGCGGGAGTTCAAGCGAGAGCTCGGAGGGATACAGCGCGTCTCCCTGAAGGGCCCCCCTTTCTTTTCCCTTTTGGTTGTAATGAGCGAGATGCTCCAAACTTGTAATTGTATTTTGAGTAAACGATCGTAAATACTGCAGATGTTTGTGTCTCTTTTCTTTTGCGTTGTAAATATGTTACAAGTGTTTTGAGTAGATACGTCTGTAGAGGCCGAATGCCTCTCAAGCATGCTTCCGCTGAGGCCCTTAGCCCCTCTAGGGTTGTCTCCCTTAGCGATGGATAGGCGGGATCCTGTCGAGAAAACCCAGGGTTAGGACGTCTCGTTTCTGCGTTCTGCCGAGAACCGTCTGCTGGGAACGTCGCCCGTAGGCCTTTTAAGGGGAGACCGTCCCTCTTTACCTTGCGCGGACTGGCCGAGCCTTCCGCCTAGCACTTCCCACTGTCTGACCAAGGATCCTTTGTCAGGAGCCGTCCCGCCGAGAACTTCCTTTGGCGAGATCTCCTTGGCGGAGACCTCCCGGCCGAGACCTCCTCTGGCCGAGCCTCTCCTCGCCGAGACCTCTCCTGCCTGAAGGGATCCTACCTCTCTTCATTCCGTGTTCTGGGTGTGTTTCTTGCCCCGCTCAGAACATCTGAGTCGAAGTGTCTCCCAGGATCAAAAACTTCCCTCCCACAGGCGAGCCTTCGGGTCTGCCATCTAATGAGAGCCTGCGCAGCGGGTCTACCTGGGGCCGAGCCGCGCTCGGGGTAGTGCAAAAGCAACCAACGACCAAGAACCCAAAATCAGGTCTTTCCCCCACACGCGAGCCTTCGGACCTGCCAGCTAGATGAGAGCCTGCGCAGCGGGTCTACCTGGGGCCGAGCCGAGCTCGGGGTCTCGATGAAGTTTCCACAAACCAGACCTATCCCCCACAGGAGAGCCTTCGGACCTGTCAGCTAGATGAGAGCCTGCGCAGCGGGTCTACCAGGGGCCGAGCCTAGCTCGGGGTGTCGATGAAGTTTTCACAAACCAGACCTATCCCCCACAGGCGAGCCTTCGGACCTGCCAGCTAGATGAGTGCCTGCGCAGCGGGTCTACCTGGGGCCGAGCCGAGCTCGGGGTGTCGATGAAGTTTCCACAAACCAGACCTATCCCTCACAGGCGAGCCTTCGGACCTGTCAGCTAGATGAGAGCCTGCGCAGCGGGTCTACCTGGGGCCGAGCCGAGCTCGGGGTGTCGATGAAGTTTCCACAAACCAGACCTATCCCCCACAGGCTAGCCTTCGGACCTGCCAGCTAGATGGGAGCCTGCGCAGCGGGTCTACCTGGGGCCGAGCCTAGCTCGGGGTGTCGATGAAGTTTCCACAAACCAGACATATCCCCCACAGGCGAGCCTTCGGACCTGCCAGCTAGATGAGAGCCTGCGCAGCGGGTCTACCTGGGGCCGAGCCGAGCTCGGGGTGTCAATGAAGTTTCCACAAACCAGACCTATCCCCCACAGGCGAGCCTTCGGACCTGCCAGCTAGATGAGAGCCTGCGCAGCGGGTCTACCTGGGGCCGAGCCGAGCTCGGGGTGTCGCAAAACACATAATTACATCCTATCATAAAAATTTCGCAATAGGCAAGAGAAAAACAAGTCAATTGATGTAGTATAACAAGCTTGATTTTGGATACATAATTACACCTTCCCCATCTCACGGGTAGAAGCGTTTTAGGTCATCGCCACTCCAGGTGTGGTTTAAGGCCCTCCCCTCCACGTCCTGGAGGTAGTAACCTCCTGTTCCAAGAACTTCCTTCACTATGTAAGGCCCTTCCCAGTTCGGGTTGAGCTTACCCACAGGGGCCGACCTTCCTGCCGCGTCAATCTTTTTCAGCACCAGATCTCCTTCGACAAACTGCTTGACCCTGACCTGTTTATCGAAATACTTGGCAATCCGCCGCTTGATCTCTTCTTGTCGGATGGCTGCAACATCCCGCAGCTCTTCTACCAAGTCCAGCGAGAGGCGTAACCCCTCCTCGTTCCCCAACCTCCAAGTCTCATCTTCTTCGCCTGCGGCTGCGACCCGCGGGGACCGAACCTCGAACTCCACTGGCAGGACCGCCTCATACCTGTGAGAAAGCTTGAAGGGGGTCTCACCGGTGGCCGTGTTCGGAGTCGTTCGCAAGGCCCACGAGACCGAGTGGAGCTGCTCCACCCAATTTCCCCTTAAGTTTTCCACTTTCTTCTTGAGCAGGTTCACAATAATCTTGTTTGCCGCTTCCACCTGGCCGTTGCTCCGGGGGTGGTGGACAGAGGCAAACCTGAGGTCTATCCCCAGCTGGGCGCAGAAGCTGATGAACTCCTCGCTGGCAAACTGGGGACCGTTATCTGTTACTATTGCTTGAGGCAGCCCGTGCCTGCAGATGATCTCACCCCAGACGAAGTTCCTTATGACCTGCGAGGTGACTTTGGCTAAGGCCTTGACCTCCAGCCACTTGGAAAAGTAGTCGATCATGACCAGGAGGAACCTCCTTTGCCCACTAGCCGGAGGAAAAGGCCCAACTAAATCCATCCCCCAGATAGCGAACGGACACGGTGTGGTGATGCTTCGGAGCCTTTGAACTGCCAAGAGCTGGAGGGGGCGTAGAGCTGGCATTTTTGACACCTCCTCGCAAACTCTGCGGCATCCTTCCTTAGGGTGGGCCAAAAGTACCCCTGCCTGACCACCTTTGCCTCCAACATGCTACCTCCAGAATGACTGCCGCACTCGCCCGAGTGTACCTCTCCCAGGATCCTTGGGACCTCTTCTTCGGTTACACATCTTACCAGGAGCCCTGATAACATCATACGATGCAACCCCCCTTCCATCATCAGGTAATGAGCTGCCTTGCGCCTGAAGCTCTTTGCGTCCTTAACCTCCTCTGTCAGCCTGCCTGTGGTCAGGAAGGTTACCAACGGGTCCACCCACGAGGATCGTCGACCTACCTCCATCAACTCCCCTTCCTCAATTGCTGGCCGAAAAAGTTCAGTCAGGGTCCCTCCTCCCCGAGGTCCAAACTTTGTCAATCGATCGCCCGTCGCGCTCTCCTCCCTGGGGACATGCTGGATTGAGAATGACCGGAACCCACCGATGATCGCCCTTATCTTGGATAGGTATTTTATGAGGGTAGGCTCCCGAGCTTCAAACTCTCCTCGGATCTGTGACGCTACTACCATCGAGTCAGTGAAGGCCTCCACGTCCTGGATCTCAAGCTCCTTCACCAAGCGAAGGTCGGCGATCACGGCCTCATACTCTGCTTGGTTGTTGATCACCGGAAAGTGGTAAGCCACTGCCTGCTCTATCGCGACTCCCTGGGGGCTTATCAGCACCACTCCTCCCCCGAGGGAATGTTTTCCCGAGGCCCCATCAACCATCATCTTCCACGCTTCCTGTGGCTGCGACTCCCCCTCCTCGACTTCAACAACATAGTCCGCCAGAAAGTCCACCACCGCTTGCGCCTTAATGGAGAGTCTCGGAACAAAAGAGATGTCGAACTCGCTTAGTTCAATGGACCACTTGGCAAGTCTTCCCGAGTGCTCTACCCATTCAAAGATCTTGCGAAGAGGATGGTCGGTCACCACCCTAATCGAGTGCGCTTGAAAATACGGTCGGAGCTTCCTTGCCGAGACGACCAAAGCATAAGCCAACTTTTCGAGGATGGGGTAGCGGAGCTCTGCCTTCTTCAAGATCCGGCTGACGTAGTAGATTGGCAGTTGCTTCTTTCCTTCTTCCCTTACTAGGACGGAGCTCACCGCCTCAGCTCCTACTCCAAGGTACAGGGTCAGGTCCTCCCCTTCTTTTGGGCTTTGAAGCAGAGGAGCCTGAGAGAGATGTCTCTTCAGCCCTTGGAAGGCTTCTTCGCACTCGGCGGTCCACTCAAACCTTTGGTTCCCTCGCAGCACCTTGAAGAATGAAGAACACTTGTCCCCTGACCTGGAGAGGAACCTGCTTAGCCCAGCCAGTTTGCCTGTCAAGCGCTGGACCTCCGTGGCATCGCGAGGTGATTCCAAATCTAGGATGGCCTTCACCTTGTCTGGGTTAGGCTCCACCCCTGCCGGAGTAAAGAGATGCCCGAGGAACTTACCGCGGCTGGCCCCGAAGACACACTTCAAGGGGTTCAGCCACATCTTGAACCTCCGCAGGGTGGCGAACGTCTCTTCTACATCCTGCAGGTGCGAATCCACACACTTGCACTTAAACATCAGGTCGTCGACATAGACCTCCAAGTTTCTCCCACTTTAATCTTGGAAGACCCGATCCAACATGCGTTGGTATGTAGTCCCTGCGTTCTTCAACACAAAGGGCATCATTTTATAACTGAAGCATCCCTCCCTCGTGATGAAGGAAACATCCTTGACATTGGGAGGGTGCATCCGGATCTGGTGATAACCTGAAAAAGCATCCAAAAAGCTCATAATAGAAAAACTGACGGCTGAATCAACCAGCGCGTCGATCCGAGACAGGGGGTAGCAATCCTTAGGGCATGATTTATTTAACAAAGAGAAATCGATACACATTCGTCATTTCTCACCCCCTTTCTTTACCATTACCACATTGGATATCCAGCCTGAATACTGGATCTCCGAGATAAAGCCGGCCTCCAGGAGCTTTCTGACCTCCTCGCGGATGGGTTCCTCCAGCTTGGTGGCGATGGCCCTCATCTTTTGGCGTATGGGACGAGTGCGGGGGTCCAGCTTCAGGCGGTGGCAGGCCACGTCCGCGTCGATGCCCGGCATGTCTGCCGCGCTCCAAGCGAAGATGTCGATGTTGCTTTGGATGCAGGCCCGCACTCGCTCCTGGTCCTCGGGACTCAAGCCCCCGCTGACCCGCACCCTCTGAACCTGCCCTGCGCTGGTGAAGACCTCCATCTCCACTACTTCCTCGGAAGGCTCCCAGTCGACCCTTGCTTCTTCTTCCCGCTCCAACTCCTCCTCCCTTCCTACTTCCTCCTCAATCTCCATCGCCTCCTCCAAACCCACCTGCTGCTGCTCGACTTCCACGCCCCTCCGGGCCTCTCCCTCCACTCCTCCTGCTACTTGCTCTTCTACCTCCATTGCCTCCTCTGGGCTCTCCCGCTGCTGCTCGACCTCCTCGCCCTTCCGGGCCTCCTCAGCTTTTCCCTGCTCCTCCGTCTCCCTCCTCGCCTCTCCTAGGCTCATCTCCTCTTATCCGACGTCCTCCTCCTGCTCCGCCATCTCCCTCCTCGCCTCTCCTAGGCTCATTTCCTCTTCTCCGACGTCCTCCTCCTGCTCTGCCATCTCCCTCTCTAGCTCTTCCGCCTCGGCCATCCAGGACACGGTGTTGACCGCCGTCATATAGCATTGCCTCGCCACCTTCGGATCCCCCCTGATCCTAACCTGCACCCCTCCGTTATTGAACTTAAGACATTGGTGGAACGAGGAGGGGACGCAGCGAAAGGCGCTGATGAGGGGACGCCCAAAGATGGCGTTGTAACTGCTCGGAGCGTCCACTATCACGAACCTGCAGTTCCATGACACGCCTCCTAACTTCACATGTAGCCCTACCCCTCCTTCTACTTCCTTCCTCTCCAGAAAATCCGAACAGTGGTCCATCCGAAGCCAAGACCCTTTTCCCCTTGACCTTCATCTCATCAAAGGTCTTCTTGAAGATAACGTTCACTGAGCTCCCGTTGTCCACCAGAATCCTCGAGACCGTGAAATTCTCCACTGCCGTCTGGATCACCAGGGCGTCGCAAAACGGATCTTCATAGTCCGGCATGTCTACCGACGAGAAAGTGATCTTTTCTTCCGGCGGGGGAGCCTGGGAGGTAGAGGCGACCCTCCTTCGGTATATGGTTTGAAGGCTCCCCTTGCGGGTTGCCTCGATCCTCACTCCTCCGTGGATCACCCCGATCCCTCCTCGGGTTCCCACGTCTACCCGGTCCTCACATCTATCTTCTCCCTCCCCCTGCTACACTTCCACGATCCTAACCGGCGGATCCTACCTCCCTGCATCTCTTGCTTCTCTCATCTCTAAGAACTCAGGGCAGGTGGTCGTCGCGTGACCTTCCTCCTGGTGGAAGTCACAAAAGAGCAACGCCGCCCTACCCCCTCTTCCTTCTCCTCCTCTTCTCCCAGCTCCTCGAACTCCTCTCCTTGCTCCTCTTCCTCTGCCCACCTCCATGGCCTCTTGCGGCGGCGGGAGGTGACCCCTTGGCCCCTGCCTCCACGCCGGTTGGTCGAACCTCCTGGGTTCTCGTAAGTTATCCCTTCCCTGGTACCCTCCTCCTTGGCCCTGGGGGCGACCCTCCTGGGGCCTCCAACCCAACCGGTTGTTCGGCTCCCGGGCCCCCCATCCATGCTGCTTCCCCTGCCCTCGGGGTTCTTCCCTCCTTCTTTCTTCTCTTTGCTCCCTCTGCTCTCTCGGCTCCCTCTGCCTTCCTGCTGCAGGCTCCTTCACATCATCTTCCGTCAGCCTGGCCAACTTCCTAGCAAACGCCGAATTTGCCATCTCGAAGTCTATCTCTTTCGCCGCCCTCTCCATGAGCTCCTCAAAGGAGAGGGGGGGCACTCTCTTCAACTCCATACTGAAGAATCCCGGCCTCAGCCCCAGGGTGAAGGCGAGCATCAACGCGTACCCTGGGACCTCCTGGACCAGGAGGATCTCTTCCTGAAACCAGTCAACGTAGCGACCCAGTGTCACGTCCTGCTTCTGCCTCACTGCAAACAGGCACTCCGCCTCCTTCTTCCGCTTCTTAGACGTTGAGAACCTCAACAGAAACCCTCGGCGCAGATCTTCAAAGCTGTATATCGAGCTCGTTGGCAACTGTTGGAACCAGTCCCGGGCCTTCTCCTTCAATGTGATGGCGAACAACCGACACTTGAAGGCATCTGTCATCTGTCTTATCGAAACCACGTCTTCGAACCACTGCACATGTTGTACAGGGTCATCTTTCCCTGAGTAATTGGACATGTCCGGCTCCCGGAACCCCTCCGGCACCGGAGCCGAGATAATGAGCTCGCTAAATGGGCTCTCGCCGCCCGCCTGCCGAGAGGGCACGTCTCGCGGCCTCGGCTGGCTGGCCCGATCCGCGAGACCATTCTCAGGGAAGAGCTCTCGCACAGCTGCCTCCCGCTCGCCAACTTCTGCTGGAATCGCCTTCCTGGGACGCTGGCCTGGGAAGAGCTCTCTCGCCGCCACGTCCCTCTCGCCAGCCTCCGTCGGGACCTCCTTCCCCGGGCGCTGTCCAGGGGAGTTCTCGCCCAAGAGCGGGACCTCCTCTATCGGAACCTGAGGTGTGGCCCACTCGCTTCTGGCCGAGAAGGCCAAGCTGATGGTCTGCAGGACTTCTCTCCTGAAGTCCTCCAACATCTTCCTCGTCGCATCCTCTCCCCGGGTGGGGGAGCCTCCAGAACCAGACCCTTCACCTTCACCTCCAGCCATGGGACTAAACTCAAGGCTTTCTTGTATCAGCTGCCTTCCACGCTCACCGCACCAGAACTGTTGAAGCCAAAAATGACCTCAACGAGAGTTCAAAACAGGGGTGCAGCCAACACCTACTTCTCTCGAACCTCGACTAGTTGCAAAGGACCTAAGACTGACCCAAAGCCTCAGCAGGGAGGTCTCACCTCACACCCGGAAGATCTCTGAGAACTTCCCCTCCAAAGCCAAAAGCTGGGCTAGGAGCTCCTCAGAAAGCACTAGAGATTTGGAGGATAATGAGAGCTTGCTTTCTAAGGAGCCCTTATGAGTCTATTTATAGCCTTTTGCTGACCTGAGATTACTGAAATACCCTTAGCTGACCTGCCAAAAACCAAATCTCGCTGTTTATAAAGTACTGAATCCACGCTCACCACACCAGAACTGTTGAAGCCAAAAATGACCTCAACGGGAGTTTAAACCAGGGGTGCAGCCAACACCTACTTCTCTCGATCCTCGACCCTCGACTAGTTGCAAAGGACCTAAGACTGACTCAAAGCCTCAGTAGGGAGGTCACACCTCACACCCGGAAGATCTCTGAGAGCTTCTCCTCCAAAGTCAAAAGCTGGGCTAGGAGCTCCTCAGAAAGCACTAGAGATTTGGAGGATAATGAGAGCTTGCTTTCTAAGGAGCCCTTATGGGTCTATTTATAGCGTTTTGCTGACCTGAGATTACTGAAATACCCTTAGCTGACCTGTCAATAGTCAAATCCCGTTGTTTATAAAGTACTAAATGCATCTCCTGAGGGTATAGGGGGTAATTTTTACCTAAGGGTAATTAGGTAATTTTACCCCGGGCCCTGGGCCCCACTCGGCGAGAACTCTGAGTCGAGAACCTTCTCGTCCAGAGCTTGGCGCAAGCGATCTCGCCCGCTTATGGGCGAGAGCTCCTCCAAGGCGGGAGCTTGGCGCAAGCGCAAGCGTTCCCGCCCACTCATGGGCGGGAACTTCTTCAGGGCGGCAGCTCTTCTGGTCTGAAGCCCAAAGCTAGTCCAATCCTGACCGTTGGTGCCTCCGGGTCCTACTCAGCGAATATGGGGTTGTACAACGCAGGCCAAGAATTGTTTATAAATAGCACCATCCTCTGTTATTTTAGCAGAAAACTTAGATGCGCTCGAAGCAGAAATCCAAGATGTTTGAGAAAATGGTTGTCGCGCGGTAGACGCGGTTGTTGCTTTTCATGGCACGGACCACAAGGGATGTCATGTTTCGTAGGACAAACTTCAGAGCTTCATTGAGACGCATATGCAGGGTTCGCCTCTACTGGTGCGGCTTCCGGAAAAATATGAGAGAGTTAACACTTCCTCGACAAACCAGATCGCGGTTCCGATAGATCACTTTGACTGCAGTTTCAGGTTCCCATATATGTGGGAAATAGTTGAAATTTTTGACCATTACAGAGTTATTCCTGGCCAGTTGGCACCCAACTCAATTGTCGTTATTTTTAGTTTTGTCGCCTCCCTGCGAACTGAGAAGGTAACATTCACTTTGAACCTCTTCAGGAAATGCTTCTCGGTTCGGTCTATAACATAATCCAGCGGCACTGTCTTCAAAGGAATTTTGTACTTTTTATGCAAGGGAATGAAGGTTGTGAACCTACCGAATAAGATTCACAACTGGATGGAACACAATCTTATTTTTGAAGGAGATCTCGGCTTGATCCACACCAATCCGCAAGTTCGCGCGAATAGTGAATTCAAGTCTTGCGGGCTAGAGACAATTGAAAAGGAGATCATTGAATTCCTGTGGGGCGCGCGATTAGACATTGATTACTACCTCACTTCCCTCATTGAAAGGGGGGGGGGGGGTACGCCAAGATAGTCAGTGACTTCCTGTGATCAAATATATCTAACTGCATAAGCCGTGTATTAACAATAATTTTGACAGCAAACCTGATGGTACCCGCGAACCAGTTGTTGACTCTTGGCGGCTTGACTCTTACTCAACGAGAGAAAAGAGAGGAGCTAGCAAAGAAGAGGCGTGCAGAGAATGACGCGGCCGCAAATTCTTCCGAAGACTCCTTTCCCTTCACTAGATTGGGAGTAAGTTAAAAGACCTCTGTGGGAATCCGAGTATGCAGTGGCATCATGGCGACAACTATGATAAAGTGTCGACCTCTCTTCCCTTCTGGAGGAGCGGCAAAATTACCCACCACGCTTCTGCGGTTAGCACTTCCTTGTATGGTAGACGCAACTTTAAGGAACTGATGGAAGTCCTCCCTAAGGAATTACCACATCTAGTCGCTCAGGCCCAAGCGAATGGCTTGGTAACAGGCCACTTCATGGGTTGCGCACTAAAGAAGTCATTGAAGAGTAACTCACAGCTTCATGACCAAGTGGAGCGGCTAGAGGCTGAGATCGAACGGCTGAAGGAGGAGAAAACGGTAAAATATTACGCGAGTGTTGCGAATCAATATTTTTAGACCGCACGACCTGAGTGTTTGTTTTTTGCAGGTGGTGTATGATCCAGAGAATTTTGCTTTCCAAGACGCGATCTTTCCATTTCTGAAGGAAACTATTGAGGACACCCTTGTCTGCTTTAATGGCCTTGGCGGTGTGAAGGACAGCTCTGAGAACACATCTTTTGTTGACCTCTTTCCCGAATGCAAGAAGAGAATAGTCGCGATGATCGAGCGGCTAAGGGTAAAAGCAAAGTTGGCGAGCAGCGGGAGGAAGAAGAAGAAGAAGAAGAAGGAAATGGAGAAGAGGAAGATGGAGAAGAAGAGGAAGAAAAAGAAGAAGAGGGAGGAGAGAAACAGGGAGACCGTGATGAATCAGATATTGTCGGTAAGAAAGAGAAGACTGCACAAATCACTTCAGAGGATGATTCTGATGAATCAAGCGACAAAGCCATGTTAGCGAGTATCTGGGAGGTGAAGACAGTGGCAATAGTAGTGGAACGACTGCGAGCTCCAAGTTGCGCAGTGGGGATTACTCGACGTCCATAGATATTGATGGTTTGGTTAATTCTGATGGACAACATGCGGCTAAAAAACTCAGATCGGAGGATTCGATATAAGATGTAATTTTTTTTTAAGACCCAGCGGTCTTTGTTTGGTTAACCGCGCGAGTATACTTTTCATGTAACTTTTTATTATAAATAAAAGATACGAGTTTACCTTCATTCCCTTGTTGCATTTCCTTCAATGTCAAATTGTTAATATTAATATGTGCGACCCCATAGATAAGGCCGTCAACGTTAAATGGCCTTGGGGAGGCCAATAAGCACTTGTTCGTATGACGGCAAATTTTGGTGGCGTCGAAGCGTGGGCCGACAGAAATATACAATGAGATGTCCATTGTTGCAAAACAGCTCCGCAATCGAGCGCAGAGGCGTCACATTTAATTAGGAATTCTTTGGTGAAGTCCGGTAACTGAAGCACCGGGACTTTTTGGAGCGCCGGTTGGAGGTCGTGGAAGGCGGAGGTTGTCATTTCAATCCATAAGAAGCTATTTTTGCGGAGCAAGTTGGTGAGGGGTCGGGAGATCTTGCTATAGTCGTGGATGAAACGCCGGTAGTAGCCCGTGAGGCTCAAGAAGGCGCGCAAGTCCCAGACTGTGGGCAGTATTGGCCATGAAGCAACGCCATCAAGCTTGTAGGGATCTGCCGAAATCCTGAGAAAGTGAACCACGTGGCCGAGGTAGGTCACACTTTGTTTGTCGAAGACAAATTTGGAGTGCTTGAGGTGGAGGCAACATTGGCGTAGCAGCTCGAAGATCGCACGGAGATGGCGCAAGTGGGCATCCTAAGAGGTGTTGTAAATCAAAGTATCGTTAAAAAAACTAGAATGAACTTACGGAGTAGTGGTTGGAAAACTTTGTTCACCATAGCTTGAAAAGTGGAGGGGGCATTGGTGAGTCCGAGTGGCAGTACCAAAAACTCAAAGTGGTCGTGATGCATGCGAAAAGCCGTCTTTTCCACATCTTGCGGGCACATACTCAGTTGATGATAACCAGAGTAGAGATCCAATTTGGAGAAGTACATGGCACCATGCAGTTCATCGAGTAATTCTTCGACCACCGAAAAATGGAATTTGTCCTTCACGGTCTGTTGATTTAAGGCACGGTAGTCAATGCGGAAGCGCTACGAGCCGTCTTTCTTGTGGACGAGGAGAGTCAGAGAGGAGAATGGGGAGATGTTGCGTTGGATAAGGCCTTGTTGTAGCATGAGGGAGCATTGACGCTCAATATCATCTTTTTGTAGGAATGGATAACGATGGGGGCGGACTACGAACAGTGGGGGTGTATGTAAAGAGGTAGATATGATGATTCTGACGGCGCGTCGGTGGAATGGAGTCCGGAATAGTGAAGATATCTGGGAACATTTGTAGAAGAAGCTCGAGGTCGGGCTCGTTGGAGGAGTCCGTGGGAAGAGTGGGTCCTTGGAGAGTGAAGGTCGAGTGGAGATGTTGCGGGACTTGTCTCGTCTATTCGATCAAGTGGTTGTAGTGGGGCCAACAGATAGAGAGAGCGTCAAAATCCCATGTTATGGTTCCCAAGGTGCAGAGCCATCGCACTCCCAAAACCACGTCAAAGCCTTGAAGATCGATGACCAAGAGATCAATTTGAAATTGATGGGTGTCCACCGTAGGGTCACCCTGTGACATATGCCCGGACATGGCATGGTTTGTCCATTTGCTGTCGCGACTTGAAGGCGGGAGCGTAGGGTGATGTGGAGATGTAGTTGTTCGGTCATGCGACAGTTGATGAAGTTGTGTGTGCTCCCAGAATCCATGAGAGCGACAAAGGTGTGGTTCTCCACGAAACCTGCATTTGTATTGTATGGCCATGGAGCTTATGGGTGGCGGAGATGGCATGGAACGAGATCTTCAGGAGTTCCGTGTCTTCTAGGTCATCATCATCGGAGGGGTCGTCCATCTCGACCCAAAAGAGGTGCTTGCAATGATGGAATGAGCCAAAGAGTTCGTCACAGTTAAAAAACAATCCTTTAGCTAGATGGTTTGCCATTTCTGACACCGATAGCCAGCGGCGATACGGTTGACGGCTGGCAATGGAAGGCTTGGGCAGGGGCGGGCTCAACTCGCTGCCTTTAGGGGGAGGAAAAATAGTGGTTTTGGTTCTCTGATCGGTAGTGTTGAAATCTCAACGACCCAGCATTGGGTGGTCTAGAAGTTGGCGCTTACAGGCCCAAGCTAGATTCATCGTCGTTGTGAGGTCGGGTGGAGCTTAGAATTCGACGTCCAGGCGGAGGCACTCATGGAGACCGCCGGTCGTAAAAAAGGAACCTGATGCTCAAGGCGTGCAGTGGATGTGCGTGCCAAGAGACTTTGGAAGTACTCAAGATAGTCATCACGCGGCTTGGCTTGGCATAATGCAATGAGGTTCCCGAGGGAGTTTCCCTGTAGTGGTGAGCTGAAGTGGAGAGTACACACCGTAGCAAAGTCATCCCAGTGTAGGTTGTGGCGTTCACGATGTAGTTACGTGAACCACATTTGGGTTGCACCCATGAGATGAAACAAAGTGAGGCCGAGTTGATCTTCTGGTAGGGTGCGTTGGGTAGAGAAGTAGAGCTCGCACTGGGTGAGTCATGGAAGTGGATCTTCCAGCTTCAGGTAACACGGGGGGGGGGGGGGGGGGGGGGGGGGGGGGGGGGGGGCAGAAGTCCGGTGAGTCATGGAAGTGGATCGTCCAGGATGGGTTGGAAGAGTGGCGGTAGCTGGTTGTGGTCGACCATGTCTATGGGTAGAGGAAGAAGTCCGGCGCCGGGGAGGGAGGAAGTACCTCTGATACCACGTTGATATGTGCTCGTGAGTTTTAATGTGTAATAGGCCGATGGAGGACTATGTCCCGAAAGGGATTGCAATGACCCTTCTTGGATCCCGTTGAGGTGGCTACGATAGAGAGCGAGAGAGGAGGGTGGTCGGCGTTAGCGCTAGCGGAATAGGGAGTGCGGGAGGGAGAGATAGAGAGAGAGGGAGATCTTCAATCTTTTTCATCTTACCACCAAAGAGATCACATCAGGTTAAAATAAATAGGACTCCCACCTAGGCTTAGACAAGCAGGAATAAAATAAGCTAGTCATCATGAAAGCATGCCCTCCATTTGAGCTTAAAACACATGAGATAATAAAAGACATAAAGTCTAAGGTAGTCATCATGAAAGCACCCCCATTTGAACTTAAAACACACAGGATAATAAAAGTCAAAAAGTCTATTACTTAGATGACGTGATCCCCGTCATGTCTCTGTGACCCCCATCATAGTTGAGTTCTTCGTGAGTGTTGTTGTTGCGTCGTTGATACGTCCTGCCCCAGTGCGAATCGATGGCGGCACGGGTGGCAACAAGTTAGAAAGAAGCTTAAGTTCCGTACGATGTTTCATCTGCAGACCGACGATAAAACAGAGACAACGAATTGTATGATGGAGGAGATGCTTTGGCTGTGCAGTCGACTTCAGGAGTAAGTGGTAGAACTAGCTATTCATGGTAAAATTTGTGTGCAACAATAGTTTTTAGACGAGTATCAAGATGACATTCTATGAAGCTCTTTATGGGATGCGGTCTCGGACGTCGATGTCTTAGGCAGAAACAGTCGATACCTAACTTTTGGGGGGAAAATGGTGGCCCATGCTTGCAAGATAGTGGAGATGATTCAAGAGCGTATGAAGGTGCTTACGATCGACAGGATAAGTATTTTAATACGCGCCATAAAAATGTGGAGTTTGGAGTTGGTGACATGGTTTATTTGAAGAAAAAGTCGTTGAAAGGCTTATTGAGGATTCGGTGATTGAAAAGGTTGAGTACAAGATAATTTGGCTCGTTCCAAATTACTGAGTGTATAGACAAAGCGGCTTATCGTCTGACATTGTCCGCAGAATTAAGTGAATTGCATGACGTCTTTCACATCTCAATTTTAAGGATGACTATGTTGGAATCTAGTAAAGTGTTTGAGCCGACGGCGATGCCGGTGGATGAAAATTTGGAGACCGCGGTGCGTCCGATTTGAATAGAGAATGCGGAGAGCTAAAAGTTACGGAATAAAGATGTCAAGCTCACGAAAGTGCATTGGAACAATTGCGAGCGAGATGAGTTCTTTTGGGAGCGAGAATAAGCGATGTGAAAAGAGTATCCGGAGCTCTACGTGTGAGTATGAATTTTGACAAAGTAATGTTTCAATTTTGAGGATGAAATTCGTTTTTAAGGGGGGAGTTGTAATACTCCATAAACTCAAGTTAAAGGATGTCATAAAAAACCTAAGGGCCTATGGAAGTCCCACAAAAATTGGGAATTGTTCGGTGGTGTTTAGGAGGCTGAATGGAAAAAATAAGTTGTACAGACCCTGTTCACACGAGCGTGTGAACTGGGCTTGCATTGCCCTTAAAATTACACACCATGTTTACACAAGAGTGTACCGCCCAGGAACAACGTTCAAGATCAAAATTACATGCCCTGTTTATACGGATGTAGGCGGAGGGAGTGGGCGAAGGGCGTGGGAGGAGGCGTGAACAGAAAACAATTCATTTTTTGAGCCATTCGATAAGGGTTCATTTGATCCAACAACTGGGATCATTTCTAGAGGACTTTAGGTCATTTTGGTGGCCAAAATCACATCATTTTAGCCCTCACATTATCTTTCTTAGGTTGAGGAGAAAGAGGAGGAAGGAGCCCTTTTCTGCCATTAGAGATAGAGTCGGAGCTGCAAATCATGAGACGAGTCTAGATCCGTGAAGAGGATCCTATTGTGCTCATCTTCATCCTTTTATTTCAGCAATTCCATGGCGAGGAGGAAATCCAAGAAGATAACGACTTCCCTCCTCTCGGTTTTAGGATGTGTCTTGTATCCTTTCTTTTATCGCTTTGATGTTGTGATTTGTGGTATTCGGTGCTTCTAATTAGAGTATTTGGGGTTTCCCAAGGTTGAATAAGAACTACTGGGGCATGGGATCGTGACCCCGACATATTTGCATTAGAGATCCGAATGCGTTTATCGGAGTAGGTACTTTCTGTGAGGCTTAATCGAGACCGATGGTCTGATTTGGTGAAGTTGCTTGTATTACATATTAAGGGTTTTTTCGGTAGACGTGCGAATGCAGTTAAAGTGTCATAATAACACCTATTTTTCGTGAAATTAGCGGAGATTGAGGTTAGGGTAAAGTGAGTGTGCTAAATTCCTGAAGATTGAATATGACGTCGCGAAAATGTGTATATTAGTGGACAGGTCGTTGGATATGTCACGATCATGAGAGCCTTGTATACTGTCGTTGCAGGATTTCGGGTTGGGGAATTCATGCTTTGTGATTTATGTAATTATATTGAGAATGTAATGGTGAGGAAGTCCGTGAGTATTGAGGTGGAGAACTGAACCAAGAATTTACTTTCTTCATCATCAACTGAATCACGGTTCGTGACCCAGAATTCTATTTTCTCATCAATCCAATCACCGTTCATGTTTTTTTTCTTATCAATGAATAGATCTCTTTACTTGCACGACTTAGATGTCTCGTATTTTTTGAAAAAAATAATTCGATTGATGGGATTTGGTATGATACTTACAAGATCAATGAGACCGGTCTTCCAATATTTCTTCTTAGAACGTATTGATTTGACCCCATAAGCACCACCCAATAGCATGTTGTCACAGGAAGCAGAACCACGTATTTCTTCCTGAGAATCTCCTAATTGTTCCAGAACAGCTAGAAAGAGATTCTTTAACCAGAAAGAATTCAATTCAGATGTAGGATACCTATCCAGAAGTTTTCGAAATTCCCTCATACATGACGGAATCATCAAAGATTTGATCTTTGCCCCCGTATAAGGCCAGGAGTCTTTACTTGCAATGTCATCATGTGCGAATTGGATAGTGTTCCAGAGGCGAGGGAGAATTCGTGTGCAATGCCGCCAAGATGGCCATGAGTCTTTGCACACGATACCGCCGCACATTAATTTAATAATAGCGTAGAGGGAGAATGATGTAGGGGGTAGGCTAGTGGTGCTCGGAAGCTAGGACTTTACGTGCACGTGTGAGGGGATATGCGAATGCAATGCTACATGCAATGAAATAGTCGGATAGCAACGACAATTAATTTAAGCAATGAGAATTAACAACACCACGCAGCTAATCAAAATAAATAAGCAATTAAATAATTTTAGCGATTTGACAACGGCTTCCTCCGCGCGGAGGGCCCAAGCAAGCGGCGGCGATTAATTCCATAAACAAATATTAGCGCAAAAGTACAACAACTACCAAACTATGGTCATAGCACAAATATAGATAAACAAACAAGTGCAAATGTCAAATACAAAACACAATACCACGAGATACTCACGATGCAGTGGGCTGATCCGAGGTGGTGGAGAATTTGAGGGACGGATGCAAAACGGGCGATCGGAGGTGGAACCGGTGGCGAGACGACGGTGACGTGGCTGCCCTCAGTGGAAAGTGGTGGTAACGGAAGGTAAAACGGCGGATCCGGACACGAATGAGTAGATCGGGCCGGGGGTGAGTGGATCCGATATTTAGGAGCGGATCCGGGCAAAAATGGAAGGTTTGTGCGGTGGAAAAACGGATCGGAGGGTGGTAGCACTAGATCAAAATAGATCTAGGGTTTTCGGGGCGGTGGGAAGTGGATCCACGGAGGGAAGGAGGCTGCGGGATTGGTATAGGGCCGGCGATGAACAGTGCTGGCGGATGAACAGTGCGGGTGAACAGTAATGACGGATGAACAGTGCCAGTGAACAGTGCCCGTGAACAGTTTCGGTGAACAGTACCCGTGAACAGTGATCATGAACAGTATTTGGCGGTGGGGATTGAGATTTGGGGTTGTAGGGGATGCGGATGAGGGTTTCGAGGGGGGAGGGAGAAGACTATGGATGGGTATTACCTTGGGATGAAGAAAACCACCTAGGAGTCGTCACCTAGGGCTCCACGGCGTCGGCACCGGGGAAGGATCGCAGGAATCCGAAAATGAATTCTCCAAATTCTGCAATGCCCCCAAATCAGCCCCCTAGCATCCTATTTATAAGAAAACACAAACTAGGGCATCCCCATCAACGGCTATGATTGGCCGGTGGGTTAGCCCTTAAAATACATCAAAATAAACTCAAAAAATATAAAGTAATATAGCGTTTTGACTCGCGGCGACGCTCCGGACGCAATCGCGGAGCCCGATCGTCGATCCGGGCACGCCATATATGGAAAGTTGCCAAATCAGCCCTGAACGGGCCCAAAACGTGTCCTCGTCTCTGCTCCGCATCAGAGAATTCTTGGGTAATGGCATCGTAAAGGATGCAAGTCTGTTGTGGGCCGCTCATTCACGGGCCTAATCCCGTCGGTCGAGACTCACAACAGGGTCGCAGTCCGCACACCCCAACCCATCTCAGCGCGTGTTCTCGGCGCTGCGGGATGTTGAGGCCGGGTCTCGAGCCCTTTACCTCCTTGATGACAGACACTTAACGCTTGCCCTCAACACCAACTGAGATGAGGGAAAGCGTTAAGTGCCTCTCATCAAGGAGGTAAAGGGCTAGCGACCCGGCCTCAACATCCCGTAGTGCCGAGAACACGCGCTGAGATGGGTTGGGGTGTGCGGGCGCGGCCCTGTTGTGAGGCTCGATCTGAGGGATTAGGCCCGTGAATAAGCGACCCACAACAGAGTCCTTACACTTCATGCATACGCGTATATTTGAATAGTATGATAGAGAAATTGTGGTCATTGGGTATGTATTAGGATATACAGTCGTCATACCCTATATTTATATGTGATGTGATTGTGTTTTGATGGTTTGTTAGACTCATACGCGTGATTAGAAAAATGTGGGTAATATTGCATATTAGGCAATTTTATTTTGATGCTTACCTAGAGACGTAATTGTTGTTTGTGATATACAGACTATGCTTTTATGCATGTTTATATATTTTCATCTTCTAAGTGAAGTGCTGACTTGCAGGGAGATGTGGTTCCCGGGATTTGCTAGGACGGTCGGGTGGATGGGGATTGTTACGTAGTTGTAGTAAGCTCATACCTGACCCTCGTTTACTCATTTTGTTCATTTGGTTCCAGGATAAGGTTCCGATATTGAAGCACGCTAGTCGGCTAAAAAGTCAAGCCTCGTGAAGTATTTCATTTTCTTTCCTTATTGTATTTTACTTTTGTTTCGGTCTGCGAGCCGAGGAAGCTTATGATTTTTGATGTATTCGATATGACATAGATGATATATTTGTAACATCATATGGTCAAGCATTATTGTTGATGTTTATTGGATGTGGACACTCTGGTTATGGTTTCAGTTTCCGTTGTGCTAATAGTTTGTCTTTAATGAGATTTACTTTTGTAAAATGTTCCTTATATAAGTTTTAATACTTTATTTGTCATGAGTTTCAATGCGGCAAGGCTGGACCTATACTATACGGTCGTTGCAGTGGAGGTGTTACAAGTGCCCCCCACCCACCCAACTATTCACTATGTGCTCCTCCCTTGGTCGCAAACAGGGCCAACCGGGAGATGCATTGTCTCACGTCCCAAGAGATAGCGGACCTCCGCGCTAAGGGCATTTGTTACAACTGTGATGAGACCAACTCGCGTGGTAATAGATGTAAGTGCTTGTTCTTTTTTGAAGTGGACGACCCATCCGAGAAGGAAGATGACCCTCGAGATCCAGAGATTTCCCTCCATGTCATTGAAAGACCACACTCTGTGGAGATTCTTCATATCCCGATTCCCGTTACTGATCATCTCTCGGTTGTTCTCTTGGACACCTGGAGCAACATAGCTTCAATAGTGAGGAGACGCTAGCCAGCTAACACTGAGAGTGGCGAGCCACCCCGCCTGAGTGTTGTCGTAACCAACGGGAGTACTATGGAGTGCCTGGTGTCAGTCGGGCTATGCCGATAGTAGTGGAAGGGTTCTGTTCCCTGGTGGACCTCTTAGTAATTGAACTCGGGACAATCGAGGTGGTCTTGGTTGTGTGCCGGTTGCATAGACATGGACCACTGACAAGAGATTTTGATCTTGTCACTGTGGCATGGCATCTGTGAGGCGAACGGTCAGTCTGGTAGGGTGTCTGACGAAAAAGTCACATCGGGCCTTCTGCTTATCTTTCGGGCGAGACTCGCACGACATCCTCGAGCACTTATTACTGGATTTTGATGATGGCATGGTTCCTCCTCAGGGACTTCTTGCACCGCGCCACCACGACCGTCAAATTTATCTTCTACCAAACACCGCCATAGTTAAGGTGCGACCATATCCATACTGCCCATGGAGCTCCTCTGTAGCATCTCTTCCTTTCGCTCCCTTACCCTCTTGGTCCAAAAGAAAAACGACACTTGGTAGTTCTGCATTGACTATAGGGCGTTGAACGTCAAAAAATGAAGGCATATTTCTAGTTCCGATGGTGCGGTATTGGATGAGCTCCATGGGGCCAAATTCTTCTCTGAGCTTGACCTTTGTTTGGGCTACCATCAGGTGTGCATGGCTCTAGCTGACATGGAGAAGATGACTTTTTTCACTCATCATGGGCACTTTGAGTTTCTGGTAATGTCCTTTGGGCTCACCGATGCCACCTCTAGGTCATGATGAATGAGGTACTCCACGAGCTTCTCTGTCATTATGTTCGCATTTTCTTTGACGATATTTTAGTGTATATCAAGACATGGGAAGAACACCTATGACATCTGCAATGCGTCTTCGTACTCCGCCGCCGACATCAGCTCTTTTTGAAGTGGGTGCCCCTTCGAGACCGACAAAGTGGCATACTTAGATCATGTGATGCACCACATTAGCGTTCCATGGATCCCAAAAATATTTGCGGGGTAGTAACAACCTAGCTGGTACCCCAGTCCTCTCGGGAGTTGTTGGGCTTTCTTGGGCTGACGACTTACTACCTAAGTTATCAAAGGCGCAAGACGCACCGAGCCGCAAAGAGCCCCTGGAGCCTAGGCGCAAGGCGCAGGCGCGTGTCTGAGGCACGTGAGGCGCAAACATGGAGGGGAAAGGAAATTGAGCGAATTGGGCGCCCAATTCGCTGAAATTGAGCAAATTCACGGAATTTCAGCGAATTGGGCGCCCAATTCGCTCAATTTCAGCGAATTGGGCGCCCAAGTGCGCCTAGGGGGAGCCTCGGGTGCGTCTAAGATCATGTTATTGCCCATATAAAAAAATACCTTGAAAGGCCCGGGCGCGCCTGGGAGCCTGTAAGGCGCGCGCCTGGGCACACCCGAGGCGCGCCTGGGGCACATCGCCCGCCTCAGCTGTGCTGAGGCGCGGCGGGCTACGCCTGGTGAGCCCGGCTTCTCAGGCGCGCCTAGGCGCGTGCCTTGACAACTATGCTTACTACCGCCGCTTCATTCAAGCCTACAACACCATTGTGAAACCCCTGGTGGCTCTATTGAAGAAGAACAGATTCCTCTGGAGTGGCCGCACCACAAAGGCCTTTTGGGCCCTCCGGTAAGCCCTCATCACCGCTTCAGTCCTCGGCTTGCCAGACTTCACATAGGAGTTCCTTGTCGAGTGTGATGCTTCGGGGCAGGGCTATGGTGTCGTGCTACAACAGGCGGGCCTCGACACTTAAGAGCAGGGTTGTGGTGTCGTGCTCCAACAGGCAGGCAATCCGATCGCCATTTTCAGTCGCAAGATAACAACTCACTATCAAAAGATACCGGCTTATGAGATAGAGTTGATCGAGCTCACAAGGCAGTGTAGCACTGGCGGGCATACTTATAGGGTGCTCTCTTTTCTTATCCATACACAACACTTCAACCTCAAGTACTTACTGGGGCAGCGTCTCAGCACCGTTTCCCAACAATGCTTGCTTGGGCTTCAACTTCAAAGTTGAGTATAAGGCTGACGCCTTGAACCGTGCCACTGACGCTCTCTTTTGCCACGACACGGCGTACGGACTCCTATAAGCCATATCCCTGCCCAAACCAGAGATTCTTCATCGACTGCATCGGGAAACATAGGATTCCTCCATTCTCAGGGAGCTCTGTCGACGGATTGCTGATGGCCGTCTTCCCACCCACTGGACAGTGCGTAAGGGTCTGGTGCTTTACAAGGAAAGTGTGTATTTGCTCCTTTCCTCTCCTCTTATTTATAAGATTGTAGTGAACACCCACACAATGGGTCATGAAGAAGTTTGTAAGACCCTTCAACGCATTCGCACCAACTAATTTTAGAAGGTCTTGTGGAGCAGTGTTCGGGACTTTATTTTCATTTGCACAGTTTGTCAACGCCATAAGATGGAGCATCTTCTTCCAGCAGACCTTCTTCAGCCACTTCCGATCCCTACCCAAATATGGGTCGACATCTCGATGGACTTCATTGAATGTCTGCACACTTCGCGTGGGAAATCTACTCTCATGGTGGTAGTTGACCATTTTTCGAAGGGGGCGCACTTCCCCGCCCTAAGCAGGGCACTGGCGGCTGAGGGGGTGGGTCACACCTTCTTCGCGGAGGTATTCTGTCTCCATGGCCTTCCCGAGCACATTGTCTCCGACCGGGACAAGGTTGTTCACGAGCAACTTCCAAAAGGAATTGTTTACACTTTGCACCTCTTCGGCACCAAGCATTCCTTATCTTCAGACTACAATCTGCAATCTGATGGCCAGACGGAGGTCGTTAACCGTATGGTGGAAATGTATTTGCGCTGCATCACCGGAGATCGACCTAAGGATTAGTTCTACTCGCTCACATGGATGGAATATTGTTAAAACACATCCTATAATTTGTCGTTGCAGACGACCCCCTTTCAACTGATTTATGGTCGGGATCCACCCAACCTATTGTCTTACAAGGGTATCCCTGCCCGCATGGATGTCATGGACTGCAACCTTCAAGTTTGGGACTAGATCCTCTCACTTACTCGGGAGCGCCTTCTTCACACCCAGGCGCGTATGGAAACTGCTTACAATCGGGTTCATCACGAGCTAGCCTTTGCACCGGGGGAATGTGTGAAGCTGAAGGGCCTCCCTTATCATCAGGACTCGGTCGCAACTTCAAGATTGGGACCAGATCCTCTCACTTGCACGGGAGCGCATTCTTCAGACCCAGGCGTGCATGTAAACTGCTTACAATCGAGGTCATCACGACCTAGCCTTTGCTTCGGTAGAGCGGGTGTGGCTGAAATGCCGCCCTTATCATTAGAGCCCAGCTGCATGGACCCCCTTTCACAAACGGGGTCCCAATTTCTTCGGCCCCTTCAAGATCCTCCAGTGCATTGGGTATGTTGTGCATCGCCACCATCTCCCACTGGAAGACCATATTCATGACGTCTTCCACGTCTTCCATCTCTTCCAATTGAAACTGTTTCACAGCCCACCACCCACGACTACCTAGGTAAACCTTCCCCCATAACTCAATGGCTAGCTTGAGGGCAAGCTTGATCTCAACGGGGAGGGAGATGTTACGGATCCGCATTGGGGTGTAACCTACCATCATTGTCGTAGGACGCCATGCACGGATTACGAGGACCGCACTCTCAGTCTGTCAAAGTTAATTTTTACTTTTCATGTGCGCGCAGGTCTCCCTCGCACAGGGCAACTTTTGGAAACATTTCTTTTATATGTGTGTAATTTTGATCCTTCTTACTTGAAAGGAGGGGTATGGTAATATGCATGTAAGAATTGAACTCCGAATTTCTCTCTTTAATTCTCTCCTTTCTCCCGATTCGTTGCCCTAGCAGCCACTACGCTCACATCGCACGCTTCATGTTGTCCCTCTCTCGATTCACTCAATCCTACAACAGAACCCCCTCTAACGTCGGGGTTCTCAAAAGGGAAACTCCAATCTCCACTAATACTTCCACCTCTTCGGGCCTCAAACAAGATCCCAATCGAGGGCTCCTATCAGAGGGAATAGAGCAGAAGTAGATTTTTTGAAGAAGAATAGCGAACCATGTTGAGAAGTGCTTTGCTTACATAGGGCGAAAGGTTCCTAGCAAATAACAAACATGCAAAAGTAGGTTAGCGATTTGATAGTAATGTTATAAGCTTGGTTAACTATATGGACAATTGATGAAACAATGATGAAAGTCTTCTATAGTGATCCATAAGTCTCATATGAAAGGTGACGCGGGACAAATCTAAAAGTGACGGACGCGTGATGACCTAAAACTATATGCAATGCAAACAATCAAGTACAAATGTAATGGATTTATGACAAACCCTAAAATGAATATGAGTACAAGCATGGAATCAAACACGAAATCCAATGAATGGGATGCTCACAACAAAAACCCTAATGTGATGTCAATGGAATGACTCAATCATTCAATTACTTCCAACATGCAATTAATTAAACAATATTAATTTTAATTAAACATTAATAATTTTAAAATCCTGCACAGACATCGTAATTCATTACAAATAATGCAATTTAAGGAGATAACAATTGCAAATTATTGAGAGCGCACAAAATTAAAGAACAAGACGAATAATAAATTTACATTAATGAAAGAAAATTAACCAAATATGATCAGAGCAAAATATTACTAGCAATACAAGAGAATACCCGTACAATATAAGGAAACTAAAATGCAAACTCACCAAATAATCGATGTCAACTATGGAGGGGGAAGATCTGATTGCAGTTGTGGCTTCACGGAAGGGAGAGTGCTATTGTGGGGAGCTATCAGAGGGAAGAACGAGCTCACCTAGAGGTGGGATGGCTGTGACGCGGACTCAAATAAGTAGTATAGGGGCTGGAGGGGCAAGGGATGAGGTATAATGTTGTTGTTAGAGAGGTGGTATGGTGTTGGTAGGACAGAACAAGGGAGGAAAGGTGGTTGGAAGAGGAGATACGGGACTGGAAAGTAGCCTGGTAGGGATGGTTGATGCAAGGAGTGGTCGACCAATGGAGGGCAGTGTTAGGAAAGGTTGAACGTCATCGCCATCGCAGGGAATGGTCAGTGGAGGTTGGGGGCTCTGTGGCTAAACTATTGGAGTGGGCAGAGGCAAAAGGGGATCGATGGGTGCAAACATGACGACGACAGGCTCTAGATGAAGCGACGGGGGCTGATGGAGGAGGAAATGGTTGGCGTCGACACTAGCAATGTTGGTGGGAGGCCCCTTGGCGTCAGCCCCAAGAGGTGTAGGGTCGGCAGGCGTGATGACCAAGAAACTTGTGTTTTGGAAGACACCTCTCGATCCCCTTTTATGTTAGCCTGATGGAAATATAAATAAGGGGAATTTAAGTTAAATCATCGGACGACCTTAAACACGCGATCGGATAACTTAACGTAAATCTCAAAATACAAGTCCAAAAAAAATTTAAATGATGGAAAAATATGAATATTTGCAATGTATAGAAGAATATGTTGTGAATGCAACGATGACCCACAAGAATGTCTGAGAAGTAGACACAGGTGCAACTTTGGGGTGTGTCGACTATTCCCAAAAGGGAAAAGCTTGTCAAATTGGTCTCCAAGAGGAATATAAGAAATTCTTCGCCACCGCAACGATCACTCACATGAACATCCAAGACATTTGATCTATGGCGTATGCTTTCCGGAGAGAAAGAATCATCAGGTGGTTCACCCAGGGGCTCAATGTAGGCTCATCAAATAATTCATCTATAGCAAGACGAACCTTAAAAAAAGTATCATCGAGAGCTGAAATGTCCTCGGGAACAGAAGAGACAACCACTACAAAGTTAATACTATGCTCTCGACTCTCATTCGGGTGTCACTCGCCACTACAATGTGAATAAACTTAGATGAACATGTAGTCAAAAGGTGAATCTACGATCAGAGCAGTAACTAAGTCAACGCAGGACATCGAGAAGGACACAACACTATATAATCATCGGATTGCCCATACTCTCTTTTGAGGCTATAAGGTATAAGTCAGACTCAAGTGGAAGAGAACTCATTAGATAATATGCATCACTGGGGTGAGAGAACTCGATATAAAGTATCTCATCTTTTGTGCCCAAGATTACAAGAATAAGCATGGTGGAGGCCTTGAGTATGGAAGGACACATGGAGAGATGGTTATGGTGTGAGTGTACTTAAATAAGTCTAAAGGATCCTAATGACTTCTCGTAACAAAGGGCAAGCTAAAATGTCTGCTCGACAGAATCTTACTGATGACAGCAGTGTTACAAAGATCCCAGACAAAATTTTGGAACAGAATCTAGTAGCAGCTACGACTGGCTTCGCTTGAGTGTCACTCTCACCACTTACTTGACAAAATAATCTCTGCATTCAGTAACCGACCTGAATCATTGTCATAGGCTAAATATTTACTCAAGAAGATGACTCTGATATGACATTGGCAAATATCCGTGACACAATCTGCGCTCCATCTCCACCTAGCTGGTGATAAGGAGAAAACGATCTCACACAAGGGTCCTCTCAATGTTATCCGAGTACTCCCCTACCTGACCTAGAAGTCGAAGTTCCGCAAACCTAACGTGGCACTCGCTAAATAGCACATATTGATCAAGATAGTATCACATATACATGAGCCAAATAGCTAAAGGACATCGAACTCAACAAACAATCAAAACATAGGGAAACTCTACAAAACCTATACTTGAGGCTCTCCTTGAAATGATGATCATCGTAGTAGTCGTACATACCATAATTGAGTCGTGTCGAAGGGTCAATGTGATATTTGTGAATGATGGATTGATACGATAGCAATCATCATAATAGTATGAAGATTTCACATACGAAACTCTAAGGGATCGATTATAAAAAAACTTGGGTTACTTAAATTGAGGAGAGAGATAGTGACGATATGTTGCAATAAATGAACCTATAAACTCTACTGTCGTGTATCAAAATAAAGTCTGAACTGGCTCTGATAACAACTGGTGCCTGAAGAATCTATGGGTGACTGGCGCCTAAAAATCTAACCCTATATACAATGCAAACAATCACAAATAAATGCAATGGAAATATGACCAACCCTAAAATGAATATATGACTACAAGCATGCAATCAGACATGAAATCCAATGGATAGGATACTCATGACATAAACCCTAATGTGATGCAAATGAAATGACTCAATTGTGTAATTACTTCAAACACACAATTAATAAAACAATATTAATTTTTAGATCTCATGCAGACGTCGCAATTGAACACAAATATTGCAATTTAAGTAAGCAGATAATAATTACAAATTATTAAGAGCTCCAAAAATTAAACCACAAGGCGAATAGGAAATTCACATGAATGAAAGAAAATTAATCAAAACATGATAAGAGCAAAATATTATTAGCAATAAAAGAGAATATCGTACAATGTAAACTAAAATGAAACTAAAATGCAAACTCATTGAGTAATCAGTGTCAGCGGTTTGGGAAATCTGGTGGTGGTCGTGACTTCCCAGAGGGAGAATGTTGTTGTGGGGCTATGGAAGGGGAGAATGTGATCGCATAAAGGTGGGGCGGCTGTGAGGTGGGCTAAAATAAAATAAGGGATATAGGGGTTGAGGGTCAGGTAGTCTTAGGGGGAGTGATAGTGAATGTATCGAGGAGCTATAATGGGAGGCAACAAGGGTGGGGTGGTTGGCACGATGTTGGGAGAGAGAATATGGTGGTAGGAGGTTGTTGTTGGAGAGGTGGTATGGTGCTGGAAGGGAAAAATAGGGGAGGAAGGGCGGCTGGAAGGGGAGATACGAGACTGGGAGGGTCGGCCGGCACTGGGAGGGGTCCAATAGTGGTTGACAATGGTGGGAAGGGACGAATGGTGGCATCGGCGCTGGGAATGATTGGTGGTGGACCGGGGGTCATCGGTGGCCCTGAAGTCAGTGGATGAACTCACAGAGTGGGAAGAGTTGGAAGCAAGATAGACGGGAGCAAAGAGGATGATGGCGGACTCTTGATGAAGTGGCGGAGGCTAATGGAGGAGGCAGTGGCTGGCATCGGCACTAGCAGTGATGGTGGAAGGACCCTTGGCGTCAGTACCAAGAGGTGTGGGCATCGACACCCACGATGACCGAGCGGCATACATTTTGGAAGCCATCTCTCAATCCCCCTTTTGTGCTAGCCTAATGGGATATAAATAAGGCCTCAAGAGTGCGAGCGGATAACTTAAATCTCAAAACACAAGTCCGAAAAAAAAACAAATACATAAAAATATAAGAAACCCAAAGAATGCAACAGCGGTCTTCGATCGTCAATCTGATAACTCAAAAGTCTTCCATCTCGTAAAATGCTCAAATGAGGAAGGATTGATCTCCATCAAAAGGGATCTTGCCTAAACTTATTAAAGTTACAAAAGTAAGAAAGGAACCACCATTCATCACCTTTTCTAATAAATGAACTAGTTCATGAGTTGACAAGCTTGGTTTGGCCAAGCATTTCAATTGGAATGCAACCAAGGCAAAATTGTGATTTGTGTGCAAAAGTCAACAAATAGCCATGCCACCATATTCAGCCCATTCCATTCTTTGATAATCATAAGGAACACACGGACAATTTGCTTGTCCATCTCATGGATCGCACCCAAAAAGATGATGGCAATATCTGATAATAAAAGGAGAGGGAAAAGTAAGAGAGCAAAATAAGTTTATGCACACCCAGTGGAACTGCCATTTGGCCTCCTTATCAAAGTGAGAAACAAAAACCATTTGGGTTTGGCTCACCTAGTAGAGTCAGCAGAATATAATAAATGATTGCTCAAAAATAATTGATGCCGGTAGCCATTTAAGTAAATTATTTCACTACTTGCTTCCAGAAAGGACATCCATACGTCCATCAATTGTAAGGCTAAATATCAAACAATTACATGAAAAAAAAAACGGTTTTATAAACAATTGAAGAATCACAACGGTGAAGGAACAAATATGCACATGTTCGACCAAAAAGTATGATGTACTTTTACCTGATATCCATATCTCGAAAGGATTTATGTGCTCTTGGTTCATCCAAAAGAACTTTCAAACTTGGCCACTCTATGATTCTAAGATGCCCATCCTAGCGACAGGAAGACATATCAGCAATGCATTCAACATTTTGGATTTTTACACACAATTTACAAAGATTTGTAGAGTTCACATAATAATTTATGGCCTATAGAAAGATATAAGAGTAATCACAGTGACAGAAGTGTCTTGGTTTGTTGATGGTAAAGCGAAAAAGGTAGGATAAGAAAGCTCTGTTAAAATTTTGAATCAGTAGATAGAAAACACAAATTATTGTATGTCAAATCTCATTAAACTTCATATTCAGAAATGAACTCATATACTAAGACTTCAGTATACATTTAGCCAAAAAACCACTAAACTGGCCATATACCTCTCCACCAGAAACCAACTTAGAACCATCCGTGCTAAAAGCAAGACACTTTTGAGGTCCAACAGATTGAAGAGGAGGAAGATCTTTGGCCACAAGCTTGTAGGCTAAATCTCGATCACATAGTTCAAATAATCTGCAAATTCATGTTTGTTTATGGTCATTTAACAGTCGAGAAAAATACCTTAGCAGGAGAAAATAAATTGCATCTTATAGCATTTTTTCCCTTTTTCTCCTGTTCCCTATTGAACTACCACAGGAGCAGTTGTGATGTAGGGGTAGACTAGTGATGCATGGAGACTACGACTCTAGTGCTGGTGCGAGGGTAACACACTAATGCAATTTTAAATGTAATGCAATGATCGGTATTTGACAAGTAATTTAAGCAATGTAAATTTTAGCACCACGCAAATATTTGAAATAAAGAAACAAATAATTAAATTTTAGCGATTTGGTAACGGCTTCCTCCGCTCGGAGGGCCTAAGCAAGCGCGCGGCGAATATTTCATCCTGCAGTTGTTAGCATAAAAGAACCGATTTCTAGCCAACAATAATCCCAGCACAATATGAGAAAATACCAAATGAAAATGTCAAGTCACAGAATACAATATCATAAATGCTCACAACGCAGAAAGCTGAACCAAGGCACTGAAGGATTTGAAGGCCGGATGTAATGACTGGCGATCGGAGGTGGAACCGGTGGCGAGGCGATGGTGACGGTGGCTGCCCTCGGCGGAAAGCGGTGGTAACGGATGGTAAAACGGCAGATCCGGACACGAATGAATAGATCCAGTCCGAGGTGAGTAGATCCACTAATTAGGAGCGGATCCGGGCAAAAATGGAAAGTTTGTGCGGTGTAAATAACGGATCAGATGGCTAGATTCCAAGATCTGGACTGATCTAGGGTTTGGGGGCTATTGGGATGATGGGTAATGAGAAAATAATGGATCGGCGGGTGGTAGCACTAGATCAAAATATATCTAGGGTTTTCAGAGCGGAGGAAGGTGGATCCACGGAGGGGAAGGAATAGGAGTGGCCGGCTAGGGCAAAGGAAGTCTTGGAGGTGGCCGGTTTTGAGGTGGAGTACGGCGGCAGGGTTGGGTGGCTGACAGCAGGACGGCGGGGCTATTCCGGCCCTGTAGGCGGCGGCGGACAAGGGGGGGGAAGCAGGGAAGGGGGTCGGCCTGCTGGACTGCAGGCCGGCGGGTTTTGGGTGGGGGTTTTCGGGCTCTTTGGTGGCTGGATATGGAGGAGGAGAGGGGGAAAATGATGGTGGGGGTAGGGGGTACCTTGGGGAGGAGTTTGGCGGCCTCGGAGTCGTCACCTAGGGTTCCACGGCATCGGCACCGAGGAGGGATCGCTGGAATCCGGGAAAGCTTCTTCTCCAAATTCAACAATGACTCAAACCAGCCCTCATATCTCTCATTTATAAGAAAAGACACATTAGGGTTTCCCCATCAACGACTATGATTGGTCGTTGGGTTCGCCCTTAAAATACATCAAAAAAAAACTAAAAAATATAAAATAATATAGTATTTTGACTCGCGGCGACGCTCCGGACGCAATCGCGGAGACCGATCGTCGATCCGGGCACGTCATATATGGAAAGTTGTCAAATCAACCCCGAACGGGCCTAAAGCACGTCCTCGTCTCTGCTACGCATCAATCTCCCCGGCTTGAAAGAATTTATCTCCCGATGAATTGAGATCGGAATTCTCTCGTTGATCGCCAGGTACAACTCGAAGCGGTCCACCGGAATTCGTCCAAGTGTCGTCTGCGGAAGGGTGTCATTGCCAATCGATTCTCCCTGACTGAAAAGTTGTCATCTCCGGTAAATGGAGAAGGCCGTGCTGATGTCGAAGTCCAGGGGTGAATCAATCAAGCTCTGTTGTAAGTATCCAAGCGTCATCCGCGTCGGGGCAATCCTGCCAGTGTACCGAGCAGCGACAACGCGGCCCATCTGAAGTAGGAACAAACTGGTGGAATCTGAACTCTGTGATGCTCTCATCGCTCATCTCTCGAAGGGTGGATCCCGGTGCGATCGGTGGTGCCTGCGGTGAAACCAAAGAAGACGAGTTCCCAGGTGAGTGGATGTCAACAGTGGGTAGACTGGGGTGGCCATCAGACGGTGGTGACGTATGAGGGTGGTAAGGTAACGACGGTAGGGGTGCGGGTGGATGGACATCTCCACTGCTCGGGTCCACATACTCGTGAGGTTCATAGTACGGAGTCAGATCTTCAACATTAAACACAGGATGAATTCTCATACTGGCCGGGATGTCAAGTCGGCAGTCGTTGGTCCCAATACGACTAATAATGGAGTACAGACCCATTCGCCTCGCGCTTAACTTCTTGGCAGGCCCTGAAGGGAGACTCTCAGGGCGGACTAGCACCATTACCTTCTCGCCTACATTAAATATTTGTTCTCGCCTTCGCTTATCTGCATGGGCTTTATAATTTTCATTGCTTGTTATTATTCGTCGACGAACCGACTCATGCAACTCATGCAAATGTCGTGTAAAATACTCAGCAGACTCATGCAGGTAACACAAATGATGCAAAGACAACACGACAGACACGGTACACCTCTTACAGGAAAATCTAATAATGTCTGAGATGTCTCTAAAATGGGGTGGCCTGTCAGAAGGTTCTTTCGGTGGAGTGTGGCCGAATTCATCACGTGTGTGACGAGTGCTCAGATGACCCTGAGAGACAACTATACTCAAATACGGGCTTGTAAAGTGTCAAATGTCTCTCGAGGGACATAGCACATCAGGGGGGTCCCCAGGAGGTATGTAATAAAAGTCATCACGAAGGAGACGACCACCTGAGTGAAAATCGTGTACACCGACTAGAAGTCGTGACTCTAAAATATGGTGAGCATCCCAGACAAGAAAGAACTCATCAGGTGGCTCAGCGGGTGGCGTGTCCCAAAACTCATCAAGAGTGTGAGGCGTCATAAGGTAGGTCCTCCCAATATGAGTATACTCAAGTGGACTCAAGGTAGGCCCTACATATGTCATGCTCCACTCAAGGTCCCTTTTCTGGGGCAAGGTCAGAAATGATAATGAAAGAGGCGTCATACCTGAGTGGCTCACCCGAGTCTCAACCTCACCAAGATGTGGCGGATCATCAGGAGGCTCAACAGGGGGCTCGTCATAGGGCTCGTCACTAAGGTCAAGGTCCTTCATGTGAGTATCATCGTAAGGGCCGTGTTACCTTGAATGGGTGGCATAGTCACTGCGAGATCAACATCAAGCTCTGGGCCCTCGGTCGTGATGTGACTCAGGGCAATGACAACGGGAGAGCAACATAGAACTACACTCAAGAATGGGTCTGTGGGTGTAGTGTCAAGAATTGGGTCTGCGGTGATGGTGTTAACTAACCCGGTGCATGGCATAAGAAGAGATGTGGGTGAGGGACACAAGTCACACAATACTGCAGACTCAATAGGTCGCTCAGGCTCACTCTCAATCGGGGTCGCAGGAGACGGGTCAGAGACAAGAGATACGTCACTCACTGGGATAAGCACCTCACTGGGGTGAGAGCAATCCGCCTCGTGTATCACTTCTATCGTGGCTGACAGGATAGTGGTAGGCGTCATGGTGACCTCAATATGAGAAGGACTCGTACTCATTCTTGTCATGGCGTCGCCTAGGCGTCGCCTAGGCGTCACGGCGCTCAATTGTAAACAAGGCGTTTGACGCCTTTTTTTTATAAAAAATATGTGAATTGTGATTGTGTGATAGTAACTAGTAACTAGTAGCTCAATATCATTGCGGTTTTGTATGAATTTTGTTTAGGTTTTTTGTATGGTTTATGTTTTTTTAGGGTTTTACAGGAAAATGTCGGATAAGGGATCTTCATCGAGGTCAATAAGAGGCTTCACGAAAATGAATGAACTAGTAACTAGTAGCTCAATATCTCTGGCTGTGTTGGTACTTGGTAAACATTATATCAAAAAAATGGAGCTTTAGACTGCGGTTATTATAATAACCGCAGTCTAAGTATGGCAGGCATGCTATAGACTGCGGTTATTATAGTAACCGCAGTCTATAGACAAATATAGACTGCGGTTATTTTCAGAACCGCAGTCTATAGTCTTAAGGATATAAGTTGCGGTTATTCTATTAACCGCAGTATATATCCTGCAGAGAATATACTGCGGTTATTATAAAACCGCAGTCTATAGCATGTATACTATAAACTGCGGTTATTATAAAACCGCAGTCTATATCATGTGTATTATACACTGCGGTGTTTATAATAACCGCAGTCTATATCCTTCAGAGTATAGACTGCGGTTATTATAATAACCGCAGTCTATATACTGCCTTTTTTTAAAAAAAAATGGCATCTTGCGACTTGCTCGCCTTAGTGTCGCCTAGGCGTCCGCCTTGAATCCTAAGCGTCCAGGCGCCCAGCGCTCGCCTTTGTTCGTCTTGACGCCGAGACAAGAATGCTCGTACTGCGGAGGTCAAGGTGAGGGTCCAACCGACCAGCTCTGGCGGATCTCAAAGACTGTTCGTAGTGAAGGGCAAGCTGATACGTCTGCTCGAGGGACTTCGAGCTATGATAAACCACCTTAGTACGGATGTCAGATCGAAGCCCAGACCGAAATATGCAAGTGGTCATGGCTGAGTTCTCTCGGATATCGCTCCTCACAACTAACTCATCAAAGCAATCTCTGTACTCAGCGACAGACATGGATTCTTGCTGAAGGGAAAATGAAAGTTAGGGATAGATCTTAACTTACACTAGTTAGAGTTATATCTATATTCTAAGAATAAGAAAATCACAGCACAAAATTAAGGAACAGATGACCAAGCAACACAGAAGACACAAGAATATATAGTGGTTCCCCAACCTGGGTACATCCACTCTTCTACCACCCTGATAGGAATCCACTGCAGGTTTTGATCAGGTAACTGCCTCCAATGAGCTTTTGATCAGGTGCTCAAAAATCAATTCTCAAGTCTTTTGATCAGAAGACTTGCAACCAAGGGTTAACTTTTGAAGGGAGTTATAACCCTTTATACAGTGGGGGGGTGAGAGATGATTTTGTCTTCACTTTCTCAAGTTACAACTGAGAAAACTTAAGTGGATATGATGTTAGCAAAAGGCTCCCCCTGAGATGTTGAATGGTTCAGGGAGATGGAGCTTTGCTTCAGGGTGAGTAGGCCTTCAGATTGATGATGTCTCCAGCAAGCTTCTTAGACTGATATTGATTGTGTGTCTCTTGAGAAGCCTGGAGCAGATGAAGAACTCTGTGAGTATATTGATTGATGCAGAGTTTCTCCTTCTCTGTCAAAGGAAAAAACCTTCACTATATCTCTACACACTACTATTGTTTTTGTTGTCTTTTTGTTAATCTCTTATATCAAGTTCAAACATTTGAATTCATTTATCTTGATGACGGCGGGAGCATTCCCGAGAGAAGAAGATGTCTTGAGAATTGATCCTCAATTAACTTCTGAAAAAGCCCCATTTAATGTTGTCTTTGAACGGCTATTAACAATGTTCAACATTAAATGGTTTGGGCATTGACTGTAATTCTGACTGTAATTAATCATTAATTAATTCTGCCAACTGTAACTGATTACACAGAATTCGTCGAGCTCAGTTTCTTATTTCGTCGAGCTGTCTTGAGTTCAGCGATCGTCGACCTGAGCTTGGAGTTCGTCGAGCTGAGACAACTGTTCTTCTTTAACTTCTGGTGTCGACACAACTTCTGTGGAATGTGTCGACACAAGTCCTGTGTGTCGACACAATGACTTTTGGTGTCGACAGATGTTCTGGGTGTCGACACAAGCCTTATGTGTGTCGACACAATCTTGCTTCTGGTGTCGACACAGTTGGTGTCGACAGATGTTCTGGGTGTCGACACAAGTCTTCTGTATGTCGACACAATCTTGCTTCTGATGTCGACACAGTCTTTCCCAAGTGTCGACACAATTGCTTGAGTCTCTGGCAGTTTGTTGAATGCTGGTCCATGTGATGTTGATTCTAGGGACTTGGCCTAGACTGTAGAACACAACCATGACCCTGGCTATACATGATGGGTCAGTCTAAACAAACCTAATAGTGATCCTTGGCTAAATCATAACTGGGGTTGCAACAGAAAATAATTGGTAGAACAAGCGACTCTGATATGATGAAGGCAGATACCTCTGACACAATGTACGCTTCATGTCCACCCAACTAGTGATGCGACGAAGATGGTCTCGCTCGCGGGTCCTCTCAACGCTAGCCCAATATGTCCTCGCCTAATCTAAAAGTCTAAGTTTCGCAAACTTAACGCGACGCTCACCGAATAACTCAAAATAATCAAGATAATACTCAATATTCACAAGCCAATAACTGAAAGACTCAGAACTCGATGAGCCGTCAAAGGAAGGGGATTTTGTAAGAAACTGACTCTCAAGATCTCTTTCAAATTGACGATCCTCATAATAGTCGTCCCTAAGGTAATCGGGTCGAGTCGAAGGATCAACATGATCCGCTTACGTGCAAGGATATGAACGACGACAATCTACATACTGATCATCTCTAATATAGTGAGGTTGTGTCGGTGGGTCAACACGATCTCGGGAAGTGGTGTGCCGCAGACGATAATAATCATCACGATAATGTGAGGGTTTCTCTGAAGTCGCTCTATGAGATTGGAAATAGGCGGACTCAGAATCTCCCAAGAGAGGAGAGGAACGACACTGATAATTAGTCATGGATGAACCTGAGGACTCTATATGACCTACCACTACAAAGCATGCAAATGGCCTAACCTTGACCTCTGATAGCAAAATGATGTAGGGGTAGGCTAGTGGTGCTCGGGAGCTAATACTCTAGGTGCGGGTGCGGGAAACACACTAATGCAACGCTAAATGCAATGTGACTGTCGGGTAACGACAACAATTGTTATAAGCAAAGAAATTAAGATTACCACACAGATAATTGAAATAAAAGAGACAAATAATTATTTACAGCAATTAGGCAACGGCTTCCTCCGCTCGGAGGGCCAAGGCAAGCGTACGGCGAATAATTCCACAAGCGATTATTAGCATAAAAGAAAACAACTACTACACAACCATAATCGCAGCACAATATAGATAAAAACCAAATGAAAATGTCAAGTCACAGAATACAATACCATAAATACTCATAACGCAGAGGGCTGAACCAAGGCACTGAAGGATTTGAAGGCCGGATGTAAAGAAGGGCGATCGCAGGTGGAACCGGTGGCGAGGCGATGGTGACGGTGGCTGGCCTCGGCGGAAAGCGGTGGTAACGGATGGTAAAACGACGGATCCGGCCACGAATGAATAGATCCGGGCCGGGGTGAGTAGATCCGCTAATTAGGAGCGGATCCGGGCAAAAATGGAAGGTTTGTGCTGTGGAAATAACAGATCGGATGGCTAGATTCCTAGATCTGGACTGATCTAGGGTTTGGGGGGCTATTGGGATGATGGGTATTGAGAAAATAATGGATCGACGGGTGGTAGCACTAGATCAAAATAGATCTAGGGTTTTCAGAGCGATGGAAGGTGGATCCACGGAGGGCAAGGAAGAGGAGTGGTCGGCTAGGGCAAAGGAAGTCTTGGAGGTGGCCGGTTTTCAGGTGGAGTAGGGCGGCGGGGCTGGGTGGCTGAAAGCAGGACGGCAGGGTTGTTCCGGCCCTGTAGGCCGCGGGGGACAAGGAGGGGAAGCAGGGAAGGGGGTCGGCCTGCTGGACTGCAGGCCGGCGGGTTTTGGGTGGGGGTTTTCGGGCTCTTTGGTGGCTGGATGTGGAGGAGGAGAGGGGGAAAATGATGGTGGGGGTAGGGGGTACCTTGGGGAGGAGTTTGATGGCCTGGGAGTTGTCACCTGGGGTTCCACGGCGTCGGCACCGAGGAGGGATCGCTGGAATGCGGGAAAACTTCTTCTCCCAATTCAACAATGACTCAAATCAGCCCGCATACCTCCTATCTATAAGAAGACACATTAGGGTTTCCCCATCAACGACTATGATTGGCTGGTGGGTTCGCCTTTAAAATACATCAAAAAAAACTGAAAAAAATAAAGTAATATAGTATTTTTGACTCGCGGCGACGCTCCGGACGCAATCCCGGAGTCCGATCGTCAATCTGGGCACGCCATATATGGAAAGTTGTCAAATCAGCCCCGAACGGGCCCAAAACACGTCCTCGTCTCTGCTCCGCATCAAGTTGTAGGCCTCATAGTTGAAGCATATTTGATGCAACGTGAGGCAATAAGATTCAACGCAAAACTAATTCTATATGAGCAATGAAGGCATGCACATAACGGATGCAAATGGAACAATGACTAACCTAGCACTAATGTGATGCAACTAATGCTTCATTTGGTTTAGCGGTGGCGGGTCGATCCGGCGGGTGGAAACGGAGTGTTCGAATCGGAGGGGGGAGGTGGCTGCTCCAAACGGAGTTTTTTGGGGCATTTCTCAAAGCGGGCGGGTGGAAACGGAGCAAACGCCGTCGGAGATTCATTTGTTTCCCTCCTTCCGGCGGCGTTTGCCCAAAACGGAGCAGCGAAACGCCCAAACAAATAGAGCCAAAATGAGTCAATGGGAAAATATCGAACACACAATTGACAAAATAACATGAAATTATAACTCGGGCCAACACCCAACAACCCCAATTAATTACAAATAATTTTACTTAAGTAAATAGATAATGACTGCATGCTAGTAAAAGTTCTGAAAATAAATACAATGTGAATAAAGTTACAAGTCGACTAAGAGGAAAGATGCAAATACTCAAAGTTGAATAACACCGATATTAAAAGTACACTTACACAATGCTAGGAAAATGAAAAATAAAATAAAAACTTATAAAGAATTTGCCGCACACAAAAAGCGGGAAAATTGAAAACTAAAAATAAAAACTCATCAATCATTAGGGCCAAATGCTGAAGGGTGTTACTCAAAGTTGAATAACACCGATATTAAAAGTACACTTACGCAATGCAAGGAAAATGAAAACTAAAATAAAAACTTATAAAGAATTTGTCCGCACGCGGAAAGCGGGAAAAATGAAAACTAAAAATAAAAACTCATCAATCATTAGGGCCAAATGCTGAAGGGGTGTTGTAGATGTGCTTGGGTGGAGATAGGCGTGAAGCATAGGGTTGAATGTGCATCTAAAAGGGAAAGACGAAATGAAATTCGAAGGATTTTTTGGAAATTACGAGTTTGGTGAAATGGTACTTGTAGAAGAAGGGAGGGGTTCGAGTGTGTTGGGTTGAAGAGTCGGGTTGTTGTCGGATAGTGAGAAGGGGAGTATGGTCCGGAGTAGAGATGGTGGCGGATATAAAAGATGACGAAGAGGGGGACTGTTGCCAAGGTCGTGGGAGGCCAGCAAGTGAAGGTTGGAAGGGAGGTGAGAGTGTTGAGAACTGCCGTTGGCTAGGAGAGGAGAGGAAAGAGGGGAAGAAGGTAACTATAGAGGTATTTTGTTGTTGTGGAGGTTTTGATTTGGCTCAAAGGCAGCCAGCAGCGATATAAGCGGCCTGCGGCTAGGGGGTTGAGGAAATGTTGCAACGATCAGTGGCTGGGACCTGATATGCGACAGTCGCAATTGGGAGCTTTGATCATCCAGATGACAGGTCCTGATGTGTGAACCATGGATGGTTCTTCTAAAAAATTCACCTCTAACAATTGAAGGTTGTCATGCTCCCGGTGTAAGCCAACGGAGAATCGGTGTGGCCCCACAGATGTTGCTGAAGTGTTGCCAATGAATGAGTTGTTAGTATTTCTATGGTGATTTGGAAGTAGTCAAGCAATTAGTGTCGTTGTCAACGCGATATGAGCCTATATAGTCGCACATAAGAGTATTTGGAGAAGTTGGAGGAAGCATTGTGTTGGCCTCACTCATATGGGATATGGGTAAATGACCAATCCTTTGACCTGAAGATAACTGGCGGATTGCGTCGAGTGTGTATCGACGCACGTCGACTAGTTGTCGACGCAGCCAAACTCAATGTTGACACGGGTCCTTAGTCGGCGCTATGTCGAGTAGATGTCGACGTTACGTCAACTTCTATTCGACGCAAGTACGTCGACTACGTGTCGACGCAGGTTGCGTCGAATGCCGTCGAATGATTCTCGACGTTGCGTCGAGTTCTTATCAACACACGTTGACTGCAAGTCGACGCATATCGACGCAAGTTGAGTTTTAACTGATTTCTATAGGGGCTATTATCTGTTTGTTTTCCTTGGGAATAAATAAACTTGGAAAAGGATTTTTGGTATGCGAGTTCTGTGTGTCATTTTGAAGTCGTCACTTGAGCCAAACCCTAGTAACCGCCGTGAACTCTTCTTGTCGCCGTCTCTCCTAGAAACGAATCTGGCAATTCGTGGAAACGCAGAGAGCACTCCTCCAACCCAGTTCTTGTGTGACAAGATCTTGGGGTTCTCTTTTGCTCGTGTGGATACTTGTAGAGTCGCAGATTTATTTTTGTGTGGACTCAACCACCTGCAGTTAGAGAAAGCTTTCTGGGTTGGATCTTTGGAGCATCTTGGTTGAGTGAAAACTCAATCTCATTCAGTTACTTTGCACTTGTTGTTTACTCTTATTTCTTGAATCATGAAGACACAATATCCTTCACACTTTTGGGTTGTTCTTATAAATTTATTTCGTTGCGCACATGTGATGTGTTGTTCTACTTATGTATAGAAAACCCAACAGTGGTATCAAAGCGAGGTTGTAGATCCAGAGCGAGGTGGTGATTTTTCAAAAATTGGTCGGAGCTCCGCCCCGCAGCCCGTAGGGGCGCTGCCCATGACCCCGCTCGCTGATCGGTTAGCGAGACCACCTCCAGGGGCGTTGCCTCTTAGAACCCCGCCAGGAACGCCTGTGATTTGCTGTGATTTCCATGTTTCAGAATTGTTTTTCCCTTAGCAGTGTAACATCCATAATCTGACGCGACATTTATTTTAAATTGTAGGGTCGAGTCGCGACGGATTTTGATCGTGACAGCACGTCGTCAAGGTACAATGATATTATACGTATAATTCGCGTCCGTTAATTGGAGAAGTGTGCTAGTCATAATGATAGTGTAACACATTTTATGTTAGTGACGAAGGCGCGACAAATTAATGTGTGTTGAATAGGAGTAAAGGAGAATTTTTATTTTGGGGTGCCAATAGCCGGTTTCAATTACCCCCTCTCTTCATACGGTTATCAAAACCGCATCCCTCAATGGATTAAAATCCCGCAACCCTTTCCCGTAACCTATTAACGCAGCCGGCTGTTCCGTCTCCCGCACGCAGCGACGCCGAGCCCGTCGTGCCTCCCGCAAGTTTCTCCGGCGCCCGATTCTCATCCGGAACTCCTCTCCGACCACTCCTCCCTCCTCTACAAGCGCCGGTGGACATTCCTTTTCCTTCCTTGGCCGTGAAAGTGCCGGATTCAACCCTAACCGGTGGAACTTGGAATCGTTCGTTTCCGGTGAGTTTATTTCTCCCTTTTCTCCATTTCCTCACGGAAATCCTTCGATTTCGGAGTTAGTATAACCTAGGTTTTCCTTCCTTGTGCCCTGATTAGGTTTTGGAGTTCGTGATCCTCCGCGGAATTTGGGTTGAACGCTTTGAGAGCCTCAATCACTCCACGTAAAGGTAAAATCTGAAGTTTAGCGCTTGAAATTTTGTAACCCTAGTTGTATAGAAAATTTTCCACGGGAAATCGTAAAGGGGAAAAATTATGAATTTAGTGTTACTGTAAATTTCAGGATTTTTGGTGGGGTCGGGGCAGCATTCTGAAGTCCCCAGCAGTAGGATTATCTTCGGAAGAGAAGATGTCGCCGCGTCGAGTATACGAACGCCGCAGCACCACTGTAAAGAAACTTAATTTCTGTTAGTTAGACATAGCAAATAATGTACTTTATATACGCATGTGTAGGATTTTGTACGAATATCATGACCATGCATAGAAAGGTGTGGTGATAGGAAAACAGTCGCAGAAAAGGTGTAGGATGATACCCTTCTCAAAAACCCAAGTAGTCAGATCAGGATTGGTAATGTTAGGTACGAAACCTATACCTGTGTACGAAAGTTTGGAATATGTCCCTTCTAGTCGACCATGAGAAAGTTAAGGGTCGCTCAGTAGTACATCAAAAGAGTTTTCCCAAGCAGAGTAGCATTTGACCAAAAGGTCAGTAGCACACTTCAGTCTTTTCGTGCTTGGTAGAGGCGCACTACCTTTCTCATAGGGCATATGGTATCATATGAGTAGCAGAGTCTTGGGAGCTGACTCCCTTGAGACAGTTAGTAGATTCGAGACCGTGTCCGCATGACACTAGAACAATTGAGTTCGTCAGATGGTCTCGGGTCGCCAGTTTCAGATTTTGCGCCTTAGGAGCTACTCTGCATAGAGCCTTCCTAGTGGAGGTGCAAGCTAGAGGTCACCTAGAACTCAAGTATAGACCTGACGTGAGACAGTATACCAGTAGTGAACGTCGGGACTTGGGTTAGTGAACAGAAAGTCACGAACATAGAATATGAGATGTTTTGACCAGGTAGTGTTCTGAAGCCATGCATAACACACAGCATAAATATTTTTAATGCACAAACTCTTTTTTTAAAGACATGCATTCATCATATGAGAAGAGTTTTTAGTGTCACTAGGAGAAATTATTTTTCTTTACTCTGACCCCTCGTGGGCAATGTTTTTACAGGTGACCAAGGTGGGAAACTACGTCTAGGATGAGCGTTATGGTGGTGTCAGTTTGTAGTACTTTTCTCATTCCGTTTACTCTTTTTTCAGCATGTACTTGTAGATGTGGACAATGTACCCGGTTAATATTTTATATAACTTGTATCAGACTATTATTGTTACCAGATTTTCAGTTATTACAATTCCATTCTTGTTTAGTGGCTCTGTGAATCCAGATATCAGGTATGTGGTTACCCTTAGTTTATTTTTTTACTTCCGCTGTAAGTCTTAAATCTGTTTAGTATAGACTTTTATTACCTGCTGCTACTAGTTTTAATACTGTTTCCTAGTTTTCTTTATATCGCTGACCCGGCCGGACGGCTGATTTCTGTAATACTGGGAAGAGGTGTTACAAATTGGTATCAGAGGAGGTTTAGGATCCCTGGACCGTAGAAGGTTTTCACAGAGCCATAGGATCGTGTAAGAGTAAACTATTGTTAGTAGAGTATTTTAAGTTGCGTTTAAGCCTTAGTTTTCGCAAGGGTACGAAATAAAGTTGCTAAGCCAAATTTTGCAGATGCTTGATAAATAATCAGATTTCTTTTATATGTTCTATCAGGCAACTCGAGTGGGTGAACCGGGTGAATCTTCACGTCAGGACCCTGTTCCTAATGCGACTAGGGGAGATGCTGCAGTGCCACAGGTACCACCAGTTCCAGCAGTTACAGAGGGCACTGACATAGCGTCTCAGATTGCCAAGGCGGTTACTGTTGCATTGATGGAGTTTCAGAGAGGACTGGCTGCAGGGTTTCCAGTTCCAGTACAAGTACCAGCCCCTGCACCAGCTCCTGCCCCAGCACCCGTGGAGATGACCCTGGAGCGCTATTTGAGAAATTTTAGAGAGCTTCAACCTTCGAACTACAGTGGGGACGAGACCCCGATGGACACAGATGATTGGGTGGCAAACACCAAAGACCTGCTGGATGTTTTGGAGTGCCCAGAGAACAAGAAGGTTCCTCTGGCAGTTTTTCTCCTCCGAGGTGAGGCAAAGGTCTGGTGGGACAAGTACCGGGCAGATGATCCCGCAGGTAAATGGTTATGAAATTTTCTTTTATTTTTGGAAGTGATATGTTCTCTTTTTAATTAATATGACCATGCTTTTGGCCAGGTCGTACGCCAGACATGTTTACGTGGGGCGAATTTTCTAGAACCCTTGCGAGTTGGTTTCGTGCCTCCTTCCGCACGACGAGGTCTACAGGAGAGATACCTTAGGCTTTTCTAGGGGGACAGGACTGTTGCTGAGTACGAGCGAGAGCTTACCCATCTGGCTCGATATGCGGGCGTGATGCAGGGAGACCAGGCTGAGAAGTGCAGCCGCTTTGTGGATGGTTTGCGTGACTCGTTGAGGCAGCCGCTGATGACTATGGTCAACGCTGATTACAGGAGCTTTGTGGATACGGCTCGCAGGCTGGAGGCTGATCAGCAGAAGGTTCAAAAGCGAAGTAATTTCCGTGTGAAGCGATCTCAGGATTCGCATCAGTCGCAGCAGAGAAGGAATGACCAGGGGAAGAACTGGAACAAGAAGCAGAACCCTGATGCGAGGAAGAATGGTCAATCTGGTGACAGGAGCAGAGACTACCGCCTTTGTCCCAAGTGTCAGCGTCGCCATCCAGGAGAGTGTTTGGCCAGCGCGGGCGTGTGTTACAAGTGCCGTCAACCTGGACACATAGCTCGTTTCTGTCAGGAAGGTGGTTCGAATCAGGTAATCAACCTTATTGTATTTTGCACATTTTCGAAATAACTGTATATGACAAGTGTAATTTGTTCCTGCAGTTGAAGTATGAGGTTGGTGGCCCTAGCAGAGCAGACAAGAGCAAAGCTTTGATGATTACTGATGGAAGACCACAGCAGGGTCGAGATTTGGTGCAGCCCAGAGCTTATGGGCTTGGTCAGCAGGAGGCTAAGGAGCAGGAGGATGTAGTGACAGGTAAGTGTTTACTTTGCCTGACAAGTTTATTTAATCCTCCGTAGTGACATTCTTTTCTTTTTGAAAATCATTCATGTAGGCATCCTTATGATTCGTGATTTACCCTCCAAGATTCTATTTGATACGGGTACCTCGCACTCGTTTATCGCGGAATCTCTAGTGCGTAAGTTGGATTTAGAAATCGTCCCAGAGGCAGTACCGCTGGAAGTCATGATGCCGAATGGATCCCTTCTGCAGACCAGAGATAGGTGCAGGGTACCGGTGCAGTTTGGTGACACCGAGATTGTCGTGGAAGCTTTGCAACTACCTATAGCAGGATTCGACCTGATTTTTGGAATAGACTGGCTTTCGGCAGTCAACGCCAGGATTGATTGTAGAGCGAAGCAGATACAGTTTGATGGCCCCAATCAGACTTCAATTTCTTTTCAGGGCTTGAAAGGAGTAGTGAAGATGATCATATCTGCAGTCCAAGCGAGAAGGTGCATCAGTAAGGGTTGCGAAACCTTCGTAGTACTGATGAATGCAGAGACTAAGGCTGACTTGTCAGAGGTACCAGTGGTGCAGGAGTTCCCCGATGTTTTCCCGAAAAAGCTCCCTGGTGCCCCTCCAGATAGAGAGATTGAGTTCCCGATAGACTTGCAGCCTGGGGCTACACCGGTAGCCAAATCTCCCTATCGGATGGCTCCAAGGGAACTAGCAGAGTTGAAGAGTCAGTTGCAGGAGTTGCTTGATTTGGGTTTTATACGCCCAAGTACTTCACCATGGAGTGCTTCAGTGCTTTTTGTGAAGAAGAAGGATGGTAGTCTGAGACTGTGTATAGACTACCGTGAGCTGAACAAGCTGACAGTAAAGAACAAGTACCTGATTCCCAGGATTGATGATTTGTTTGACCAGTTAGTGGGATCGAACACTTTCTCCAAGTTAGATCTGAGGTCAGGCTATCACCAGTTAAAGATTTATGACGTGGATGTTCAGAAGACGGCTTTCAGTACCAGGTATGGACACTTCGAGTTCGTGGTCTTGCCATTTGGGCTGACCAATTCCCCTTCAGTATTTATGGACCTGATGAACAGGGTATTTCGGGAGTACTTGGATCGTTTTGTCATCGTCTTTATAGATGACATTTTGGTGTTCTCTAAGAGTGCAGAAGATCATGCAGCACACCTCAGGATTGTTTTGAGCACACTCAGGAAGAACCAGTTGTTTGCCAAGTTTTCAAAGTGTGAGTTTTGGCTTTCAGAGATTGCATTCTTAGGCCACATCATCAGTCAGAAAGGGATTAATGTTGATCCGAAGAAGATAGAGGTCATTAAGAATTGGTCAAGGCCGACGACAGTTCCAGAGGTTCGCAGCTTTTTGGGTCTTGCTGGATACTACAGGAGATTCATCAGGGATTTCTTAAAGATAGTCTTACCACTGACATCCCTTACTAGGAAGGGTAAGGGCTTGGATTGGACGGTGGAGTGTGAATTGGCTTTTGGGGACTTGAAGGACAGGTTGATGACATCACCGATTTTGAGTTTACCTTCAGGGCCTGACGGGTTTCAGATTTATAGCGATGCGTCTGGTCGGGGTTTAGGCTGTGTTCTCATGCAACATGGAAAGGTCATAGTCTATGCGTCGAGACAGTTAAAAGTTCATGAGAGGAACTATCACGTGCATGACTTGGAGCTTGCAGCAGTCATACATGCTCTGAAGATTTGGAGGCACTATCTATATGGAGTGCGTTGTGAGATCTTCATTGATCATAAGAGCCTCAAGTATATCTTTGATCAGCGAGAGCTCAATTTGAAACAGCGCAGATGGTTAGAATTTCTATCAGACTACGACGTAGACATTCAGTACCATCCAGGAAAGGCGAACGTTGTAGCTGATGCCCTTAGCCGTAGAGGTTCGTGTTTCTTCCTTCTCACTCAGCAGGAGGAGTTAGTGCGAGAGCTAGAGAGACTCGATATTACCGTTGTGCCACGCAGTAGTTTTGGGTCTGCAAGGTTGAGTTGGATGGAGATTACCTGCGATATCAAGGATAGAATCAGAACAGCTCTACCGTTGGATCCAAAGATGGCAGAGATTTGGAGCTCAGTGCAGACAGGTCAGAAGGAGAGATTCACTATTCAGGATGATTTATTGTTGTTTGATGGCAGGGTGTGTATCCCCGAAGTTAGTCACTTTCGCGAGGACATTCTGTTTGAGGCACACAATTCCAGATATTCTATACATCCGGGTAGCACGAAGATGTATGCAGATCTCAAGAAGGTAGTCAGGTGGCCAGGTTTGAAGAGTGATGTTGCAGTTTATGTAGGGAAGTGCAAGACATGCAAGTTAGTTAAGGCTGAATGTCAAAGGCCTGGAGGCAAGTTGCAGCCACTTCCCATTCCCGAGTGGACTTTTGAGGATATATTCATGGACTTCATTCATGGTCTGCCGAGATCGCAGAGTGGGAATGATTCCTTGTGGGTTATAGTTGATCGACTTTCTAAGATCGCTCATTTCATTCCTATTAGGAAGACGGATCAAGATCCGAAGCTGGCACAGTTATATTTAGACGAGATAGTTCGGCTTCACGGTGTTCCCAGGACTATAGTTTCAGACCGAGACGGCAGATTCACCTCCAGGAAGTTGCGATACGTACAGGAGCGGTTGGATACCAGATTACATTTCAGCACCGCATTCCATCCCCAGACCGATGGACAGACTGAGCGCACAAATAGTACTTTGGAGGATCTGCTACGGATGTGCATTTTGGACTTTAGAGAAAAGTGGGAGAAATGTGTCACCCTTGTAGAGTTCTCCTACAACAGTTTTCAGACGAGTATAGGGATGACACCGTTCGAGGCCCTCTATGGCAGGCGCTGTCGGACACCGTTGCGTTGGGCTGAAAGTGAGGAAAGATCTACTATCAGGGAGTCATGGATTGATAAGACTACTGACAGGATCAAGCTTATTCAGGAGCGTATGAAGACATCTCAGGATCGCCAGGCCAAGTATCATGATCAGAAGCACAGGTCAGTAGAGTTCAGTGTTGGAGACTACGTTTATCTGAAGATGAGACCAGTTAGAGGAGTTTCTAGAATAAAGCGGATGAAAAAACTGAGCCCCAGATTCGTTGGTCCTTTTGAGGTGCTGGAAAGAATTGGTGAGGTTGCTTACAGATTGGCCTTACCTGAGGAAATGAGTGGTGTATATGATGTATTCCACGTCTCCTATCTGAGGAGAGCAGTCAGAGATTCCAGTCAGATCATCAGTACCGAGAAAGCACCAATTGAGACAGATCTTAGTATTGGAGTTAGACCAGTCAGAATAGTGTATTCAAGGATACAGAAGCTCAGAAATAGAGAGATTCACATGGTCAAAGTCCTTTGGATGAACTGTGGCCGTCCAGAGTATACTTGGGAGCGAGAGGATGAGCTTCAGAGCAATGCAGACTATTCTTTTCTCTTTGATTCAGGTATGGTTACAATTTTCGAGGACGAAAATTTTTATTAGGAGGGGAGATTTGTAACATCCATAATCTGACGCGACATTTATTTTAAATTGTAGGGTCGAGTCGCGACGGATTTTGATCGTGACAGCACGTCGTCAAGGTACAATAATATTATACATATAATTCGCGTCTGTTAATTGGAGAAGTGTGCTAGTCATAATGATAGTGTAACACATTTTTTGTTAGTGACAAAGGCGCGACAAATTAATGTGTGTTGAATAGGAGTAAAGGAGAATTTTTATTTTGGGGTGCCAATAGCCGATTTCAATTACCCCCCTCTCTTCATACGGTTATCAAAACCGCATCCCTCAATGGATTAAAATCTCGCAACCCTTTCCCGTAACCTATTAACGCAGTCGACTGTTCCGTCTCCCACACGCAGCGACGCCGAGCCCGTCGTGCCTCCCGCAAGTTTCTCCGGCGCCCGATTCTCATCCGGAACTCCTCTCCGACCACTCCTCCCTCCTATACGAGCGCCGGTGGACATTCATTTTCCTTTCCATGGCCGTGGAAGTGCCGGATTCAACCCTAACCGATGGAACTTGGAATCGTTCGTTTCCGGTGAGTTTATTTCTCCCTTTTCTCCATTTCCTCACGGAAATCCTTCGATTTCGGAGTTAGTATAACCTAGGTTTTCCTTCCTTGTGCCCTGATTAGGTTTTTGAGTTCGTGATCCTCCGCGGAATTTGGGTTGAACGCTTTGAGAGCCTCAATCACTCCACGTAAAGGTAAAATCTGAAGTTTAGCGCTTGAAATTTTGTAACCCTAGTTGTATAGAAAATTTTCCACGGGAAATCGTAAAGGGGAAAAATTATGAATTTAGGGCTACTGTAAATTTCAGGATTTTTGGTGGGGTCGGGGCAGCATTCTGAAGTCCCCAGCAATAGGATTATCTTCGAAAGAGAAGATGTCGTCGCGCCGAGTATACGAACGTCGCAGCACCACTGTAAAGAAACTTAATTTCTGTTAGTTAGACATAGCAAATAATGTACTTTATATACGCATGTGTAGGGTTTTGTACGAATATCATGAACATGCATAGAAAGGTGTGGTGATAGGAAAACGGCCGCAGAAAAGGTGTAGGATGATACCCTTCTCAAAGACCCAAGTAGTCAGATCAGGATTGGTAATGTTAGGTACGAAACATATACCTGTGTACGAAAGTTTGGAATATGTCCCTTCTAGTCGACCATGAGAAAGTTAAGGGTCGCTCAGTAGTACATCAAAAGAGTTGTCCCAAGCAGAGTAGTATTTGACCAAAAGGTCAGTAGCACACTTCAGTCTTTTCGTGCTTAGTAGAGGCGCACTACCTTTCTCATAGGGCATATGGTATCTTATGAGTAGCAGAGTCTTGGGAGCTGACTCCCTTGAGACAGTTAGTAGATTCGAGACCGTGTCCGCGTGACACTAGAACAATTGAGTTCGTCAGATGGTCTCGGGTCGCCAGTTTCAAATTTTGCGCGTTAGGAGCTACTCTGCATAGAGCCTTCCTAGTAGAGGTGCAAGCTAGAGGTCACCTAGAACTCAAGTATAGACCTGACGTGAGACAGTATACCAGTAGTGAACGTCGGGACTTGGGTTAGTGAACAGAAAGTCACGAACATAAAATATGAGATGTTTTGACCAGGTAGTGTTCTGAAGGCATGCATAACACACAGCATAAATATTTTTAATGCACAAACTCTTTTTTTAAAGACATGCATTCATCATATGAGAAGAGTTTTTAGTGTCACTAGGAGAAATTATTTTTCTTTACTCTGACCCTCGTGGGCAATGTTTTTACAGGTGACCCAGGTGGGAAACTACGTCTAGGATGAGCGTTATGGTGGTGTCAGTTTGTAGTACTTTTCTCATTCAGTTTATTCTTTTTCAGCATGTACTTGTAGATGTGGACAATGTAACCGGTTAATATTTTATATAACTTGTATCAGACTATTATTGTTACCAGATTTTCAGTTATTACAATTCTATTCTTGTTTAGTGGCTCTGTGAATCCAGATATCAGGTATGTGGTTACCCTTAGTTTATTTTTTTTACTTCCGCTGTAAGTCTTAAATCTGTTTAGTATAGACTTTTATTAACTGCTGCTACTAGTTTTAATATTGTTTCCTAGTTTTCTTTGTATCGATAACCCGGTCGGACGGCTGATTTCTGTAATACTGGGAAGGGGTGTTACAAGCAGTAACCATCCGTCTTTGTGGTTTGTAAAACCAAATTTTGTTTTTAATTTTGAATTCGACAATGAGAGACGAGCTTGTCTACTGTCATAAGGAACATTGCTTGTGTCTGTATCCAATACATGTAAATCTGAAGATTTGGAAATGTTTGAATGTTCATATTTAGCCCTTTCTTACATCAAGTGTTGATGGTTTTATTTTGTGCACATCTGGGATGTATCTGAAATGCAAATGCTATAATTTTCTTATTTTGTGTTTGTGCACAATGGTTAAATGTTAATCATGATTAAGTGTTAACGATTATCATAAAAAATAATTAATCCAATATTAAGTATGTGGATGTATTCTGATGAATGACACTCTTCCTGCCTCGATCGATGAAATGTGGGATTGCCAAAGCAAGGCCCATTAATCTATCTTGGTAAGGGTGTGAGTGGATAATTGTGATATCTCATTGTCGACATCGGATCCAACTTAACTAGGTGACATCAAAGGTTGAGTCCCTAAAGACATAGGGCTGGCATGGATGAGAATAAAGAGTTATTCACCAAGCATACAAGAGTTGCATAATGATGCAATTGACAAAAGTTGCCTAACTAAATAACCACATTATGGGTGATCAGTCACACAGACTTATAGTGTTGGTGAAATATGGATCTTGTCCAACAGAGAATAACTCGCATAAACTCTACAAATTGATATTGAGGGTTATCAATTTGATTAAAATAGTAGGAGTTTTTAATTAAAGTCTGTATTAAAATAAAATGTATTTTGAAATATAGTACTAAACTTACTTTGCATAATTTTTGTAGAAATTTTATGACAAGTGGATCTCACTCCACTTTGTCCCTGAGAGCCGTCCTTGAGAAGGACAAGCTTAACGAGACTAACTTCCTTGATTAATATAGAAATCTGAGAATTGTTCTCAGGCAAGAGCGCAAGCTCTATGTCTTAGAAGAGAATCCCCCCGAAGAGCCAACCGGGAATTCGCCCCGAGCAGACAAAGATGCTTATAAGAAGTATCAAGATGATTCCTTAGATGTTAAATGTCTCATTTTTGCTACCACGAACTCTGAGCTTCATAAGCAACATGAGACTGTGTGTGTTTATGAGATAATTGAGCACCTGAAGAAAATGTTTCAAGTATAAGCTCGTCAAGAGAGGTTCGACATCTCTAAAGCATTATTTCAGTGCAAGATAGGAGCTCGAGACCTAATGGGAACTCATGTACTCAGGATAATTGGGTACATCGAGAACCTTAAGAGACTAAGATTTCCCTTGGGCCAAGAGTTGGTCACTGATCTGATCCTGCAATCGTTGTCGGATAGTTATGAGCAGTTCATATTGAGTTACAATATGAATGAGATTGACAAGACACTACCCGAGCTCCTAGCCATGTTGAGAACTGTCGAGAACATAAAGAAGGCTAAGTCTACTAGCCTCATATTGATGGTGCATAAAGGCAAGATCAAGGTAAAGGGATCAAAGAAGACTAAGGTAGGACCTAAGTCGTATCTTGATCTCAAGTCTTCGGCACTGAAAAAGAAGGGTCTGGTGAAGGAAGAAAAGTGTCACCATTGTGGCAAGGCAGGGCATTAGAGGAGGAATTATCCCATTAATCTTGAGAATCTGCAGAAGAAGAAGGGAAGTGTGACTTCCACTTCAGGTATTTTTGTTATAGAAGTAAACATTTATGTTCCTTCATTTTGGGTATTAGATACCGGATGTGGTTCTCACTTTTGTACTAATGTGCAAAAACTGGGAAGGAGAATATTGTTGGGTAAAGGAGAGGTGGACCTACGCGTTGGAAATGGAGCAAGAGTTGTTTTCGTTGTCGTAGGAGTGTACCGTCTTTCTTTACCCACTGGATATATTATTGAACTTGATAAGTGTTATCATGTTTTTTTTATAACTCGAAACATTATTTCTATTTTATGTGTGAACATGAATGATTTTCTTTTATAATTAAAAACAATTATTGTTCTATTAATAAGAATGATGTTTGTTATGACATATCTCAATTGTTTAATGTTTTATATATTTTGAACTTGGACCAGTCGATCTATAACGTAGAGAAAACTAAGAGACTAAAAACCAATGACTCGAATCTTAGATATCTTTGTCATTGTCGTTTGGGTCATATAAATGAGAAGCACATATCCAAGCTCAATAAAGATAGACTGTTGGACTCATTTGGTTATGAATCATTTGTGAAATGTGAGTCATGTTTATTAGGCAAGATGATTAAATACTCTTTCACTATTTTGTTACATTTACTGATATTTCAGTAGATATGAATATGTGTTTTTTATGAAAAACAAATCTGAAACCTTTGAAAAGTTCAAAAAGTTTAATAATGAAGTACATAACCAACTGGAAAAGAAGATAAAAACACTCTGATCTGATCGCGATGGCGAATATTTGAGTCATGAGTTTCGTGATCATCTGAAAGAGTGGTATTGTATCACAGCTCACTACACCTGGAACACCATAGCATAATGGTGTGTCTGAGAGAAGGATTTGTATCTTGTTAGACATGTTACGGTCGATAATGAGTCATGTAGATCTGCCCGTTCCTTTTGGGGATTTGCTCTAGAGACTACTGCTTTCACTTTAAATCGTGCTACAACAAAAACGGTTCTAAAGACATCATATGAGATATAGACTAGGAAGCCGCTTCCTAGTATGTCTTTCATGATGATTTGGAGCTGTGAGGAATACGTACGACGTCAAATGCCTGACAAGCTGGAACTCAAGTCAGATAAGTGTTATCTTGTGGGATATCCTAAGGAAACCAAAGGGTAGTACTTTTACCTACCGTCTGAGGGCAAAGTGTTTGTCGCGAGTACTTGTGTCTTTTTGGAGAAATAGTTCTTATCCAGAAAGTCTACAAAGATAAAATTTGAAGAAGTTCAAGAACCACAAATAGTAAATGAACCAGAATTAAAGCCTGAACAAGAACTACAAGTTGTTGTAGCTAGAGAGTCTGCTCAAGAAACACAAGTCCTGCGTAGATCTGGTAGACCAAGATTTGAGCCTGAGAGATATGGATTTCTCATATCTCAAATAAGTAATGTGTTGTTTATGGATCATGATGATGAGTCTGTAACCTACCAAGAGACTATGAGTGGACCGGACTGCGAGAAGTGGCTTGGGGCCATGAAATCTGAAATGAACTTCATGTATGGAAACCAAGTTTTGACCTTGGGAGAACCACCTAAATGGGTACGACCTAAAGGGTGCAATTGGGGGAACCACCTAAATGGGTACGACCTAAAGGGTGCAAGTGGGTGTTCAAGAAAAAGAGTAACATGGATGGGAATGTACAGATATTCAAAGGGCATCTAGTGGCTAAAGTTTTTAAGCAAATTCATAGTGTTGACTATGATGAGACATTTTCCCCTGTTGATATGATAAAGTCCATCAGAATTCTGCTTGAAATTGTTGCGTATTATGATAACGAGAATTGACGAATGAATGTCAAAACAGCTTTTTTTAATGAAAACCTACTTGAGAAAGTGTACAAGACACAACCCAAAGATTTTGTATCTCCAAATGAAACCACTAAAATAGGCAAGCCGCGGAGATCCATTTATGGATTGAAACAAGTTTCTCGAAGTTGGAATCTACGTTTTGATGAGAAAATCAAAGCGTTTGGTTTCATCAATAACAAAGATGAGCTTGTGTTTACAAAAAGATTAGTGAGAGCATTATTGTTTTCTTGATATTGTATGTAGATGACATACTGCTGATCGGGAATGACATCTCGACCTTGCAAGCTGTTAAGAATGGCCTAGAGGATTGCTTTTCTATGAAAGACTTAGGCGAAGCGACTTATATACTTAGTATTAAGATCTATAGAGATAAATCGAAAAAATTGCAGGGTTTGACCCAAAGTACATACATTGAGAAGGTGTTAAAACGGTTCAGTATGCTTGAGTCCAAGAAAGGATACTTACTCATGTCTCATGGTGTGAGTCTCTCTAAGGACCAGTGTCATAAATCTTTGGAAGATAAGGACCGCATGAAGTTGATTTCATATGCTTCGGCAATTGGATCAATCATGTATGTGATGTTATGTACTCGACCCGATGTCTCATATGTTTTGACCATGATTAGCAGATATCAGTCTGATCCCGGTGATAGTCACTTGACAACCACCAAGAATATCCGGAAGTACTTGAGAAGGACTAAGGATGTATTCTTGGTGTTTGGTAGAGAGGAAGAGCTCATTGTAAAAGGTTACACATATGTATTCTTGGTGCAGGGTTTGACCCAAAGTACATACATTAAGAAGGTGTTAAACGGTTCAGTATGCTTAAGTCTAAGAAAGGATACTTACTCATGTCTCATGGTGTGAGTCTCTCTAAGGACCAGTGTCATAAATCTTTGGAAGATAAGGACCGCGTGAAGTTGATTTGATATGCTTCGGCAATTGGTTCAATCATGTATGCGATGTTATGTACTCGACCCGATGTCTTATATGCTTTGACCATGACTAGCAGATATCAGTCTGATCCCAGTGATAGTCACTTGACAGTCACCAAGAATATCTGGAAGTACTTGAGAAGGACTAAGGATGTATTCTTGGTATTTGGTGGAGAGGAAGGGCTCGTTGTAAAAGGTTACACAGATGCTAGCTTATAGACTGATATGGACAACTCAAAGTCTCAATCAAGTTTTATCTTTTGCCAGAATGGAGGAGCTGTAAGCTGGAAGAGTTCCAAGCAGGAGTTGTTGATTCTACAACAGACCCCGACTATATTGTTGCTGCAAATGCGGTGAATGAGCCTGTGTGGATTAGGAAATCATCGACGAACTTGATGTAGTTCCTAGCATTGTTGATCTCGTAATTCTTTACTGTGACAACAATGGAGTTATTGCACAGGCTAAGGAACCTAGATCTCATCAGCGCTCCAAGCACATACTTCAGTGGTTCCATCATATTCGAAAGATTGTCGATCGAGGAGATGTGAGCATATGCAGAGTACGGACTGAGGAAAATATTGTGGATCCACTGGCGAAGCATCTTTCATAGAGAAAACATGATTGTCATACTAGATCAATGGGTATTAGATACTTGAATGAACGTCTCTAGTGGGAAACTTATGGATTGTATGTGTGTTGGTTGTTATTCATGTGATGAATAGAGTACTCTATATTTCTCTTTACATTTATGACAAGTTATTTTTTTTTGTCAATTCTTTTTATATGATGGATTAAATTAGCATAATAAATGTCCTTAGAATGCTTGTTTTCATAAGAATTCAAGTGCGTGACTTGAATGTGAGGGTCTATGCTTATTAGAAGCTTTATTCTTAAATGGTCCCTGGTCGAAGTATCATCTTAGAAACTAAGGGTGATGATGATACATTAAAACTAGTATGTGTGTTGACTGATGACCGGTTCTCACAGGTCATGATATTGTAATATCAAGTCATCGCATATATACTTGTTAGTGAACAAGTTATACTAGACAGACCCACCATGAGACTATTTTGTGGATTGTTATGTGAACATGCCACAAATAGATCTCAAGTGTCAATAGTGTTCGTAGTCATTTGACCTGAAGTCACAACATTCATCAAGTGAGGAAGAGCGTACTTTGATGACATCAAAAGTCTTACTTGAGAAAAGTTGATGATAACGGTGGTTATTGGGTATATTACGAATTATTTGGGTGTTTGTGTGTAGACAGAAATGAGATTTGTCCTCCTCTATGACATGAGTTATATCTATGGGCCCCTTGATGAAATAGGACTGAGAAATATATAGTCATGCTTGGTTGAGTCAATATATGGTATTGGGCTCACTAATTTCTGGAAGTCCATTCTAGATCAAGAAATTGGGATTGAATAATTATGAGGGTGGCACGGTCCGTACCTCTAGTTCAATCTGAATGTAATGGACAAAGGGACATGACAGCACTGATATATTGGTTGCAAAAGGCTTATTGAGTTAAGAACACCTATTGCTTGGGTAGCAATGATGTATTGCAAGATGTCGTTCATTGCTTGTGAGACTTTTTGTTGATACGTTCTAGATCAAGTGGGAGACTGTTAGTATTTTTATGGTGATCTAGAAGTAGTCAAGCAGTTAGTCTTGCTGCCAACGCGATATGAGTCTATAGTGTCATACATAAGAGTGTTTGGAGAAGTTGGAGGAAGGATTGTGTTGCCCTCACTCATATGGAATATGGGTAAATGACCAATCTTTTGACCTGAAGATAACTGGCGGATTGCGTAGAGTGCGTATCGACGCGCGTCATCTAGATGTCGACGCAGCCGAACTCAATGTTGACGCGGTCCTTAGTCGACGCTACGTCAAGTAGATGTCGATGTTACGTCGAATTCTATTCGACGCAAGTACGTCGACTGCGTGTCGACGCAGGGTGCGTCGAATGCCGTCGAATGCTTCTCGAAGTTGCGTCGAGTTCTTATCGACGCACGTCGATTGAAAGTCGATGCATATCGATGCAAGTTGAGTTTTGGAGAATTTCTATGGAGATTATTGTCTGTTTGATTTCCTTGGGTATAAATAAACTTGGAAAAGGGTTTTCTGGTATGCGAGTTCTGTGTGTGCTTTTGAAGTCGTCACTTGAGCGAAACCCTAGACTCTCTAGTAACTGTCGTGAACTCTTCTTGTCGTCGCCTCTGCTGGAAACGAATCTAGCAATTCGTAGAGACGCAGAGAGCACTCTTTCTCAGACCCAGTTCTTGTGTGACAAAATCTTGGGGTTCTCTTTTACTCAAGTGGATATCTGTAGAGCCGCAGATCTATCTCTATGTGGACTCAACCGCCTATTATAGGGAAAGCTTACTGGGTTAAATCTTTGGTGTTGAAACCGAAAATCGGTCTCTGTGGAGTTCAGGTCCCCAAAGGGGTGTGGCCTCACACTTACTTCCCTTGGTCTAGCACACCAGACCAAAGATTCAGGAACCCTGGGACAGAACCGAGATCTCAGTGAGGAGGACCCACCTCACAATCGGAAGATCAAAGAGCGCTTCCCCTCTCAAGTCAATATTGAGTTGGGGCACCTTGGAGAACACTCACGGTTCGCTAAGGAAAGCCTGAGGAAGAAGAAAACATGAGAGTTTGTCTCTCCAAAGGTGCCCCTCGGTTCTATTTATAGAGTTCCGAACCTGGTCTGCCAATAACGTAACTTTGCTATCCGGAAAAGCTAAACGCAGCACAATTGGGTCTGCCAACAGCGTAACTCTGCTGTCCTGAAAGGCTAAACGCAGCCCAATTGGGTCTGTCAACAGCGTAACTTCGTTGTCCTGAAAGGTTATTTGCAGCCCTTCGAGGGTATCAAGGTCATTTTACAACTGGATCCCACCGGGCGAGTGGCCTATAGAAGCACCACTCGCCTGAAGCAGTGAAAGCGGAAGGAGCCATACATTCGCCCCCCAAACGAGTGCGGGCCTTACCCATCACTCGTCCATCCTGGCAAGAACCTTTTCCTTTGCGCAACAAGGCGCCGACCTTGGGCGAGTGTGTCATGAAGACTGTGCTCGCCTGAGGACCTAACCGCCCCTTTCGGACTGGGCGAAAGCTCCTTAGGGCGGGGGGCGAGTGCATGTCAACCTACCCCACTCGTCATTCTGTCTATCTCGAGCCTGAAGATCCTACTGAAATGCCTTGAACTTGTCGAAGGGGCCCACTCAGCGAATACGGGGTTGTATACAATCCCGCTCTTTGCGAGCTAGTCCCACGCTCGGAAAGAAAAGTTCAACCCTAAGTATTTGGTGAGTGTTTGCTGACCTGGAGGGAATCTTTGGCGGGCCCCTTCACTGCGCTATAAATATCCAATCACAGGCAGATGATACTTGCTCTTTCCAATATTTTTGACTCTCTCTCTCTCTCGCCTCCCACTCGATGTCGCTCTCGAAAGAAGCCCAGGATCGCCTTACCGCCGCGAGAGTAGAGGCTAAATCCTCAGTCGCTGCATTTGCTCTCTGGCTTGCTCGGAAAGCTCTGAGCTCCTCGCCCAAACTAAAAAAGGCCAAGATGGTTAGGCGAGACCTGACAAGGAACGAGTCGATCCCGCCGACTCCATCACACTCCGGGATCAATCAGGTACCATCACTCGCTCCTCCTCCTCGCCTTCTTCAAAGATAAAAAATAGGCTCCAATGTTTCTACTCGCAGATCCTTTCCAAGGAGAAAAATACAAAGGAGGGGACGGCGAAGACCGGGCCGCACTCGCTTGAAGTTGCGAGTGACAAGATGGCCTTCGAGATCGATTCTCAAACCAAACCAGATGAACTCCAGCAAACCCCGGGTGAGTTATCTTTTATTCATTCGCCTCTCATCAACTTGCTTAACCGCGTCCTTCGCAGCTCCCGTCTTTGGGACCACGGGAATAGGTGCTTCAACGCCCAAGTCTGCTGCTCGTCTGACGCCCCGAGATCCGGCCTCGAGCCTGCCACCCCTAGCGGATGAAGCTCCCAACCTTCTACCTCAAGATAACTTTCCTGCCGCCGAACAGGCGACTCTACGCCCAGGGCTCGGAAAGGGGTGTATTACATTCGACACTCCCTTCGAGGGGCGGCCCAGCACTTCTTGTCGGCACTCGGGCAGAGATGCGGACACCGAACCAGGTAACAAACAACACTCGCCTTCCCCTAAAAGAACGAAGATTACGTGTCTAAAATTACTCACTGCAGGCTACTGCGAGATCTCGTCGACTGATGTTGACATCAATGAGGAGTTCTCCCCCCCCCCCATCTCCGAACACAATCGCCACCTTCCTGGGTGACCCGAAGGACGTCGAGGTACTGAAGCGGCAGATGACTGAACTATTCTGAAAGCACACTCTGATGCTGCGCAAGATCTACAGCCGAATCCAAGAGAACCAAAACTCTGCCGAGGAACGGCTACTCGTCTTAGAGAACTACTCGCAGCTGATTGCCGAGTTGGGGGGGGGGGCGGTGGCGGGACGGACTTTCCCGGGATCCACATTGCGTGAGCTGAAGATCAGCTGCGCCTTGCACAGCAGGAATTGCAGACCATTCACGCACTCCAATATTCCCGCATGTTGCACGGGGCAGGGAGGAGAGGCCGGGGACGGTGGTAATGGCCCCGGGTGGGCCTACCGGCATTCACCTTCCTACCCTTTCTTTTTCTAATCTACTTGTAAAAATAATTCTGTTGGTCGAACTTGTGTTGAATGTGCATTCATATTATATACTTTTCTTTGATTTTGCATCTGATCTTTCTTTTTCATTGCTGAACTGCTATTTTTAAATCTGGAACACAGCGCTTAGCTCGATCTCGGCGGCGAGTGGGGGAGTGCGGGATCGAAATAGGGTCCAAGGCAGGATGCGGCAAGTGGGCTATCCGCACTTTTCCCCTCCTGGATTCTTTCCCGCCCAAAATTTTCTATAAATAGACCCCCCCCCAACCGCATTAACCACTGCTTCGATAGCTTCCAACCCTCCTAATCCTCTTCTCTTGCACTCGCACCTCTACGCCTTCTCTACCCCACTCGCGCGATGACTGGCGACACTGATGGCCGGACAAAGTGCGCCGCAGCATTCGCCGACTTTCCATTCATGAACTGTAACTTGACTGAGGAGGAACTTCATGCAATAGAAGGACTCTATGTTCCGCCTGGCTTCACAGCGCGTCTTCCGGTGAGGGATGAGTCGATAAATCACTTCTCGCCGAATGAACTCGTCATACCTGTCGAGCACTTTGAGGTAGGGCTTCGTCTCCCAATCTAGTCTGAGGTGCGCCAGGCCTTGCGATATTTTGTCGCCGTTCCCGCACAGCTCAATCCCAACTCCATAGCCCTACTTGTACAACCCCGTATTGGCGAAGAGTGGATCCTAAATGAGGCGTGCTTAGTTTTTAAGCTTTTTGAGTATTTTGAACTCTCGGTGGCCAATTTTGGCTATAGCTTGGAAATCTACTGGTAGGGGGAGGAGAAATCGGCCTTCCCCAGCGGCCCCTTAGTTGGAGTGTGAAAGCGGCAGGTTGGTAGGCACCCGCCCGGGCCATTTGGGTGTGGAGGCGGGATCAGCAGGCCCTCCCCCTCCCCCTTTTCCCCTCAGGCCGGCGAGACCGGCCCCGAGCCCGGCGGGTAGGCCGGGCGAGACCGGCCCTCGGGCCGGGTCTCGCCCCGCCCCGCGGGCAGCTAGGCGAGACCGGCCCCTAGGCCGGGTCTCGCCAAGCCCGGCGGGTAGGCCGGGTCTCGCCCAGCCCCGCGGGCAGCCAGGCGAGACCGGCCCCCAGGCCGGGTCTCGCCCAGCCCCGCGGGCAGCCGGGCGAGACCGGCCCCCAGGCCGGGTCTCGCCCCGTCCCGCAGGGTGGGTCCCCTATTTGCTTTGGGTGACGCGTTTTTCCTTCTCTACCCCCCGGTGTGGCGGTTTCCTATTGGCCCGAGGCCTTTTGGCCGTAGGGGTATTTTGGTCATTCTACCCCCAGGACTTGGAAAAACTATAAATAGACCCCCTTGGGTGCCTTGGAGGGGATCCTTTTCTTACCTTCCTCCTCCCTTAGCTTCTTCTTGGTAGAGTAGAGAGAGCTCTCCAAGGCGCCCAGCCTAGCCCTTTGGTAAGGGAGGGGAAGAGCTCAGGTAGCCTTCCGGGTGTGAGGTGGGACCTCCGTGCTAGAGCCGAGGGTCTGTTCATAGTCTCCTAAGTCTCCGGTCCGTGACGTTCTCTCGAGTGTAGTAGGTGTGAGGTCACCCCTTTCAGGGACCCCGAACTCCACAGAGGTCAATTTTGGCTTCAACACTTTTGGTGCGGTGAGCGTGGAGAGTGACCAGCACAGAAGATCTCGGGAGAGTGTCATGACAGGAGGTCAAGGAGGTAGTGATGATCTTGGCGAGCTCCCCAGCCCAGGACCTTTTGTTGGGAGGCAAGAGTTCATGGCCTCCATCCAAGGCATCATGGAGATGCTGCGAAGCATTGCTCCTCAGGGTGGCAGCTTCACCCCGACCCCCCAGGAGCTAGCCCCCCCCCCCCCCTCGACGAGTCGACTCCCAGGGGTCTAGGCGAGATGACCCCAGCGGGGGGAGAAGGAAGCGCACCAGGAAGAAGGCCAGGAAAGGAGAGGATGGGAGATGGGGTCGAGCGAGACCTCACTGGCCGGGAGTTGTTCTCTAGCCCGGCGAGTGCCAACCTCCCAGGCGAGCAGGTTACGCGAGTGGAGGTGGCGAGACCACCCCTTAGGGGGTCACCCTTCAGCGAGCTGATCATCTCGGCTCCCGTTCCCGAGGGGTTCAGAGAGCTGGACATGGCTTACTATACGGGGAAGGATGACCCCGTCCAGCATCTGCAGTGGTTCGAGGATGTCGTCTCCATCAGGCCAATGACGGATGCCTTCAAGTGTCGCCTCTTTGCGATCACGCTGAAGGAGAAGGCAAGGGACTGGTTCCATCAACTCCCTCCGAGGTCGATCTATGGGTTCGAGGACTTGAGCCGGAGCTTTCAGCTTCGCTTCTCCACCTCCAAAAAGCGGAAGAGGAGCCCCGAGTCCATCTTCCTGATAAGGCAGGGGGCCGAGGAGTCGCTGGCCCGTTACGTTGACCGGTTCCAAGAGGAGATCCTGGAGGTCCAGGAGATGCCAGGGTATGCTCTCCAGATGGCCTTCACCGTTGGGCTAAAGGAGGGCTTCTTCAAGATGAGCTTGACCCGGAAGGCCCCCCTTTCCTTTGAGGAGCTGATGGAAAGGGCGGCTGAGGAGATAGCCATGGAGGCGGCCAACCCGGCATTTGTCAAGAAGTTGGCAAAGCTAACAGAGGCGGAGTCGAAGGAGCAAGGAGGCTCGAGACCTCAGGAAGGAAGAAGGAGAGAGGAGCGGAGAGCTCAGGAGGGTCCAGAACCAGGTTGGAGGCAGCAGGGAGGACCCGCTCAGGGCCCGGGAAGAGGTTACGCCCAAGATGGGGGAAACTTCCATGGGGGCCAAGGAAGGTTCAACTTCCAGAGGCAAGCCCCTAGGCAGCTCCTCCCCCCACCGCAGCAAGCGATGGAGATTGGTCGAAGGGAGAGGAGGAACCGCCAGGGAAGGAGAAGGGTCAAGGTAGAGTTACCCAACTGTGACTTCCATCAGGTGGAGGGGCACGCCACGGCTACCTGCCCCGAGTTCCTAGAAGTGAGGGGGGCGAGAGGTCCTGCCCAGCCGCAGCCACCGGTGCGGGTTGAAGAGGTTCTGCCCAGAGAAGGAGGGGATGATGTTTGTGAGGACCGGGTCGATGTCGGACCCCGAGGCGGTATAGCGGTGATCCATGGTGGAGTGGGGATCGAGGCCACTCGGAAGGCGAGCCTCCATGTCATGTGCCGAAGGAGCGTCGCCTCAACCTCCCAGACCCCGCCTCAGGAGGAGAAGATCACCTTCTCGGTGAAGGACCTACCGGATCATGAGGATCCGTTCTGTGATGCGCTGGTCATCCAGACGGCCATCGAGGGCTACAGTGTCTCCCGAATCTTGGTTGACAACGGGAGCTCCGTCAACGTCGTTTTCAGGAAGGCGTTTGAGGAGATGAAGGTAGAGCCAAGGAGGGTGTTGGCCTCGGACGGACCCCTGTTCGGATTCTCAGGAGAAAGAAAGGAGGTCGAAGGTGGAGTAGGACTCCAAGTAAAGTTGGGAGGGGCCTCAAGGAACTGCCGATTCGTCATTGTTGACGCTCCAAGCAGCTACAATGCCATCTTCGGAAGGCCCCTCATCAGCGCCTTTCGTTGCGTACCATCTTCCTTCCACCAATGCATCAAGTTCAGCTCCGAAGGGATCCAGGTTAGAGTCAAGGGGGACTCCAGGATGGCAAGACAGTGCTACGTCACGGCTGTCAACACCATCTCTTGGTTGGCCCAGGCAGAGGAGATGGAGAAGGTCATGGAGAGCTTGAGCAAGATGGAAGTGCCCGAGGAAAAGGAGGCGGAAGACGGTCGTCATGCCCAGGCCCCGTGAGAGTGCCTCGCCTTGCGGTAGTTTTTTTTATTTTTCTTGTCGTGTAACAAGTGCTACCCCTGACCAGCTGAGTCAGGGGGATCATGTAACCCATATATTTCTCCCCGTTTGAGGATGTAGGATTCGGTAAGGATTGATTGAGATGCTTAGTTCTTTTGCTCCGAGACGGTCCCGCTGCCCAGGCTCTCACTAGCTGGGCAGGGCAGGTGGTACCTCTTGTTGATGCCTAGTTGTCTCACCTCGAGATGGATTCCGCTGCCAGGCTCTCACCTAGCTGGCAGGGCAGGTTGATCTCTCGGAGGGTAGGAAGGTCTCACCTCGAGATGGATTCCGCTGTCAGGCTCTCACCTAGCTGGCAGGGCAGGTTGATCTCTCGGAGGGTGGGAAGGTCTCACCTCGAGATGGATTCCGCTGCCAGGCTCTCACCTAGCTGGCAGGGCAGGTTGATCTCTCGGAGGTTGGGAAGGTCTCACCTCGAGATGAATTCCGCTGACAGGCTCTCATCTAGCTGGCAGGGCAGGTTGATCTCTCGGAGGTTGGGAAGGTCTCACCTCGAGATGGATCCGCTGTCAGGCTCTCATCTAGCTGGCAGGGCAGGTTGATCTCTCGGAGGTTGGGAAGGTCTCACCTCGAGATGGATTCCGCTGCCAGGCTCTCACCTAGCTGGCAGGGCAGGTTGATCTCTCGGAGGTTGAGAATGTCTCACCTCGAGATGGATTCCGCTGCCAGGCTCTCATCTACCTGGCAGGGCAGGTTGATCTCTCGGAGGTTGGGAAGGTCTCACCTCGAGATGGATTCCGCTGTCAGGCTCTCACCTAGCTGGCAGGGCAGGTTGATCTCTCAGAGGGTAGGAAGGTCTCACCTCGAGATGGATTCCGCTGCCAGGCTCTCACCTAGCTGGCAGGACAGGTTGATCTCTCGGAGGGTAGGAAGGTCTCACCTCGAGATGGATTCAGCTGACAGGCTCTCACCTAGCTGGCAGGGCAGGTTGATCTCTCGGAGGGTGGGAAGGTCTCACCTCGAGATGGATTCCGCTGCCAGGCTCTCACCTAGCTGGCAGGGCACGTTGATCTCTCGGAGGTTGGGAAGGTCTCACCTCGAGATGGATTCCGCTGCCAGGCTCTCACCAAGCTGGCAGGGCAGGTTGATCTCTCGGAGGGTAGGAAGGTCTCACCTCGAGATGGATTCCGCTGTCAGGCTCTCACCTAGCTGGCAGGGCAGGTTGATCTCTCGGAGGGTGGGAAGGTCTCACCTCGAGATGGATTCCGCTGCCAGGCTCTCACCTAGCTGGCAGGGCAGGTTGATCTCTCGGAGGTTGGGAAGGTCTCACCTCGAGATGGATTCCGCTGTCAGGCTCTCACCTAGCTGGCAGGGCAGGTTGATCTCTCGGAGGGTGGGAAGGTCTCACCTCGAGATGGATTCCGCTGCCAGGCTCTCACCTAGCTGGCAGGGCAGGTTGATCTCTCGGAGGGTAGGAAGGTCTCACCTCGAGATGGATTCCGCTGCCAGGCTCTCACCTAGCTGGCAGGGCAGGTTGATCTCTCGGAGGGTGGGAAGGTCTCACCTCGAGATGGATTCCGCTGTCAGGCTCTCACCTAGCTGGCAGGGCAGGTTGATCTCTCGGAGGTTGGGAAGGTCTCAACTCGAGATGGATTCCGCTGCCAGGCTCTCACCTAGCTGGCAGGGCAGGTTGATCTCTCGGAGGGTGGGAAGGTCTCACCTCGAGATGGATTCCGCTGCCGGGCTCTCACCTAGCCGGCAGGGCAGGTTGATCTCTCGGAGGGTAGGAAGGTCTCACCTCGAGATGGATTCCGCTGTCAGGCTCTCACCTAGCTGGCAGGGCAGGTTGATCTCTCGTGGAGGCCAAGTCCCTTAGCTCCGAGATGGATTCCGCTGTCAGGCTCTCATCTAGCTGGCAGGGCAGGTTGATCTCTCGTGGAAGCCAAGTCCTTTGCTCCGAGATGGATTCCGCTGTCAGGCTCTCACTAGCTGACAGGGCTGGTTGATCTCTCGTGGGAGCCAAGTTTGTTCCCAGAGAAGCTCTCGCCACCCAGGCTCCCATAGCTGGCATGGCAGGTTGACCCCGCGGGGAAGTTACACTCCGCGAATACGTTGGGTTGGATGTTTCTTTCCGAGCTTGTGCCAACCTCGAAAAGAGCGGGGATTGTGTACAACCCCGTATTCGCGAAGAGTGGATCCTGAATGAGGCGTGCTTAGTTTTTAAGCTTTTTGAGTATTTTGAACTCTCGGTGGCCAATTTTGGCTATAGCTTGGAAATCTACTAGTAGTGGGAGGAGAAATCGGCCTTCCCCAGCGGCCCCTTAGTTGGAGTGTGAAAGCGGCAGGTTGGTAGGCACCCGCCCGGGCCATTTGGGTGTGGAGGCGGGATCAGCAGGCCCTCCCCCTCCCCCTTTTCCCCTCAGGCCGGCGAGACCGGCCCCGAGCCCGGCGGGTAGGCCGGGCGAGACCGGCCCTCGGGCCGGGTCTCGCCCCGCCCCGCGGGCAGCTAGGCGAGACCGGCCCCTAGGCCGGGTCTCGCCAAGCCCGGCGGGTAGGCCGGGTCTCGCCCAGCCCTGCGGGCAGCCGGGCGAGACCGGCCCCCAGGCCGGGTCTCGCCCAGCCCCGCGGGCAGCCGGGCGAGACCGGCCCCCAGGCGGGGTCTCGCCCCGTCCCGCAGGGTGGGTCCCTTATTTGCTTTGGGTGACGCGTTTTTCCTTCTCTACCCCCCGGCGTGGCGGTTTCCTATTGGCCCGAGGCCTTTTGGCCGTAGGGGTATTTTGGTCATTCTACCCCCAGGACTTGGAAAAACTATAAATAGACCCCCTTGGGTGCCTTGGAGGGGATCCTTTTCTTAGCTTCCTCCTCCCTTAGCTTCTTCTTGGTAGAGTAGAGAGAGCTCTCCAAGGCGCCCAGCCTAGCCCTTTGGTAAGGGAGGGGAAGAGCTCAGGTAGCCTTCCGGGTGTGAGGTGGGACCTCCGTGCTAGAGCTGAGGGTCTGTTCATAGTCTCCTAAGTCTCCGGTCCGTAACGTTCTCTCGAGTGTAGTAGGTGTGAGGTCACCCCTTTCAGGGACCCCGAACTCCACAGAGGTCAATTTTGGCTTCAACACTACTGGTAGCATTCGCCTGCTACCTGCGAGAGGAGCGGATTGAATTCAGCCTCCCAGTCTTCCACAAACTCTTCCACTTCTGTGCCAAGAGGGACAGGATTGCGTTCTTCTCCGGCAACAACCTCAAAGCCGTGGGTCTCGCCAACAAGAACCATCATTGAATTCACAAGTTTATTTTTGAATCAGGCGATTTCGGCAACCTCCCTCTCTCTCTTATCCAGCAGGAGTAATCAACCTATCGCCCTACCACTCTCGACGGTTTCGAGTCCAAGCTCCACCAGTTCCTTTTCCAAAAGGGCTTCCACGTTCCCTACTTAAGAAGGAACGTCGACTCGCTCCTACCCGTACTCGTCGGGGAAGGTAGTTCTCGCCCCTTCTTTTAACTAAAAGATTTTAGAACTTTGGCTAACTGTTACATGTGCAGGGGCGTGAGACCTTCCCCTCAATGCACCTCATGCGAGTAGTACAACATTCGCCCCAGGTAATGGACGCGCGGAGGCGACCGCCGAGGCCTGCAGGAGTGGACCAAAACCGCTGCCAAAAACCAGCAGCCGAAAACGGAAGCGTGACGCACTTCCTCCCCCGCCGCTCCTCAAGAAGTCCAAAACCACAAATTATGCCAAAGGCAAAGAGGTCAGGTCGGCTCCTCCCGCGAGTTCCCTGGTCACGGGCGAGACCACAAGAGAGAACACCAGCGAGATTGGCGGAATCTCCGCTGCGCCAGAGGGGAAGGTGGTGCCGAGAGGCCACCGAAACTTCGGTCTGGGTGAGAAGATGTTGGATGATGTCGGCGATCCTCTGCCGCTCTGGGACCGAGAGGCTAATAGGGCCTCCATCTCCACTATACTCCCCTCCTGGCAAGAGGGCGAGACCGTCTCCGGCCAAGCCTACGCCTTCTCCTTCGGGATGTACGGGCGGGACAGCGCCGCCTACTACGATGACGCGACCATGCTAGAACTCGCCTATGAGAGCACGCGAGCCCAACTTCGTGCCGTCGAGTTCGCTCACATGACAGCTCGCCGCGGCATCCGCTTATCGCGAAACATGTCAGATGTCAGCAACTCGCGAGTCGTACTATCTGAGGAAGTGACGATTCTGAAGCAGAAGCTAGCTGCTGTCGAGCAAAATCTCGTCGGGCGAGTAGTGCAGTGGTAAGCTTTCTCCCACTGAGTGCATTCACTGAATCCCATTCTTGCTCTTACTCTTGACTTTTTGCAGGATGTCGCGACCGCTGCTCAGCTACACGCGCGCATAGCCCACCTTGAGGAGGAGAACCAAGGGCTGAAGGCTCAATTTCAGCGAATTGGGCGCCCAATTTGCGCAATTTCAGCGAATTGGGCGCCCAATTCGCGCAATTTCAGCGAATTGGGCGCCCAATTCGAGCAATTTCAGCGAATTGGGCGCCCAATCCGCGCAATTTCAAGGTGGGAGAAAGCTTACCAAGGCGCAAGGCGCACCGAGGCGCAAAGGGCCCCTGGAGCCTTGGCGCAAGGCGCAGGCGCACGTCTGAGGCACGTGAGGAGCAAAATTGGGGGAAAAATGAAATTGCGCGAATTGGGCGCTGAAATTGCGCGGGCATGTTTCCCCCGCAACTCTGTCTCCGCCTCCTCCATCACCTTCTCCATCTCCTCGGCCTCTCCCATCCACGAGATGGTGTTGACTACGGTGATGTAGCACTGTCTTGCTACCTTAGGATCTCCTCGGACCCGAACTTGCACCCCTCCATCGTTGAACTTAAGGCATTGATGGAAGGATGAGGGGACATAACGGAAAGCGCTGATGAGAGGTCGGCCAAATATCACATTGTAGCTGCTGGGGGCGTCCCCGATTACAAACCGGCAATTGCGGGGCTGACCCCCCAGAGTAACATTGAGCTTCACTCCTCCTTTCACTTCCTTTCTCTCTCCTGAGAACCCGAAGAGCAGTCCATCTGAGGCTAGAACCCTCTTTGACTCCACCTTCATACCGTCAAACGTCTTCTTGAAGACGACGTTGACCGAGCTCCCGTTATCTACCAAGATCCGCGAGACAGTGAAGTTCTCGGCCGTTGCATGCACCACTAGCGCGTCGCAGAACGGATCCTCGTGATCCGGCATGTCACTTGAAGTGAAGGTAATCTCTCCACGGGAGGTGGGGTCCGGGACGTCGAAGCGACACTCCGCCGGAACATGGTTTGGAGGCTCCACCTACGGGTGGCCTCGATCCCCCCCCCCCCTGTTGATTACTCCAATCCTTCTGGAGCCTCCTATATTGGCCCGTTCTTCACATTCGTCTTCATCGGCCCCCGCGACCACTTCCTCGATCTGCACTGTCGGCGGCTGTTGTTCATGTCCCCTCATTCTTCTCAGCTCCAGAAACTCTGGGCAGGTGGTTGTCGCGTGACCTTCCACTTGATGGAAGTCGCAGTATGGCAGCTCCACCTCCACTCCTCTTCGCCCTCCTTGGTCGTTCCTCTCATTCCTTCCTCGCGTTATTGTCATGGCTTGATGTTGTGGAGGGAGAAGTGGCCTTGGGCCCTGTCTCCATCTGGGGGGGTTAAACCGCCCCTGCCCCCTTGGTAGTTTCCTCCTACTTGGAATCTTCTTCCCTGACCCTAGACAGGTCCTTCCTGCAGCCTCCAGCCAAACCGGTGGTGGGTTCATGATATCCCCACCCTTGTTGCTGCCTTGGGAAACCTTGCCCCCTGGGCTCATTTCTTCTCCTCTCCTCCTGACGCCTGCTTGCTCCCTGCTCCCTCTCCTCACTTCCTCCCAACCTGGCCAACTTCCTGGCAAAATTTGGGTTTGCTACCTCACCCTCGATCTCCTACGCTGCTCTCTCCATCACCTCCTCGAAGGACAGCGGTGGCCTCCTCTTTAATGCCACCCTAAAGAACCCTTCTTGGAGCCCCAAGGTAAAGGTCGTCATCAGGGTAAACCCTGGCACCTCTTCCACTACGAGGACCTCCTCTTGGAACCTGTCCACATAACTTGCTAGGTTCTCTTCCGGCCCTTGCTTGATGGCGAAGAGGAACTCCGCGCCCTTCTTCCTTTTCTCCGAAGTTGAAAATCTCAACAGGAAAGCCCGGCGTAGATCTGCGTAGCAGTAAATTAAGCTGGTGGGAAGCTGGTGGAACCAGTCCCTTGCCTTGTCCTTGAAGGAGATGGTGAAGAGCCGGCACTTGAAGGCGTCAGTCATTTGTCTGATGGAAACCGCGTTCTCAAACCACTGGACGTGCTGAACTGAGTCGTCTTTGCCGATGTAGTAGGACATCTCCGGCTCCCTGAACCACTCTGGAACCGGGGCTGACACGACCAACTCGCTAAAAGGACTTCCTCCTACGACGTGAGTGGGTGGCTCTCACAAGAACACCTTGCTGACCCGACCAGCACTCGGCGAGTCGGGGAAAAGCTCTCGCCCGGCGGGATCCTGTCTGCTGCCCCCGCCTTCTTTTTCCTTCCCAGTCCGTCTGACCGGGGCGTTCTCGCCCAATGCAGGTTGCACGACCACCGGGACAGCCGGCGTTGAGCACTCGTCGCGAGTGGCGCTGAGCCAGTGGTGCAAGGTCTCCATGACCTCCTTCCTGAAATCTTCGAACATGTCCACTGTAGCTAAAGTCGGTGGGGTGGCGAATGCTCCCGGCTAGACCCTTGTCCCTCACCTCCATTTATGGAGCTAGCTGAGGATCTTCTATACTGGTCACTCTCCACGCTCACCGCACTAAAGTGTTGAAACCGAAAATTGCTCTCTATGGAGTTCGGGGTCCCCAAAGGGGTGTGGCCTCACACTTACTTCCCTCGGGCTAGCACACTATACCAAAGATTTAGGAACCCTGGGATAGAACCGAGATCTCAGTGAGGAGGACCCACCTCACACCCGGAAGATCAAAGAGCGCTTCCCCTCCCATGTCAATGCTGAGCTGGGGCACCTTGGAGAACCACTCACGGTTCGCTAAGGAAAGCCTGAGAAAGAAGAAAACATGAGAGTCTGTCTCTCCAAAGGTGTCCCCTCGGTTCTATTTATATAATTTCGAACCTGGTCTGCCAATAGCGTAACTTTGTTATCCTGAAAGGCTAAACGCAGCCCAATTGGGTCTACCAACAACGTAACTACGCTGTCCTGAAAGGCTAAACGCAGCCCAATTGGGTCTACCAACAATGTAACTTCGCTGTCCTGAAAGGCTATTTGCAGACCTTCGAGAGTATCCAGGTCATTTTACCACTGGATCCCACTGAGCGAGCGGCCTATAGAAGCACCACTCGCCTGAAGCAGCGAAAGCGGAAGGAGCTACGCATTCGCCCCCCAAGCGAGTGCGGGCCTTACCCATCACTTACCTATCATGGCGAGAACCTTTTCCTTGCGCAACAAGGCGTCGACCTTGGGCGAATGCGTGATGAAGATCGCACTCGCCTGATGACCAAACTGTCCCTTTCGGACTGGGCGAAAGCACCTTAGGGCGCGGGGTGAGTGCAGGACAGCCTACCCCACCCGCCATTATGTCTATCTCAAGCCTGAAGATCCTCCTGAAATGCCTTGAACTTGACGAAGGGGCGCACTCAGCGAATATGGGGTTGTATATTTGGAGCATCTTGGTTGAGTGAAGATTCAATCACATTCAGGTACTTTGCACTTGTTGTTTACTCTTATTTTTTGATTCATGGAGATCGTGAGATTCATTACACTTTTGGGTTGTTCTTGTAAATTTATTTTGTTGCACACATTGATGTGTTGTTCTACTCATGTGTATAAAAAACCCAACATGAGTGTCCTCTCCAATGTATAAGATTTTGTGATGTAGAACTGTCTGGTGTCACTTTGATCTCATGGTCTAAATGATTTTCTTGTCCTCAAAAGGTTGTCGAGCTATTGTAGATGTTGAGGGAATCGAAAGGGAGGAAAGCCATGACTGAAGGAGAGGTTAATGCTAAGGGTGAAGGTTTGACCGAAGCTAGTGTGGGTGTAGGTTAAAGGACCTAATAACTAGGTGACCCATCATGTATAGTCAAATCTTCTTCATCAAATAATGGATGAATACCTATGTTTGTAGGGATATCAAACTCATAAGAATTTGAATTGATCTCTCACAATACGATGTAGTGATTTTTTTCTCATAGAATTCAAATTCATAGCAGTTCTAGTGGAGAACTACTCAAATCAAGTGTGAATCATCACCTTACAGGAACCTTTGTTCTCCTGTGACTATTCGCATAAATTTTAATTATTTCATTATCCACCTAAGGAACGCGTCGCATGGTCCAAATGCGGCGTCTTGGCAAGGACCGTTGCATCTCCAGAACTTGGGTGTAGTGTTAAATATGCAAGAGTACTCGTGGTATGGTGCGAATGCGGCGTCATGGCAAGGACCACTGCACCTCCAAGAGGACTTGGGTGTAGTGTTAAATATGCAAAAGTCTTCTTATATTAGACGTTCTAGGAAAGTATGTCCAAGGAATTGTGACCGATTTAGGTTTGGAAGTTCGAATATAGGTACGTTAATGGGGAAAGTGATAGAAGAAGTAGATACGATGATTAGGAGATGGATAAATATTTTATGTTTGCAAGAGACTAGATGGGTGGGTGAAAAAACTAAATTTTTAGATAATTCAGGTTTTAAATTATGACACGGGAAAAAATAAAACAAGCATTAGAGTCGGTATTATTATGAAAACTACTTGGAGGGATGAAGTTGTTGGGATAAGTAAAAAATATGATAGAATCATAGCTCTTAAATTGATCATAGGAAAGAAAACTATTAATGTGAATAACGCTTATGCGCCACAAGTAGGATTAAGTGAAATTATTAAAAGTACAATTTGGGGAAAACTTAGATGATTTAGTAAGGGAAATCTCACAAAGAGAGAAGATTTTAATATGAGAAGACTTGAATTGATATATAGGGAAGAAAAATATACATTATACAGATGTTCATGGAGGATTTGGATATGGAGAAAAAATGAAGAATGTCGAACCATTTTAGACTTTATCGTAGCACATGGCTAACTGTGACAAATACGCTTTGCATAAAGATGGAAGAACATTTAATTACGTTTAAAAACAGACCAAATAAGTCACATTGATTATTTTATGACTCTTAAATTGGATAAAATGATTTGTGAGGATTGCAAAGTCATAGCAGGAGAAAGTTTGATAACACAACATAAGTTAATAGTGTTAGATATACAAATTAAATATAATAAATTTAAGATAACTAGATAAGAACAAAAATATTGCCAAAAAATCGGTGATGAAACTTGAAAATAGAAAAACAAGTTGTTTTCAAGACAGTAGTTATGAAGCAACTAGTTGATAACCCTTATGCTGATCATAATGAAAGTTAGGTCTTCATATTTAAGGATAACTGGAAAGAACGTACTTGGAGTATTAAAAGGTAGTGCGCCCCCAAATAAAGAATCTTGACGGTGAAAAGAGAAAGTGCAAGATAAAGTGAGGGCAAAGAGGATCAGCTATAAATCACTCTACGCTTGTAGGAATGATGAAAACTTATTCATGTATAAAGTCGCCAAAAAAGAAACTAAGCATGCAGTAAGTAAAACAGAAAATCAAACTTATGAAGAATTTTATAAGCGACTAGATACCAAAGATGGAGAGCGTGAAATATATAAAATTTATCGAGCTAGAGAAAGAAAGACAAAAGATTTAAGTCAAGTAAAATGCATAAATGATGAAACAGATACAGTTTTAGCGGATGATGTGGATATTAAAGAGCGATAGAAAAGATACATTTATCAAATATATAATGAAACAAAAGACAATGAATCGAACTTGAAAATTTTAAATAAATCGGATAAGTATAGGAACATAACGTTTTATCGCAAAATTCAATTATCAGAGGTAAATGATGCTCTAAAGAAGATGAAAAATGGAAAGACGGTTGGGTCAGACGATATACCGATCGAAGTATGAAAATGTATAGGGAATGAAGGAATTTTGTGTCTTACATATTTTTTCAATAAGATACTGAAGTCAAAGAGTATGTCAGACCAATGGAGAGAAAATATTTTTGAACCTTTGTATAAAAATAAAGGAGATATACAAAATTATGTTAATTATAGATGAATTAAATTGATAAATCATACCATGAAATTATGGGAACGAGTAATAGAAAGAAAAATAAGACGAGAGAACAACACCTTGGAGAATCAATTTAGATTCATGTCAGGGCGGTCGACAATGGAAGGTATACATCTCTTGAGGAGACTCATTGACAATTATCAAGAATGAAAATAAAATTTGCATTTGTTGTTTATCGACCTTGAGAAGAATTATGATAGAGTTCCAAGAGAGATCTTATGGAGAGTCTTAGAAAAGAAAGGTGTAAATGTATCATACATTAACATAATCAAAGATATTTATCGCAAAATTAATGAAACAAAAGAGAAAACCGTGAGAGAGAAAAGAATCCAGGATTTTATTATCTCTTTAAATACAGGAATACATACACTTATATAGAGAGAAAGAGAGGGAGATTCTTCTACATCTACAATGTAGGACTAAATAGAATATACATGGACTTATACATGGACTCCTCCTAATGGGCTTTTTTCATTACATCTTAACACTCCCCCGCAAGCTGGAGTGTACAAATCGTAGGCATCAAGCTTGGAATAGCTAAGAAATTCTTAGCTGGTAATGATGCAAAAATTTGAGTGAGAGGACAGATCCTATTTTCTCCTAGAAATTTTAAACTTAAACAATTTCCTGTTTTGTAATTGTAAGCTCCCATGGCATAACTCTGGAATGGGGTATACAATAGTAAACAACTTCAACCAAGATGGAATATCTAGTCACATAGCCATTAAGAAGAGACTCAACACAAGTTACACAACACCAAAATGTTGTGGTGGTTGGTTTCCTTCACTCATCTATATGACATTTGTTTAAATGAGCAAGGTCACAAGATCAGTGGAGGAAGCAAGGAACAATTGTCTGCCACCAATCTTCAAATCATAAGTATGACAATCAAACTCCCGCACACTCATGTTTTTCTCTACTAAAGTTGGCATTCTCCTAATAAGCCATCAGAAGCCAGAATAGGGAAGAGAGTTTAACGTAAAGCGAAACAACCATCCTACCTAAGTATTCTCATAATGTGCCCTTAAAAGACACCAAGGCAAAGGATCATGAAGAGAACGCTGCTTCTAATGAAGACAGAAACATCAAATATGGGTTGCATTTTTGCATAGTGCAGACTCATTAACATTAATTCAGTTTGAAGTAATGCAATTACCACGGCATTCAATTTGGGGGAAGAACTCATAAATAATCCACAATCTTCTATTTCCCAGTCTAGATCATCACAGATCATAAGGAGTACAGCTATAAGAAATAGCAAACAAGCTTCAAGCTACTTGTAATACAGAATAAAATTAGACTTATTACTTGCAGCCCTTGGTCGTGAAGCAAACAATGTCCTCTCCACTCGGGTGCACTGCAAATCCAACCGGATCGCCATCCTCTTCTCCCATTGAACACATGCCCTAATGTAAGTAGAGAGAAAGGAGCATGGTGACCTAATTAAGACCATTGGGATATCAAGGGAGAATTAGAAGAAAGGGAAAAGGAGGAAATGAACCAGGGGAGCGGCTGACAAGGAAGTAGTCTTGGCATCGAATGAGTAAACCTCGAGAAGGGGCGGGAAGGCGCCGCTCGTCGGCTGGCCAACGACGACCAGGACGCGGTTATCCGGTCGCCGGATCCACGAGACACAGGAGCTCATTCCGCCCTCCATTCACGAATATGTTTTCTTCTCTCCCAATTGATCGTTTAATCCGTTCTGTTTCAAGCAGTCGCCAGTTAATATTATTCCGATCTGTTGGCGAGATGCTTTGGAGCAAATTCAATGGGATCTCTATTTAGAGATCTCATTTTATGATGTTCTTTAAATAAGAATATATATATATATATATATCTATATTATATATATACCATCTTCGCAATATAGGTATTCGTCTATGCATGATAGATCCACCATCTCGGCGCCCACCCGCCACTCGCAGCTTCCGGAGCCCTATGGTTATTTGATTTTGTTCTGGCGTAGCCCGTGCGAAAATGCTCGTTTTATTATAAGAATATGTTACTGGGTATAGATTTTATTTGATATGAATATATAATTAATGTTACTGTGTATAGGAATATATAATTAATTTTGTTGCTAGTCGCCTCCACCATGCTTCTGCCGTCCCCCACACGCAAGCTTTCCGCCGTGTTTCCCCGCCGTCAAGCTTTCCGCCGTGTTTCTCCGTCCGTGAGCTGCAGCTTTTATGTGAGCTAAAATATCTGCGTTGTATATTGGAGGAGACGTCGTCGAGATGTCTAGATAAGTGGCGGCAAGCTTGATCGGCCAAACCAAAGGATAGCTGTTAATGTGCATCATAAAACATACATTATCTGATAGTAATAGTAATATTCACAGTGATGAGAGAGATAAAGCTGAGGATTGAGAATAAGGAAAATATAAAAATAAGTACATCTTTTAAAATTAACCGAAGGGGCTGCGACTCCAGAGAAGAGAGCTGCCGGGGGCAGGCTCAGCAATGTGAAGAGCTCGCCATGAGGCGTGAGACGTGAAAGATGGCCGAAGTTTTGGAGGAGATGCCCGAGAAGCTCGTGGAGAAATGGTCGGTCATGGTGGTGGCGGCCATGGCTGCTTCGAGGAAAGTTTGCTAGAGAGAGAGATCCGTAGATGTGGATGTCGGAGTTAAGAGCTCACCGGAGGAGAGGGGGAGATTGGGGAGAGAGAATGTAGAGAGAGGCAGAGGCCTGTGACTGCGCAACCGGAGGAGAGGCCCGTGAGGGCGCAACCAGAGGCTCTTCCCGCCGGCGCTGCCAGACACCACCGTGTCCCCTGTCTCTCCCGGTCTGACTCTCCCGGGCACCACCGTGTCCCATGACTCTTCCCACCGGCCATGACTGACTATTTATAGGAGAATAAGGAGGGGGAGACACGTATGTTGTCCAATGGACTGCGCGCGAAGCCATGAGGGGAGAAGCCCCGGAGAGGCCCGGAGAAGCGCAGGACGCCGCCGGGCCTGCGCCGCCTCCAGCTCCTATGGCGCTATCAATGCTTCCATCATATTGTCTCCTCTTATGGACAATCTCGCGAGGCATCAGGGCGGCGGTCGATGCTTCCGTCATAGTGCCTCCTCTTATGGACAATCTCGGCGGAGGCATCAGGGCGGCGGAGGCGGCGGAGGCGGCGGACGGCTCCCAGTCTCCCCTGACTCTCCCAGTCTTCTATAATATATCAGAATGTTTAAGCGGCGGATGAACAGCTGTTCTGTCATCTGCCGCTTTATACAATAATTTAAGCGGCGGATGAACAGCTGTTCTGTCATCCGCCGCTTTATATTAAGGTCATCCTATAATATTGCTGAATGTCCTATAATATTGCTGAATAATATTGCTGAATATCCTATAATATTGCTGAATAGCGGCTGAACAGTAGAGCACAGAAAGGCTAGTTTGGGAAAATCAAGAGTATGTGACGGAGAGAACATGATCAAACTTATTAATAGTAGATATATATACGAGCATCTTCGCACGGGCTACGCCCGTGCTCGATGCTCTCGGGAGGCCTTCAGCCGCATCCAGGCGGGCTTCGCCCGCCTCCGAACGGGCTTCTCCGGTGCTCGATGCATCGTTTCGGGCTGCGCCCGCATCAAAGCGAGATGCACACACTTCAAGACGGCAGTGCCCGCAATCTATACATATGAGTACTCAAAATGACCGTAAAAAAATATAAATCAATATTGCAATTTTTATTTTATAAAAAAAAAATACGTTTTGTCGTAACAACATTAATTTCACGCAATCTTTCTTCATCTCTCTCCCTTTCTCTCTCCCTCTCTCCTCCCCTCTCTCTATCTTCTCTCTTTCCCAACTCTCTCCCAACTCTTTCCCCTCATCTCATGCTCTCTCTCATGATCTAATGGCTCTTGTTTGATCTATGGTGTGCCTCCAAATACCTATATTGCTTTATATAATAAGATATATATATATATATATATATATATATATATATATATATATATATATATATATATATTATTATATAAAGCAATATAGGTATTTGAAGGCACACCATAGATCAAACAAGAGCCATTGGATCATGAGAGAAAGCATAAGATGAGGGGAGAGAGTTGGGAGAGAGAGAGGGAGAGGAGGGAGAGAGAGAGAAAGAGAAAGAGAGAGAGAGAGGGAGAGAGAAAAAGGAAGAGAGATATTGCGTGAAATTAATATTTTTACGATAAAACGTAATTTTTTTATAAAATAAAAATTGTAATAATGTTTTATATTTTTTTACGATCATTTTGAGTACTCATATGTATATATTGCGGGCACTGTCCGTCTTGATGCGGTCGCATCCCGCTTTGATGCGGACGCAACCCGCAAGAATGATGCGGGCGCAGCCCGCAACGACGCATCGAGCACTGGAGAAGCCCGTTCTGCAGGAAATCAAAGCTGATCGTTGGATGCATCAAGGGTGGCCTGCAATTATCCAAATCCTAAAAACAGATATTGTTCATCTGGCTTGAAATCTCGCATCCCCCCTCCAGCATCGCTCATCCCGCCCCCTCACCCCGCCGCCGGCGACGGAGCCGCCGGCGGCCTGCCCGGCGCCCACCGGCGGGGTCGCCGCCGGACAACCACCGGCGGGTTCGCCGGACGGCGACGACCCCGCCGGTGGGCGCGTTTGGAGCTCACGGGCAGGGCCACCGCCGGCGGTGGCCCTGCCCGCTCGCCGCCGGACAACCCCCGGCAGGTTCGCTGGACGGCGGCGACCCCGCCGAGGGGCGCCGGGCAGGCCGCCGGCGGCTCCGCCGCCGGCGGCGGGGTGAGGGGGCGGGATGCGGGAGGTTTTTTTTATATAATTTAATAATTATTTTAATAATTAATATGTTTTTATAATTAATTTGATTATTAAAATGATTTTAAATACTTTTAAGCCCGCCGGGGGCGGGCGAAGCCCGTCGGGGGGCGGGCGAACCCCGCCGGGGGGAGGGCGAACCACATCGTGGGGTCAAGCGGGCGAAGCCCGCAGCGACGCATCGAGAACGGGCGGAGCGCGTTCGAACATGCTAGTATATATATATATATATATATATATATATATATATATATATATATATATATATATATATATATATATATATATATATATATATATATATATATATATATATATATATATATATATATATATTGGTATATATACAATACGCTCGAGTTTTTTTAGGTAAAAAAGCTCGAGCGTGTTGTGTTAGGTTATATATGCGAGGGTTGAGCGATTGCAACGTCTATCGCCATTTTCGCCCCGGAAGAAGCGCCGATATACGATTTCCCGCAGGCCCCTTGACTCGATTTCCTCCATCGGTGGCGCAACGGCGTGAATCCCGGTTATTCCAACCCGGTCGCAGCTCGCCATCCGGGATTCCGGTGTTTTCCTCCGTACCGCAGCCGGATTCAATCGTGAATCCCGATTATTTCCACCGCATTTGATCCCATAAACATTAACTGATATGTTACAAGGGTTTACACTCAAGCTTTTGATCTCTCCGAGATTTAGGGTTTAACCATACATTTTTTTCAGATTCAACAGTGGGCTTATACCAGTTTTGGCTCAACCTTACCGCTACGCCGTCCCTGTGGTATATTTTCATCTCTGCAATTTCTATTTCTTAATTTTTTTTGTGTATCTGGATTTCTGTGTGTGACCGGGTGCGGATTTCTGTGTGTCGATGTAACGTCCCTAGACGATCCAACGTGACAGCGTCACGGCTCCGCTCTAGGCGACGCTACCGGGCTGCAGCCCAAGCACCCCAACCCCTCTCCCTCCACAGGCGGGTTGTTGGTGGCCACAACCTCCCTTTGATGAGGTAATCTCGATAGTCAAGCCCGCACTACGGGGACTTCCCAGGAGGTCACCCATCTCAGTACTACTCCAGCCCGAGCACGCTTAACTATGGAGTTCTTTCAACTCTCATCACCAGTTTACCTCATCAAAGGGAGGCTGTGGCCACCAACAACCCGCCAGTGGGCTGGAGAGGGGTTGGGGTGCTTGGGCTGCAGCCCGGTAGCGTCGCCTAGAGCGGAGCCGTGACGCTGTCACGTTGTATCGGCTTGGGGTGTTACAGTCGACCTCTGCATTGTCATCGTGCTCTGCTCGACATTTTGTCGAGCAGAGTTCGTCAAATGTCGAGCAGAGCTCTATTTCGTCGAGCTCTGCTCGACGATTTCGTCGAGCAGAGCTCGACGAAATAGAGCTCTGCTCGACGACGACGATTTAGAGCTCGACGATTTCATATTCTGCGTCTGTGTGTGTGAGTGTAATCATTTCATGTGTGTGTGGATGTACATATGTTTCAAAAATAATGTGGTATTCAAACTATAACTATAAACAAACACAAAACACGAACAGAGCTCTATATCTGCAAAACAAGTTTCAATGCATTTGAGTGAACACCGCAAGAATAACATATGAAATGAAGGTGCATCAGTGTTTGCTTATTTAAAGAAGCAATAAGAGTTAGATCCAAATTTCTACTTTGACATTGAATTGTATTCTAATATAGTCCTTCATTCATTTTTCTGGGCAGATTCAAGGTCACGAAATGATTTTTTAACTTTTGGGTATGTTGTTGTATTTGATGTCACTTATAAAACCAACAAATCTATGATGTCATTTGCACCTTTTACAGGTGTAAATCATCATATACAGTCAATTTTATTTGGTTGTGCTTTATTAGCAGATGAGACAAAAGAAACTTTTGATTGGTTGTTCAATCAATGGTTAAAGTGTATGTTTGACAAAGCACCTAAAGTTATAATTACCAATTTGAATGTAGCTATGTATAATGCAATTAAAAAAGTGTTTCTGGACACGCGTCATACATTTTGCTCATGGCATATAGGAAAACACCTAGTTGAGCATGTTCTTGAAATCCGAGATAGTAATGGGGATTTTAAGAAGGATTATTATGAGTGGTTTAATAGCAAGGATGTGAGCTCAAGTGAACTGAGATGGAAATTGTTTGTTCAAAAGTACAACATTCAAGGTTATAATAATTGGTTGTTAAAATGTGAGATCGAAGACAACATTGGGTTCCAGCTTTTTTAAAAGATCATTTTGTCGCGGGAATGACGTCTAGCGGTCGGAGCGAAAGCATAAATGTATTTTTTGATGATTTTGTAAATTCTAAAACACAATTACTAAAATTTATAACTTAGTACAAAAAATACATTGCATTCACGACATCAAGCAGAAGAGCAAGAAGATTTCGCGACATTGAATTCAGTTGCTAATTTGTTAACAAGCTATGCTCTTGAAAGATTTGTAGCACAATTTTACATCAAAAATATGTTTAAGTTTTTTCAACAAAAATTGAAGCAGAGTCTGAAATGTTGGTATGCGGAAGTAAATACAATTGGTTCTATTACAACCTTTAGAGTTGGTCTTTCTTGTGAGGATGCAAGCAATTGGAGCACTGTCATTTATGATGATTGCAATACAAAAGTACTTTGTGAATGTGCTAAATTCAAGATAGATGGTTTTTTATGCAAACACATCCTGCACATAATAGTTGCTAAGAAGCATCTACAAAGTATTCCTGACAAATATCTATTGAAAAGGTGGTCTATTTCTGCTAGAAGTAAATCAAACAATAAAAAAAGTTGATAATAGTGATATTGTGACGCCAATGATGAAATGGAAACTATCTAATACTGAAACAAATATTTTTAATCTTACAACTGCATCTAAGGAAGCATATTATCTTGCTATGTCAACATTAAATGGATTGTTAGATAATATCAGGAATTCATTCAATTACTCCGAACCAGCAAGTATTGCTAGCCAGGTAGGTTTTACTCTAATTTATTCAAGTTCGTATGGTATTTCAATTTGAGATCCTCCCATTGTGAAAACCAAAGGAAGACCCAAAATTACATCAAGAATTAAATCGGGTATATAGATCTCTCAAGAACAAGTTAAAAAAGGACGTGTGGTACATGTGGCGGGAAAGGGCACTACTCGACAACATGTACCCAAAAAGATCAAGTAATTTCGTCAACTTTTCTTCATTTAATCTATTAATTTTTTATAACTATATTATTTAGCTTCATTATCACTTCATTAATTCTCTTTTAGCAGGTTGATATTGTGAAGAAAGACCAAATCTGACTGTTATTTCAAAGCATCAAACTTCAGTGTGATGTATGTATTTCAAACTCATCCGTCATATAACATTGGTCTCTCCAGGTAGTCATATAGTAAGAATGAATTTTTTTTTGTCAGTTGGATTTGTCTAGAGATTGATGTTCCTGTAAAGTCGCGCTGAAGCGGAATTTTTATGGAGTAACTCTTATCATATTTGGTTAGGGCTTTGTTCCCGGGGTGTGATTGTAGATAACTATGTTTTGTTTTTATCTACTCTACATTATTGTATTTGTGTATGTTTTTACTGGTGGATTCTTTGTAACACCCCAAAATGAAACAGGCAAAGAGTTGGATTGGCTGGGCGAGAAAATCATCGAGCGGAGCTCGACAGAAATCGTCGAGCGGAGCTCGATGAAATTGGCCCGTTTGACGAATTTCGTTCGACGAAATTTGTCTCGTTAGACGAATTGTCAAAAATATGGATATGGCTGAGCGGTGTCTCGTGTCAGGTGGCTGGTGTGCAGCCACTGAGCGGTGGTTGACTTTTTAGCTTCAATCTCGAGCCGTTGATGTGTTTTGAGGGGAAGAAATCATGTGGCTGGAAGATAACTGATGCCTTATCTGCAGAGAATGGAAATTGGAAATCATTATTCCCTTTGTCTATTCTCTTTCTTACCGAGTTCTAGAGCAGGCCCTCTCGGCTCTGGTTATGCTGCTGAAGGAGGATTTGGGGCTGGAATCTGAAACCAAAGCGAGATCTGCGAAGAGGAAAGTGTAACGATCATTTCCGTCCGAGTAGAAACGCTTTGCCATGGCTCCAAAGAGATCTTCAAGGGTAAAGATCTTTCTTCTTGGACAAGTGAAGTCCTTCTTTTGGCATATGTATAGAATCCCCCACCAAAAGGTGGAAAGTCGAGGGAGTTCCTTTGGGTTGATTTATGAAATCCCCAGTGAGTCTTGCATATAGATCCGAAAATGTGTAGTACGGAATAGGCATACTGTATGAAGCCCATCTGGACAGGTTGGTCTGGATTGGTGATGTTTTATTTTGCTTACTGGAGAAGACTCCGCGTATAAATGAGTATTTTGTGGAGTCGGTGAGTTGTGCTTGTGAAGGGTAGTAGGAGGAAGTACTCGAGTGGAATTTCAGGAAAATACCCGCAAAGTGCATGTGCTATATGCTATGAAAGATCAGTATTTCTGGCACTGTAGGTGGCTGCAGAGATTTATGGATGGTTGGTACAGATAAGGTTAGGGATGGAGACAGAAAGAGAGTTTTGTCACTAACACCGGGCGATAGTGAGTGTCACTGGCGATGGCTCCAGCTAACCTGCGATTGTGAAGCCAGTCCTTAGGGGACAGTATGACTATTGTGAGCTATGTGAGCTTTTAAAAAGGCTTCGTGCCGAACGGACAAGGGGATGCCGACCCGCGTCAGTCTAGTCATTGAACTAACTATTTGAACAATGGGCAAGGGTTGAATTGTATCCTCGTTATGGTTGTCTGACATGAGTGTCTGGGATATTGGCGTTCGTCGGGTTCACATAATGAGACTCTTAGGCCTGCGCGCCATTAAGACTAAAGTCTCCGGCTGTAGGCCGTGGAGCGAAATGCTCAAGTTTGCCATTGGGAATGGTGGTGGGACCCTGGTTTTTCGGCTCACCGAGAATATGCCCTGAGTGTACGGAACGTCGGGCCGTGTGGTCGACATTTTTGATATATTGGTGGTACATGAGTGCACATCTTGTGATATATCTGCTTATGAAATGCTATGCCTGCAGGAATGGAATACCGCTGCCCCGGGTAAGGGGTAGGGTTATTATAAATTGGTCAGCTGAATGTTGACCGTTGTCTTGTTTACCACCATTGCGGTGGATTGTCCTCATGCAGGTGCTGGAGAGCTGAGTGTAAAATAGTGGTTTGAAGCCCATGTTGCTACTATTGCTGGCCCTCGAAGGCCGAATGAAGAATTTTACTATTTTCATGTATGACTGGCCTGCGTGCCGATATTTGTAATCCACACATGTAAAACTTAACTATAAGGCCTTAAGGCCAGACTTGTTGTGAATTTGAAAGAAATTCCTTTGTGGTGATATATATAAATACTGGTTTATATATTGTGGATATTTAAATGAGTTGAGTTCAAATAACTTAAAAGCTTCTGTCAACATGCTATGGATTAGGATGCGAATAGTTTTTGATATTAACATGTAAACTCCTCCACTTGTTTGTGAGATATGGTGTGGGGCCCCAGCCGGACCTTCTACTATATGTCATGTAATAGATGGAGGGGTTACAATTTGGCATCAGCTTATCTCGGTCTTCCTCTTTCGAATTCGTGGTCGAATTCTTTTGTGGGGTGGCGAGCACGTGTCAGTGCGACCCATTTTAACCGTAAATGAACTCAAGAATGTCCACTAAGGAATGTAAATACACCTATTAGAGGAACATGCGCGTTCCTATATTGTTGATCTTACTTGTGCAAAGTTGCGAATGTGTGTCTTGTCCACCTATAGGTGACTTGAAGTGGTGTTGGGTAGTCTGAGCTCCAGCATTCTGATGAGAGTGCGACACAAGTTGAGATGTTGACACCTCCTCCTTCCGTGGAAACAGTGCGCTTAGTTGTTGAGGCGTTGTTTGCAATGATTCATGCACAGCCTACTGGGCAGGCGCAGCCTGCAATGGTGCCCGAACAGGTTGGTGTGAGGCCAAAACCTAGTGAGGCTGTTGTTGATCCACGGGCAGCTGAACGGCAGTTGAAGCAGTTTATGAGCTTCAATCCTCCTACGTTTACGGGTGTGGGATCCCCGATGCAAGTGGAGGATTGGTTGTCCCGCATCAAGAGAATATTGACAGCGATGAGGATAGAGGAGGAAAATAAAGTCACCTTTGCCACCTTCTTGCTGGAAGGCGAGGCCCGGCTATGATGGGACGAGATAGAGTTGCACCACTTAGTGGACAGACAATTAATAGAAGTCTCGATATAGGAGTTTTTGAGATTGTTCTTGGCAAAACATTTGCCAGCAGCATAACGCATCACCATGGAAAATGAGTTCCAACGTCTAACTCAAGGTGAAAGTAGTGTTGACACCTACCTACATTGGTTTACATGGTTGAGACGCTATGCGGGGTCTATCTTCGCTGATGAACAACGTAAAACCAATCGGTTCTATGAAGGACTGCGGGATGAGTTGAGATTCCTGCTCTCGAGTTCGGTGAACCAGGGGTTTCAAGCGTTGGTGGATACGATGTGTGCGTTGGAAAAAAGATATGAAGCGGGTGCAAGGAAAAAGAGACTTGGCTGTGACAAATTCGAGTTCAAAGTGCCACACCCGTGGAAATCATACTACTGAAGGAAATGGGGTAAGAGATCCAAGTCTTCTACACAGGCTCCCTCGAGTGTTATATCTAGAGCAACTTCGAGGCAAGAGTCTCGTACCTGTTATACGTGTGGTAGAGTGGGACATATAGCCCGTGATTGTCGGGTTGGTCCACCAAAGGTTGAAAAGAAGACATGAGCGTCATATATTGATAAGGGAAAGACAGTGGTGGAGTCCTCTGCGTCCCAGGCGCAACCCCGAGTGTATAATCTTGGTCAGCAGGAGGCCATAAAGTAAAGTGACGTCGTCATAGGTGCAATCTAAGTTATTGATTATTTCCTTTTCATATTTCATACCTTATATGTAACTTGTATATGATGTGTTTGTATTAGGCTTTGTCCTGATTCGAGACTATCCGGGGAGAGCACTGTTTGATACGGGTGCTTCACATTCGTTTCTCTCTGTGGACTTTGTGTTACAGATCAGAGTGCCGATTCGTATGGAGGTAGATAATGTGAAGGTGTTATTATTGAACAGATGTGTGATGCATGCAAATAGAGCTTGCTTTGTGGAGGTACGAATAGGAAGTCAGGATTTTGGGTTGGAAGCATCTATGTTGCAGATATCAGAATTTGATGTGATCTTTGGTATGAACTGGCTCTCGGAGCAGCGTGCCTTTATAGATTGCAATTCAAAGGAAGTCACACTGGGGATGAATACCGAACGAGAGATGAAATTCGCTGGTATGCGAGGATCGAGCAAGAAATTGATGTCTGCCCTCTAAGTGGTTAAGGCAGTTCGAAAAGGCGCGGAGTTATTCTTCACGCTTATTAAGGTTGTTGAGCCAAAGGCCAGTGTGAATGATGTTCTGATTGTTTCAGAGTTTGCCGATGTGTTTTCGAAGGAGCTTCCGGGGTTACCACCACAGCGGGAGATTGACTTCTCGATTGAGTTGGTGTCAGGTGCAAAACATGTGACCCGCTCGCCATATCGAGTAGTGCCAAAGGAAATGGCGGAACTAAAAGTTCAACTACAAGAGTTATTGGAACAGGGTTATATATGCCCAAGTATGTCACCTTGGAGCGCACCTATTCTCATTGTGAAAAAGAAGGATGGTAGCCTGCGATTGTGTATCGACTATCGTGAATTGAACAAGTTGACGGAGAAAAATAAATATCTGATTCCACAGATAGATGACTTATATGATCAACTGGCTGGATCGACAGTATACTCAAAGCTTGATTTGAAATCTGGCTACTACCAGTTGCGGATTTGGGAAGGTGACAGTCCCAAGACAGCGTTTGGAACATGCTACAGTCATTTACGAGTTCAATGTACTGCCGTTTGGGCTATGTAATGCGTCATCGGTGTTCATGGACTTAATGCACCACACTTTTAGAGCGTACTTGGATTTATTTGTGATCGTCTTCATCGACGACATTTTGGTGCACTCTCAATCAGAAGAAGATCATGCGAACTATTTACGGATGGTGTTGCACACCTTGAGGAGGAATCAACTCTATGTCAAGTTCTCCAAATATGAGTTCTAGCTATCGTCAGTGGCTTTTATTGGCCATGTGGTGAGTGGAGAGGGCATTGCAGTAGATCGGTCAAAGATTAGAGCTGTACGAGAGTGACCGATGTTGTCTTCGGTGGCTGAAGTTAGGAGTTTCCTTGGACTGACGGACTACTACAGACGTTTTATAGAAAACTTCTCACGGATCACTTTGCCTCTTACCACATTAACAAGGAAGGATCAGAAATTCGTTTGGACGCCGGAGTGCGCTCGAGCTTTTGAAGAGCTAAATAGTCGTTTTACCACGGCGCCCGTTTTGATGTCGCCATGTGGTACAGACAGCTATGAGCTCTATAGTGATGCCTCAGGGAGCGGCTTAGGCTGCTTTCTTCTTCAGTTTGGAAAGGTGATTGCGTATGACTCACACCAGTTGAAAGTGCATGAGCGAAACTATCCCGTCCATGACTTGGAGTTGACGGAGGTGATATTTGCACTTAAATTGTGACGTCACTATCTATATGGCGTGAAGGTGGATATATTCACGGACCACAAGAGCCTAAAGTACCTTTTGGATCAAAAGGATCTCAATATGCGACAACGAAGGTGGATGGAGTTTCTTGGGGACTATACCTTTGATATTCATTATACTCCTGGGAAGGGAAATGTTGTCGCAGATGCCTTGAGTCGTAGGACTCCAGTAAGGGCGAATTGGTTGCCGATGCAAGATGAGCGTCTGATCCAGGAGTTGTAAGCGTTAAAGATTTCTTGTGTTGACAAGAATTCCACAGCAAATGCATACTTGAACTGGACGGAGATACAATATGACCTTGCAAACAAGGTTCGGCGGGAAACGGAACTTAATGCAAGTTTGCAACGCTATGCAGTAGATGGGTCAAATGGCCAATTCTCCTAGGATGATGGCCTCTTGCAGAAAGATGGTCGTTTGTGCGTCCCAAGTATAGGTAAGCTAAGAGAAGAATTGATGTATGAGGCTCACTTTACGAAATACTCAATTCACCTAGGGAGCACAAAGATGTACAAAGATATAAAAAAGCTGTTCTGGTGGCCGGGTTTGAAGAAGAACATTGCACATTATGTGGCTAAATGTCAGACCCACACCTTAGTGAAAGCTGAATGCCAGAAGCTTGGTGGTTTCCTGAAGTCGCTACCTATTCCGGAATGGAAGTTTGGTGATATTTCGATGGATTTCGTGCACGGTTTGCCGAGATCGCAACGCGGTAACGATTCGGTTTGGGTGATCGTAGACCGGTTGACTAAAGTGGCTCACTTCATTCCAAATAAGAGGGACAATTCAGTGGAGGTTTTGGCAAGGCTATATGTGGAACAAATATTACGATTACACAGTGTTCCCCATAGCATCGTAAGTGATCGAGATGAGCGCTTCACTTCAAATGATTGGAGGCTAATCCATCAGTTGTTGGGGACAAAGTTAATATTCAGTACAGCCTTTCATCCACAAATGGATGGCCAAACTGAAAGGACCAACATAACGATGGAGGATATGCTCCGAATGTGCGCCTTGGATTTTGGAAAGAGATGAGAAGATCATCTTTATATGCTAGAGTTCGCCTACAATAATAACTATCAAGCTAGTATAAATATGGCACCGTTTGAAGCTTTTTACTGTAGAAAGTGTCGTACACCATTAGCTTGGGCGGAAACAGGCGAATCTAAGTTATATAAGCGTAAAAAAATTCGAAGAAGCAAATTCGACAATACGCTCTATTCGGGAGAGGCTATTGATAGCCCAAGATAGACAAGCCAAATACTACAACACCAAACACCGGAATGTGGAATTTGCAGTTGGCGAGTGGGTCTATTTAAAGATCAAACCATTCAAAGGCGTATCCAGGATTCGACGCTTGAAAAAGCTAAGTCCAAGATATCTTGGTCCGTTTGAAGTGGTGGAACGAGTTGGCGAAGCTGCCTATCGGCTAGCTCTTTCGACAGAATTGAGTGGATTGCATGATGTGTTTCACATCTCAGTGCTTCAAAAAGCCGTGAAGGATCCAACTCAAGTAATTGCGAATGATTGTGTACTGGTTGAATCTGGGCTAACGACGAAGGTTAGACCCATTAGGATCGAAGATAAAGCAGATAAGCAGCTACAAAACAAGACAATCGGGATGGTCAAGGTCTGTTGGGACAATTGTGGCCGTGAGGAGTTAACATGGGAGCGAGAATAGACCATACATGCAGAATTTCCCGAATTGTTTGTCTAAACTGGAATAACAAGTTTTGTTTTATTTTGGACAGAACATAAAATGTTGTAACAAATTTTGTTGAAAAAAAGTTATGTTATAACTTATTGGTTTCTGTGTTCTGATGCTGTATCCAAATTTAGGGATGAAATTTTTTTGTTAGGAGGGGAGAGTTGTAACACCCCAAAATGAAACAAGCAAAGAGTTGGACTGGCTGGAGCGGGGCGCGCCCGACAGCGCGGCGCGGGGAGCGCCCGACAGCGCGGCGCGGGGCGCGCCCGACAGCGCGGCGCGGGGCGCGCCCGACAGCGCGGCGCGGGGCGCGCCCGACAGCGCGGCGCGGGGCGCGCCCGACAGCGCGGCGCGGGGCGCGCCCGACAGCGCGGCGCGGGGCGCGCCCGACAGCGCGGCGCGGGGCGCGCCCGACAGCGCGGCGCGGGGCGCGCCCGACAGCGCGGCGCGGGGCGCGCCCGACAGCGCGGCGCGGGGCGCGCCCGACAGCGCGGCGCGGGGCGCGCCCGACAGCGCGGCGCGGGGCGCGCCCGACAGCGCGGCGCGGGGCGCGCCCGACAGCGCGGCGCGGGGCTCGACCGAAATCGTCGAGCGGAGCTTTCGTTTGACGAAATTTGTCCCGTTCGACGAATTGTCGAAAATATGGAAATGGCCGAGCGGTGTCTCGTGTTAGGTGGCTGGTGTGCGGCCACTGAGGGGTGGTTGACTTTTCTGCTTCAATCCCAAGCTGTTGATATGTTTTGAGGGGAAGAAATCGTGTGGCTAGAAGATAACCAATGCCTTATCTGTAGAGAATGAGAATTGAAAATCATTATTCCCTTTATCTATTCTCATTCTTCCCGAGTTCTGGAGCAGGCCCTCTCGGCTAGTAGGGTTTGAGTGCTCTGGTTGTGCTGCTGAAGGAGGATTTGGGGCTGGAATCTGAAGCCAAAGCGAGATATGCGAAGAGGAAAGTGTAACGATCATTTTCGTTCGAGTACAAACGCTTTGCCATGGCTCCAAAGAGATCTTCAAGGGTAACGATCTTTCTTCTTGGATAAGTGAAGTCCTTCTTTTGGCATATGCATGGAATCCCCCACCAAAAGGTGGAAAGTCGAGGGAGTTCCTTTGGGTTGATTCATGAAATCCCCAGTGAGTCTTGCATATAGATCCGGAAATGTGCAGTACATAATATGCATACTGTGTGAAGCTCATCTGGACAAGTTGGTCTGGATTGGTGATGTTTTATTTTGTACACCGGAGAAGACTCCACGTATAAACCAGTATTTTGTGGAGTCGGTGGGTTGTGCCTGTGAAGGGTAGTCGTAAGAAGTACTGAAGTGGAATTCCAGGAAAATACCCGCAAAGTGCATGTGTTGTATGCTATGAAAGACCGGTATTTCTGGCACTGTAGATGGCTGCAGGGATTTTTGGATGGTTGGTCCAGATAAGGTTAGGGCTGGAGATAGAAAGAAAGTTCTATCGCTAGTGTCAGGCGATATTGAGTGTCGCTGGCGATGGCTCCAGCTAACTTGTGATTGTGAAGCCAATCCATAGGGGACAGTGTGGCTATTGTGAGCTCTTAAAAAGGCTTCGTGTCGAACGGACAAGGGGATGCCGACCCGCATCAGTCTAGTCATTGAACTAATGATTTAAGCAACAGGCAAGGGCTGAACTGTATCTGCGTTATGGTTGTCTGACATGAGTGCCTGAGATATTAGCGTTCGTCAGGTTCACATAATGAGAGTCTTAGGCATGCACGCCATTAAGACTAAAGTCTCCGGCTGTAGGTCGTGGAGCGAAATGCTCAAGTTTGCCGTTGGGAATGGTGGTGGGACCCTGGTTTTCCGGTACACCGAGAATGTGCGCTGAGTGCACGGAACATCGGGTCGTGTGGTCGACGTTTGTGATATATTGGTGGTGCGTGAGTGCACATCTTATGATATATTTTCTTGTGAAATGCTATGCCTGCAGAGAAGGAATACCGCTGCCCTGGGTAAGGGGTAGAGTCGTTATAAATTGGTCAGCTGAATGCTGACCGTTGCCTTGTTTACCACCGTTGCGGTGGATTGTCCCCATGAAGGTGCTGGAGAGCCGAGTGAAATATAGTGGGCAAAAGCCCTTGTTGCTGCTGCTGGCACTCGAAGGCCGAATGAAGAATTTTACTGTTTTCATGTATGGCTGACCTGCGTGCCGATGTTTGTAATCAACACCTATAAAACTTAATTGTAATGCCTTAAGGCCAGACTTGTTGTGTATTTGGAAGAAATTTCTTTGTGGTGATATATAGAAATGATGGTTTATATATTGTGGAAATTCAAATGAGTTGAGTTCAAATAACTTAAAAACTTCCGTTAGCATGCTCTGGATTAGGATGTGAATAGTTTTTGATATTAACCTGTAAACTCCGCCACTTGTTCGTGAGATATGGTGTGGGCCCCCGGCCGGACCTTCTACTATATGTCATGTAACAGATGGAGGGATTACATTCTCGATGGTTGATTTGCTCCAATACTTATGGAAAGGGCTTTAATGTCATGACTTCATGTTTGTGTTTAGGCTATGCTTAATTTGGGTTTCATGGAATATATATGGTTGTTTTGTTTCTGTACGTCTTGAATGCTATACAAGCAAATGTATTTTTGTGGATTCTCGATGGTTGATTTGCTACAAATCTTATGGAAATGACTTTAATGTCATGACCTCATGTTTGTGTTTCATGAAATACAGAAATTAGTGTAAAAAAAGTGTTTAAAAGGATTATATACACTCAAACTTTTTTCCCTAAAAAAAGTTTGAGTGTATAACTTCCAACCCCTATATATATATAAATAGGGCAGCGTTCATATACGAAGAGAGCAGGCGTGAGAATATGCGAATAATAAATCACGACCATTCAAAACCTTTTGATCAGCGTCATTCGCGTATATGCTACAGTGCGAATTCCTTCACCTACATCGCGTTGGATCCATAGAGTGGCGGCCGATGAATCCGTGCTCGCCGTCCATCGGCGGCGTGGGGTTTGTTGGCAAACCGCGGGTTGCCGGTGGACGACGAGCACACAACTGTCGGCCGCCATTGCTGTGAACCTGCTGATGTGACGATTAAAAGGCGTGGCGGCCGGCGGCTGTGGGCTCGCCGGCCACCGGCCGCCCCGGATTCGTCGGCGTGGCTGTCGAAGGTCCCAGGGCAGCCGGTGGCCGGCGAGCCCGCTAGGGGTGCAACTCAGATCGGTTTGGTTTGGTTCCCCTCAAAACTAGGAACTGACCCATGTATGTTCAGTTCCAAGTTTTTGGAACCGGAACCGACCCAAGGTTTTAAAATATAGAAGCAGATCCGAACCAAATTGTTCGGTTCGGTTCCGGTTTGGTTCGGTTCCGGTTCGGTTCTCGGTTCTACTCGCCTTCAACTAAATATGTTAAAAACGCTATCATCCCCCCTCCCCCGTTCGACGTTCGTCGTTCGTGGAACGGGCTCGACGTTCGTCGAACGGGTCGACGTTCGTCGAACGGGTCGACGTTCGTCGAACGGGTCGACGTTCGTCGAACGGGTACACCGATAAACATCAAATTAAAATGAGATCATAAACATCAAGCTGGAAAATGACGTTGACATTCATTCCAAAAAATCATAAACATCAAATTAAAATGAGATCCATAGCGTGTTTACTCCATCACAGTACATCCATTGCAGAAAATGGGAATTAGAACTTCCAGAAATTACATTCAGAATCGTTTGATTCAAGCTGGAAACTTCAAAAAATGGGAATTAGAACTACAATGTAATAGTAGACTTGTCTGTTTAGCTTCCTTTGCAGAAAATGAATTTCAGGACGTCCACTCTTCTGGACTAGAATGTAATAACTTCCAGCATGTTAATGTGACAATTGGGCTATAATGGGTCTGTTCGGCGCAGCTCTGGCGGCTGGAAAATTTCTATTCCAGCCGCCAGAGCTGCTTTATATGTGTTTGGGACAGCTCCTTGTGAAGAGCTTTTCAAAAATCTGGAGCTGTTTTGCAGCTTTTCAGAAATCTCCCCCTCCCTCAGCTTCTGCTCCTACAAAATAGCTTTCTCTCTCATAGGTTTTAGAAATCTAATGGTTTCTTCAGTTGGAACATGCTTAGAGGCCGGACGGCCTTCCTCCGGCGATTCCGAGCCCCGGACGGCCTTCCTCCGGCGATTCGGAGCCCCGGACGTCCTTCCTCCGACGATTCTGAGCGCACTTCTGCACAGAACACCCAAACACTCTGCAGCTTTTCAAAACTGCTCACCAGAGATCTATTTTAAAGCAACTCTATCCGGACAGCGGCTTTTCAATCCGCCAGAGCTGTCCCAAACAGAGCCAATAACTTCCATTTCTCGTTCGACTATTTGGTTGAACACTTAGATGAGCACAGACCCTGTTGAAAAGTCAAAATATATATCAGGCATTACTAGTCTATCAAGATCACTAACAAATTTGCTAAAACAACAACAGGGAATAAAGAAATATATATTGACTGTAAAATTCGACATAAACAAACATATACGTCAAAATATTGCAAGGAAGAACTTACGTGTATGCGATTGTCACAGTCATCCAAACCTTTCCTTAAGGCACATTTTTATGAGTTCAAGTATGCGTACAAATGAAAAATCAGCACATGTTATTATGTTATAAGATGAAGTATTAGTAAAATCAATGCAGAATATTGTAGAAATGAAAAAAGTTTATTTGACTTACATGCGGTAATATTGATTTGTTCGGACAAGTATGGCTATTATGTAAAGTTTGCTCCCCACAATTTCTGCATAATTGTGTTGCTTTTTGTTTAAGTTCAATCGATCTCTCCTTTCCGCTTTTTAGTCTTTTTCCGCTACCCTTTGTTTTGACACAAAATGGTGGAAATATCTCTATTTGTGAGTGGTGCAATGATTCAAAAGTGGAAATCTATTTCATCACAGTCATAACTTCCACAAATTTGATTCTCCCAACTTATGACATAATTTCTTAAATCAATTAAAAGTTCATCTTTTACTTTGGCAATTTCCATACACTGAGATAATTGCGTCCATGTGCTTGAAATCAATTTTCTTCTGCGCTCACTTTCTGAAATTCCTATAAATAAGTTTTGGTCTATTTGATAGTTTGGATTGCTAGTAGCCAGTTTACCCCATCTGGGTGTTATGCAATATGTTGGCAATTCATTTATTCCTTGGCCTTTCAAAACTAACAAAATATGTCGACATGGAATGCCTTGACTTTCAAACATTTTACAACTGCAAGTTGTGTTTGACGAACTGTAAACAACTTCTCTATACTTATTATTTGGATCAGAACTGTCTGTAATAGTGAACGTGCATGAATCATTGAGCTCATGAGAACTTTTTACCCCGCAACCAATACATGAGGCCCATAATTCTTCTTGGAATATAAAAAAATTCTTGTGAGTATATAATGAACTTGCATGTTTCTCGAATGCCAAATCTGTTCTTATATCTGGTTTTTCATTTAATGTTTTGTGCCCAGCCTTTAATTCTCTCTGTCTTTGAGCTTCCATTGCATTATCAAAACGTGAATAAAACTCAGTTAAGCCCAGTTTGTTGTTCACAAAGTTTCCAAAGAATGAGTTTTCACTTTCTGATCTAGATGTTGTTCGCAACAAACTTGACAAAGGTATATCCTATAAATAAACTGGAATCCACATTTTGTGAAGCTCGAACTTGTGCAATAGCCAATCATTATGTGATAAATTATAATCAGATATTATAGCACTTCAATTTGTTTTAAACTCATCTGACATCTCAGAATTCCATACACATGCCTTGAAGCTCCTTTGAAAGTTTATATTAGCATTTAAAGTGCCGTCAACTTTTTCAGACAATTTTTTCATTATGTGCCACATACAAAATCGGTGGTTTGTAGTTTTAAATGTTTTTTCTATAGAACTCCTCATTGCAGGGTCTTGATCAGTAACAATAAATACTGGTTCATTGGCTCCCATACATTCTAAAAACTTTTCAAACAACCAGCAAAAAGATTCAGTCTTTTCATTAGCAAGAAGAGCAGCTCCAAATGATATAGACAATCTGTGATGATTTAGTCCAGTAAATGGCGCAAAAATCATTGAATACTTATTTGTATTGGACGTAGTATCAAAGGAAAGCAAGTCACCAAAAATAGAAAAATTATTTCGAGCAATCTCATCAGCCCAAAACACACATTTCAAATGATCTTCAACATCTAATTCATATGCATAGTAGACTGATGAGTTTTGTTGTTGAAAATTCTTGAAATTTTGTATGAACATTTGAGCATCAGAATCAACAATCAATGCTTTGAGGTCTCTGATGTAATTCCTGGCATCTACACAGGTGAAACCAACATTTTCGTACCCTCCTACTTGTTCTTTCATTATGTGAAATGCTTGTGTAGGGCCTATATTTACCCGGCCTAATGTATTTAACAAATTCTTCTGCACATTAGTTACTTTTCGATTTGATCTTAAAAAATGTCTTTTTCTTGGGGTGTATAGTGTGTGATTATGCTCTTCATGAAAATTAAACAAGACATATTTCCCATCATTAATCCTCTTAATACTAGCAGATGCCATACATCCAACTCTTGTATTGGATATTTTTATTCCTAGATTTTTACCCAGATGTAATGGTTTTTTCTCGGACTTAAATCCTCCCTTTGAACATACAAAATACTTATATTGTAGTTCACCATTTTTATCTTTAGTGGCAGTTGAACTGCGTACACTAAAACCAACGTGATGTGCATAGTTTTTATAGAAATTTTCAAACTCTGCAACTGAACCAAATAGCTGTCCTTTGAGGGGTTTTATTGCTTCTAAGTTCAACATAAAATCAGAAATATATATGAAAAACCAATAATGTGTTTGAAGGGAAATCCTAAATTAACCGAACTTACCTCAACAAACTTCTTCTCTACTTTGCCAATGAAGCCACCACTTCCAGGCAAAGTTATTCCCTAAGATAAATCTCAACATTATTAGCACATTAAAAATTTCTATCAATCACAAGTAATCATGAAGTTGTCCCAAAGAATGGTTTCAGTAGCATTACTCCTGATTTCAGATCCAACAATTATGCATGCTGGGAAGCAGCAAGCTAAAGGGAGGATATTTACTTAGCCTGCTTCTTGGCTAGCTTACTGCTTTTCTTGAAAGCATTCAACAAGACACCATACTTATCAATAACTGAATTGACATCTTCCTCTGATTCAGACCCATCTTCATCACAGGATTGAGATGCTTATGAACTAGGACTAGTCTTATAATTAGACTTAGATGAAGAGCTGGATAGAAAGTGTACCTTAGATGGTCCATGCTGATCCTGGCAAGATTCCTCATCTAATCTAGCCATCAGCTCAATGAAGCTTTTCTCATCAGCCTCCTTCTTCACAAGATATTCAACCACAACATTCTGTGGCTTGCTGCAGCAAAAACAGATAACCTTATTAGAAATATGTTTACCAGGTTTTGGGTCATACCTGCCCTCCTTGGAGGATTTCTTCTTGGTTCCCTAATAGTCCTCCTTGTGTTTAAAGGAGGAGGTAGGTTTGCTCATCCACCCCTTCTTCTTCATCATCTTCAAAAATTGCCTTGAGAAACAAGCAAATTCTTCATCAGACATATTACAGCCTGATGTCTCTTGATCTGAACATTCTGACTCAGCTGGCCTTCTTGGGGGAGAAGGATTCTTCTCCTTGCTCCTCTTGGAGCTATCAGCCTTGAAGGCCATAGTAGATTCTTTGGCCTGTACTTTGTTGGTCTTTTCTTCCTCCTTCCTTGCAGTCAACAACATCTCATATGACATCAACTTACCAAATAGTGTGGATGGTGGAGTATCTGCCAGCTTTATCACTTCTCTAATGGAATATATCTTAGTATCCCAGTCTCTAGTAAGAGACCTAAGGAAATTATCATTTAGCTCATAGTTGTAAAAGACCCGACCATAGGTCCTTAGCTCATTAATAGTTCTGAAAAATCTTTCATAGCAGCTAGCTATGGCCTACTCCTTGATATGTCTGAAAGCTTCATACTATTGATTGATCATTGAATTTCTATCATCTCTGACTTCCTCAGTACCTTCGATGTAAATTACCAAAGTGTCACATATTTCCTTTGAGGTCTTACAGTGCTCTAAGTTTTGAAAGGTGGAGTCATCAACTTCAACAACTAACTATAATGTTTTGTGCCCTCTTATCCATTGTAGCTAAAATGACTTCATCCTTAGTCATTTCAGTATACTTATTTGGAGTCTGGATGTTTGCATCAAGGACAGATACCTTTATAGGAATGAAGGGTCCTTCCTGAACTGTTATGTAGATCCTAGGATTAGATGCCTCCATAAACAATCTGACTGTTTCCTTCCATATACCAAAATTCTCCTTCATATAGAGAGTAAGTTTCATGTATCCTAGCTCTTTGTGATTCTCTCCTGAACTCATCTAAACTTTCTGACAGCTACCCTGGAGATCTACTCAAACTGTTAAGCCTTTCTTGAGTAAGCTCCCTCTGATACCACTTGAAAGTCTTTGAATACAAGGGTAGCTAATCACCTAGAGAAGGGTGAATAGGTTATTAAGATCTTTTTGAGTTCTTTAAAACCTTTTATTGTTTTAGGTCCTACTGTGTTTGCGTAGTTTTGCTTTCAAGAAAATAACACACAACACGTACACCAAATATTTATAGTGGTTCCCCAGTATATGTGTATGTCCACTATCCCTCCCGCCTTTCTAATAGTATGTTAGACAAGAAACTTCTCCAAAAACCTGTCTCCTCAAATATTACAACACGATCCCACCAGATCACTCAGTCTCCACTGAGACTTACAACACAGACACTCAGCCCCACCACATAGTAATCACCTGGTTACCTAACAAAGGCACAAATATGATTAACAATGAGCTGTCAAGATCTTCTTATAGTTCTGCAGGTACTGAACTAGTATTGGATAAGCTCACTTTGAAGAAAGCTGCTTCAACAATCCAAGACAAAGTTGAGGGTGTGTGTATTCCAGAGGAAGCACAAGGCATACAAGAAGTGGATGAAGATATGTATCATGAAGAACATGATGATGAAGCAAGACAACCTCCAGCAGTAAAACATCTAAGGGATCATCAAGGACACCAAATTATTGGCGAAGCAAGCCAAGGAGTAGTGACAAGGAGTAGATGTCTTAACACAGCAATGTACTCCAGTTTTCTGTCATAAGTGGAGCCTAAGAAATTTGAAGAGGCTAACAAAGACAAGTTATGAATTGTAGTGATGCAAGAGGAACTGAATCAGTTTAAAAGGTGTAAGGTCTAAAAGCTGGTTCCCATACCTCAAGGACATAATGTCATTAGAACCAAGTGGATCTATATGAATAAACTTGAAGAAAATGACATTATAGTTAAGAACAAAGCTAGGCTGGTAGCTCAGGGGTACAGACAAGAAGAAGGTTTTGACTTTGATCAAACATAAAAATAATCCTACGGGTAGATAATCACCTAGAGGGGGGGTGTTAAATAGGTGTCTTTTAAGATTCTTTGTCACTTAGGTTAACTGTTCAACAGATATTATGTTCAGCAGATAATATACTTGAGAAATAAGCTTCACAATAACTCAACACAATTAAATCACTAAACACAACACTTGCAAATCTTATAACACAACACAGACACAAGCAAATTATAGCACACAAAGAATTTATAGTGGTTCCCATATCTAGGGTACATCCACTTTCCCACTTATTCCTCACTAGCAATGCGCTAGATAAGGTTATAGGTTCTCCTCTTCAACTCAGATCCAAAGATCTTTCAGGCTCAGTTTCTGTTAAGAAACCTACACTCAGACCAATAGGTCCTACCTCAGAGATTTTCCAAATCTCCTACCTCAGGTCCCTCAAGAACCCTACCTCAGCCTTTATAATACAGGCTTACACCTTAGTGATCCACTCAAATCACCTACCTTAAGTTCCTCAAGAATCCTACCTCAGCCTTTATAAAATAGGCTTACAACTCAGAGATTATATTTCCTACCCACTCAGATCTCAAGAAGAACTTACAAAATTAAGAGGTAAAGAAGAAAAGTAATCTTTAAAAAACAGGAATTCTGTAATCTAACTTATCTGATAACACAGATTCTTCAATTCAGCAGCAATGGATTACTTCTTGATAAACTGACTGGCTGAAAAGATACTTCTACAAATCTACAATCTTCTTGATGTTAATCGGCTTGATTTCCTTGAAAGAAATTATATATTAGATCCACCTTAATCTTCAGATCAACTTTTTAAAAGGATTTGGAGATTTTCTTGAAGACCTTCGTCTTCCTTCTTCTCCTTGGAGTTGTAACGCCCCGAAAATCATAATCGAACTGGTCGTGTCCAAGAGAATTTTTGGTGTCTGTATAGGGGTACACGGCCTGGGACACGGGCGTGTCCAAGGCCGTGTGGTTCTCTGTATTGGCCGGCGGTGTCCAAAGAAAGACACGTCAGAAAATACGGCAGTATGACACTGGCGTGTCAACTGACACGGGTGTGTCAACTGACACGGGCGTGTGCAAACCCGTGTCAGCACCCGTGTTCCCAAGAGTCATGTCGGTTGGCGTGGCGGTTTTCTATGACACGGCCCTAGGTCACGGGCGTGCCAGGATACGATACGGGCATGTTAGGTTGAGACACGGGCGTGTCTCGTGTCTCGACCCGTGTCCTTTTCTGTGCTCGACGATAGTGTCTGGATCGAGGCACACGGCCTGGGACACGACCGTGTGCGAGGCCGTGTTCAGCCCAGGTTTGAGGATTTTTGGGCAGATCTGAGTCGTTCGTTTTCTTTAATTAAGATCTGACGGCCCAGATGTGTTCCTGCTTTGTTAAGGTCGGGAATGGAGGTTGTATTACTCATTTGCTCTTTAACATTCTCTTTCTAAGAAGTTTGAGAGAGGAGAGAGCAAGGAGGAAGGAAGAGGAGGATTTCGGCCGCCGGAGGAGCATCGGAGCACCGATTCGAGAACCGAGACTGGATCCGCGGAGGAAATTCCATTGTGAAGCCTTCTATCTGTATAGTTTTTCCATAGCGCAAAAGCGTACTACAAGGGTAACGATTCTCTACTTGAGCATGTGAAGCTCTCCTTCTTTTGCATAAGGAAACCCGCTCCCGCGAGTGTGCGGTGTGTGTGCGGTGTTCCTTGGGGTTGACGGGAATAGTCCCCCTTGTGTTGCATATAGAGTCCGGAATCGAAGTACGGACATAGGCATTGTGTGTGAAGCCTACCCGGACGTGTTGGTCTGGATTGGTGATGTTGCATTTTGTATGTTTTGCCGGAGAAGACTCCGTGCTTTGTGTTTTCGGGTTTCTACGCGGTAGATTGCAGCATGGATCCTTGGGGATTAACTCCAAGGCGCACCCGGAAAACTGAGCAGAAATGTAGTTCTGCTAACTTGGTGGACGGGGAGACGACCTTATATATAACTGGGTTATGTGATGTTTGGAATTGTGGCGGGATCTGAGAGAAGCTTGGCTCGTGCGTACGTCTTAAGGTGACTACGTGGTGTGAGCAATGGGCAAGTGGAATCAGACCTGGGCTATGTGGTTCAGTGCGAGAGACCCAAAGAGGGACTGGCCGTTGGCATAGTTGGGAGCCTTATACGGTGGTCAGAAAGGCTAAAATGCTCATGATGTTGCCATCCCGGGGATGGTGGCGAAGCCACAGAATTGACCAGATTCACCGATAATGTGCCCTAAGTGCACGGGGTGTTTGGCCGTGCGAGCCTACACCTGTGGCGAAGTATGTTTGTACTTTATTATTAGCTGGGCTAATGAAATGCAGGGAAGGAGCACCGCCGTCCCGAGTAAGGGGCAGAGTCGTTATAATTTGGTCGGTTTTGGCTGACCGTTACTTTGTTTGCCACCGTGCGGTGGAATGTTGCTTGCAGGTGCTGCGGAGCCGAGTACCAAATAGCAGGCTGAAGCCCATGTTGCTGAGCTGGCCCTCGAAGGCCAAAGCGAATAGTTGTATTTCATTTTTGTCATGTGTGGCCGGCCTGCAAGCTGATGTATGTAAGACACTATTTTGTTAAGTGAACTCTTGTAAGGCCATAAGGCCAAGTACTTTCAGTGTATTCATTGTTTCATTCCTGTGGTAGTTTGTGGACATTCATGTTAGTTGTTTATTCAATTATGGGTTCTTTCCAACTATTTAAAAGCTTCCGCTAGAATGCTCTATATAGGGCGAGTAGTCTTAGTTGAATGGTTTCGATATTCTTATGTAACCCTTCCGACTGTCCGTAGTACATGGAGTCGGGTTCCAGCTGGACCTTCTGTTATATGGCATACGACGGATGGTGGTGTTACAATTTGGTATCAAACTTTTGGTTTCAGCCAACTTAAATGAAGTCGTGGACGAATTCTTTTTAAGGGGTGGTGAGCACGTGTGTGCGTCATCGTTATAACATCAAAAAGAACCCATGAATGTCCACTTAGGAATGAAAAATACACTTGTTTTGAGGAATCTGAGTGTTCCAATGATTGTTTTTAGCTATCTGTTTGTCGTCTAATCAAGGGTCTTTGCTATTATAGGCGACTAGAAGCGGTGCTGGGCAATCAGAACGCCCGCAATCGGTGAAAAGTAGTGCACCGAGGGACGTGCCTACAACACCTACTTCAGCAGAAACCATCAGATTGGTTGCTGAAGCAGTCTTTGCTATGATAAATGCCCAATATGCAGGGAAAATGCACCATGCACCACCTATAAATGAGCAAGAACCGATTATGGCAGCAGAGCCGGGAGTGGTAGAGCGCGCGACAGTTGATCAGGTAGCACCAAGGAGAGCTACAGAGAAGTAGCTCAAGCATGTAATGAGCTTTAATCCTCTGAGGTTCGACGGGATTGGAACGCCAACTCAAGCTGAGGATTGACTCTCTACGATAAAGAGGGTCTTGACGGCCACAAAAACTGTTGAGTGGCAGAAGACCACCATAGCGACCTTCCTTTTGGCTGGTAAGGCGAGACTATGGTGGGACGAGTTGGAGGATCACCTCTTAGTGGGAAGGCAACTTGCGGATGTGCCTATGGATGAATTCTCAAGGTTGTTCTTGGCCAGATATCTACCCTCTGCTCAGAAGCTTGAGATGGAGAATCAGTACCTTGGCTTGACTCAGGGAGGCAGAAGCGTGGATGAGTATCTCCACGAGTTCACGCGTTGGGTTGTTATGCTGGTGCTATGTTTACTGAAGAGGAGCAGAAGACCAACCGATTTTATGAGGGTCTACGTGGCGACCTACAGCTACTCCTTACTGGGCCTAAGGCCGCAGGGCTTCCTGTTGGGTACATTGGAATATATGTACCTGATTTGAAGAATCCTCACCCTACTCAATGATATACATCAAGATGTATTTGATGTGCTTTGAGTTTATGTGTGCAGGTTAAGTAATTGCAGGGAAAGCATAAAATATTCTAAGTCCATGTGTCGACACCTAGAAGAAAAGTGTCGACACTTAAGAAGGCTTGTGTCGACACCTAGAGAAGCTGTGTCGACACTTGGAGTAATTGTGTCGACACCAGGAAGGCAGAGTCGACACCAGAAGAATAGTGTCGACACATACAGGCAGTGTCGACACACAGTGAAGAATTGTCAACATTATCTGTGTCGACACTTAGAGGCAGTGTCGACACCCAGAGAAACTTTGTCGACAACAAAAGTGTCGACACCAGGAGGCTATGTCAACACTCAGCGAACTTCAACAAAGTTTAAGTACAAGTGTCGACACAAAGGAGATGTGTCGACACTCAGCAAAGTTTTAACACAGAAGACATGTGTCGACACAAAGGAGATGTGTCGACACTCAGCAAAGTTTCAACACAAAGAAGATGTATCGACACTAGGTGGCTGTGTCGACACTCAACAAACTTCAACAAAGTTCAAGGACATGTGTCGACACAAAAAAGATGTGTCGACACTTAGCAAGTTTCAACACAAGAAGATGTGTCGACACAAAGGAGTTGTGTCGACACACAACAGAAATCAACTAAGTATTGAAGAATAAGTACTTGTGTCGACACACTCAATCAGTGTCGACACATTCAACAGAAGGCTTGTGTCGACACACAGAATCAGTGTCGACACATTCAGAAAAAGCAGTGTCGAGAAGCTGTTACAACAACACAAGGAGTTGTGTCGACACCAACAAGGCTAGTGTCGACACTTAGTCTACTTGTGTCGACACTTAGTCTATTTGTGTCGACACATAAAGACTATCTGTCTCGACACTTTCAGACAGTGACAGAGATTTCAAGAAGTGATTGGATGACTTGACAGCTGCCATTTCAACCGGTCAACTGCAACTGTCAGAGTCATCAGAAAGTTGTTAGAAACCGGATCAGCCGGTCACCATGGAGAAAGCTTATTTAAAGACCTTTATCCTTGAACAGATAGGAGTAATCCATGAAGTAAGGAATTGAAAAACAACACAACAAAGAAGAAGAACTTCAAGAGAAGATCTAAGAAGTTGGAGAGAGAGCTCCTTCTAAGAAGAGCAGCTATTGAACCAGGCTGCAAAGTAAGAGTCAGATTGAGATTTGATTCACAAGACAACAGTTGATTGAAGATCATCTGCATAGAGATACAACCCTACTGTGTTCTAATTCAAGAAGCTTTGAAGAAAGCCAAGGGAGGTTGATCTCTGCCAAGTTCTTCCAAGAACTCATCAAGAAGCCAGTCAACTCATCTCTCTCTTTCAGAGTTATGGTTATATACTTTGTAAACTTTATTTTCTGTAGGATCCTAAGGAATCTGAGCTGTAAGCCTATTTTATAAAGGCTGAGTGTAGGAGACAGTGTGCTCTGAGTGTAGGTCTTGTTGAAGACTGAGGTAGGGCCTAGTGCCTGAGTTTTAGGAGACTTTGTTCTCTGAGTGTAAGTCTTGGTGAAGACTGAGTGGTAGGGCTTTTGTGCCTGAGTTGTAGGAGTGGGATCACTCTGAGTTGTATGAACCTGTTTGGGGTTCTGAGTTGTAAGATCTGAGGATCTGAGAAAAAGTGGAGAAGTTAGGTCGAATCTAGTACACTACTTGATAGGCGAAGGGGGAAAGTGGATGTACCCAGACCTTGGGGAACCACTATAAAAATCTGTGTGTACTCTGTGTGTGATTAATTCTATGATTGCTGTATTATCTGTGCTGAATTGCTGTAGAGAATTGCAAATACAGGTCTTATTATTCAGTGTTTCTGCCTATAATTTTAAAAAAGATTAAGTTCACATATTCACCCCCCCTCTAGGTGATTAGGTACTATTTCTTTCAAGTGGTATCAAAGCGAGGTTACTCAAAAAGGACATAACAGTCTGAGTAAAGATCCTGTAGGCAGAATCAGAATAATCAAGAATCAGGAAAATGGGTTCTACTGAGAATCACAAAGAGCTAGGGTCCATGAAGTTGCCAATTTGTAGAAAAGAGATTTTTGGCATATGAAAAGAGAGGGTTAGACTTTTTATGGAAGCCTCTGACCCAAGAATATACATTACAGTCAAAGAAGGGCTATATGTGTCAATGAAAGTATCTGTTCTGGATGCAAATCAGAGAACTCCCAAAGACTATTCAGAAATGACTAAAGATGAGATTATTCTGGCCACTATGCACAAGAGGGCCCAGAATATTATTGTTAGTGCAATTGATGATGCCATATTTCAGAATTTAATTCACTGTAAAACTTCTAAAGAAATGTGGGACACTTTAATAGTTTACATGGAAGGGTCTGAAGAAGTAAGACAGGACAGAAAGTCCTTGTTAAATCAGGAGTATGAAAGCTTCAGATAAGGAAAGTCTGATAGCATTACTGAATACTACAAGAAATTATATAGGATTATTAATGAGTTGATGTCCTATGGAAGAGAATTCAACAACTATGAGTTGAATGACAAGTTTTTAAGATCCCTGACTAAGGACTGGGATACCAAGATTTATGTCATTAGGAAAATGGCCAAATTAGCTGATATACCTCCTCCAGCTTTGTTTGGAAAACTGTTATCTTATGAGATGCAGTTAATGGTTAGAAAGGAGGAAGAGAAGACTACAAGAGTGGAGCACAAGGAAAGAGCTGTGGCCTTCAAGACTGAAGCCACTAGGAAATATAAAAGCAAGTCTCCATCTACACCTCAAAAAGTTGCTGAGGCTGAGACAGATGAGTCAGAAAGCAAGAATTCAGAGAGCAGTGAAAGTGATGAAGACTTTGCTGCTTTTACAAGACATTTTCAAAAGTTTCTGAAGAAGAAGCAGTGGAGGTCTAAGCCATCCACTTCACAGACAAAAGATGACTATTATCAGAACAGGAAGTCATCAAGGAATGACAAAAGAAAGTCCAAGCCAAGTAAAACTACATCCTCAAAAATAGTATGCTATTGTTGCAATAGACAAGAACATGTAGTAGCTGACTGTCCAGAAAAGAGGAAAGAGTCTACTGACAAGAAGAAGACTCAGTTTAATGGCAAAAAGGAAAGGTCCTTTGTTGCTAAGAAGGATAAGAGTCTGACTGATCAGTCATCTTCAGAAATAGATTCAAAAGCTGAAGCTTATATTGGATTGTTTGCTGAAGAGGAGGAAGATGAGTTCATACAGTTAATGAATTCAGTTTATGAGCATGAGGACAATCAGTGCAAAGGGCTGATGGCATTATCTGAAGGAGATAAAATCCTGGATCAGCCTGGACCAAGTAAGGTACAAAGTTATTCTTCAAGTTCAATTTCTTGTACTGAGTCAGAATCAGATACATCTGCATCAAGTGATGTGGGTGGGTCTGAATCAGAAGGAGATATTCATTAGTTAATTGATGAATATAGGGACTTGTTGCAGGCCTTGAAGAAAAGCAAATCCTTGGCCAAAACTCAGGCAAAGGAGATTGCTAGTCTTAAATTGGCTACTGCTGATTCAGACAAGTTGCTTGATCAGAAACTAAATGAAATAGCCAGGCTGAAGAACATTAATGTTATTCAGATGAGTACTATTATATTTAAGAATGATCATATTAGAAATCTGGAGGTTAGACTTCAGAAGGAGAGAGATATTGTAGCAAGTTTTTCTAAACCAAAATCGGTTCTACCTTTGATAGATGAGTTTGTACCTCATAAGGGTAAAACTGGATTGGGGTTTACAAAACCTGCCTGGACAGCTAGGTACAAATCTAAGGGCAAAGCCCCAACACTCAATAAGAAGCCAGCTGTAGATAAAACAGCCAGGGTTGTATCTAAACAAAGGTACAACCGATTTGAGTGCTGGTGTTGTGGCAAGGTAGACCACTTTGCCATAGATTGTTGGCACAATTCAAGTGTCAAGGAGAGTAGCAAACTGCCTGCTAGAAAAGCTACATGTAGTTTTGTTAAAAGTCAGACTAACTTGCACCAAGGACCCAAGAGTTATTTGGGTTCTAAGGTTAAGTAATCTGTTTTGCAGGTGAGTCTAAGTGGCCATGCCCCTATATGGTACTTGGACAGTGGATGTTCCAGGCACATGACTGGAACTAGGGGGTTACTGAAGGACTATGTACCAATCAAGGATGGCCCTAAAGTTACCTTTGGTGGTTCAGAAAAAGGAATCATCAAAGGCTTTGGTAACATTTCCAGTAACCAAATTACAATTACTCAAGTGGCTTATGTAAAGGGTTTGAAACATAACCTCATTAGCATAAGTCAGCTGAGTGATTTAGGATATGACATCTCATTTGTCAAAAATAGTTGTCATATCAAGAGGTCAAGTGATCAAAAGATCATTCTGACAGGATATAGGAAGAGAAATGTCTATTGTCTAGACATTATGTGTGAGAACATTGTTTCTCCTATTTGTCTTGTAGCTGATGAGAAAGTCTCACATTGTGTTAAATGGCACAAGAGGCTGGCTCATCTTAACTATAAGATAATTGGCCAACTCTTTAGTAAAGAGTTAGTGAGGAATGGTCCTCAGGTTAAGTGTATAAAGGTTGGGATATGCTAAGCTTGTCAAAAAGGCAAGCAGACCAAATCCACCTTTCATAGCCTTGATAACAAGGATGCTGTGAGGTGTTTATACCTCTTGCATATGGATTTTTTTGGTCCTATGCCAGTTCACAGCCTAGGTAGGAAGGTCTATACATTTGTAGCAGTTGATGACTACTCAAGGTATTCCTGGGTGTTCTTCCTAAGGCAAAAATCTGAAACTCCAAGTATCTTGTATAGTTTTGTTAAACAAATTCAGAATGAATTGGACAGTACAGTGGTCAAAATCAAAAGTGACCATGGTAATGAATTTCAGTCTGAAAGTATGACAAAACTGTGTGAAGAGTTTGGAATTTTTCAGGAATTTTCGTCACCAAGAACACCTCAGCAAAATGGTATTGCTGAAAGGAAAAATAGAACCTTGATAGAGGCTGGTAGAACCCTATTGAGTGACACTTCTCTCCCAGAATATTTCTGGGCTGAGGCAGTTAACACTGCATATCATGTAATCAATAGGGCTACTATCACCAAGAGCCACAAGAAGACCCCCTATGAGATTGTGAAGGGCAGAAAACCAAATCTATCCTATTTCAGGATCTTTGGTTGCAAGTGCTATATCCTTAACAATGGTAAGTCTTATCTAACCAAGTTTGCTGCCAAATCTCAAGAGGGGATCTTTGTTGGGTACAACAACAATAGTAAGGCTTATAGGGTCTACAACTTGATTACTCAAGTTGTAGAAGAGTCTGTTCATGTAGTTTTTGATGAAGCTAGACTCATTAACAATGAATTGCCTAGAAGTGTTTGCAGCTCCACAGGTGTAACTGAAAGAATGGACAAGCTTACCTTAACAGAGGGTTCTTCTGCAAGTCAGCAAGTGGAAGTTAGTGGCTGCTGTCTAGGGGGAGTACAAGATACACCTGATGCTGAAGAAGACCAAGAAGTGCAGCTAAATGAAGAGAATGAAGGTGTACAACCTGAAGACAGGCTGCCTCCAGCAAATAGGCATCTAAAGGATCATCCAGCCAATCAAATTATTGGAGATCTCAGACAAGGGGTACAAACAAAGAGCAGGAATCTAAGTTCAGTTCTCTACTCCAGCTTTCTATCCCAAGTAGAGCCAAAGAAATTTGAAGAAGCAATCCTAGACCCTCATTGGATTGAGGCCATGCAAGAGGAGCTGAACCAGTTCAATAGATGCAAAGTCTGGGAGCTAGTTCCTAAACCAAAAGACCACAACATTATTGGAACTAAGTGGATCTTTAGGAACAAGTTCGATGAGAATGGAGTTATTATAAAGAACAAAGCTAGACTGGTTGCAAAAGGATATAGGCAGGAAGAAGGTATTGATTTTGATCAAACCTTTGCTCCAGTAGCAAGACTGGAGGCAAAAAGAATGTTCTTTGCCTATACAACATTTCAAGGGTTTAAGGTATATCAAATGGATGTTAAGTCAGCTTTTCTAAATGGAAATCTGAAGGAAGAAGTCTATGTAGAGCAGCCATCAGGTTTTGTTGACTCTCTTTAACCTGATTATGTATATAGACTTAGGAAGGCTTTGTATGGGTTAAAACAAGCCCTAAGGGCTTGGTATGAAACCCTGTCTAGTTTTCTCATTGAGAATAAATTTTCAAGGGGGAAAATAGACAAGACTCTATTCCTTAGGGAATCCAGAGGCAAGATTATCTTAGTCCAAATATATGTAGATGACATAATATTTGGGTCTACAGAAAGTAGTCTTTGCAAGAAGTTTGCAAAACTAATGCAAGGACAATTTGAAATGAGCAGTATGGGGGAACTTAAGTTCTTCTTGGGTCTCCAAGTTAGACAGACTGAAGATGGATTATCCATATTCCAGTCTAAGTTCACCCTAGAGTTGATAAGGAAGTATGGTATGGAATCATCCAGTACCATGAAAACTCCTATGAGGTCAAGCATGTCTCTAAGCAAAGATGATGCAGGGAAACCTGTAGATGAGACTTTGTATAGAGGGATAGTTGGCTCCATACTGTATTTGACTGCTAGTAGACCAGATATCATGTATGCTACATGTGTCTGTGCTAGGTACCAAGCTTGCCCTAAAGAATCTCATTTGACAGCAGTCAAAAGAATTTTGAGATATCTAAAGGGCACACCTTATCTAGGCCTTTGGTACCCTAGGAATGGAGATTTTGAACTGACAGGTTATTCAGATGCAGATTTTGCAGGCTGCAAGAAAGATAGGAAGAGTACCACAGGAACCTGTCAATTTCTAGGTGGAAGGCTGGTTTCATGGAGTAGCAAGAAGCAAACCAGTGTGGCTATCTCCACAGCAGAGTCAGAGTATGTGGCTGCAGGAAGTTACTGTGCTCAACTTCTATGGACTCAACATCAGCTAGAAGATTATGGTATTCAAGTAAGTAGGACACCTTTATTTTGTGATTCTACTAGTGCCATTTCTATTGCAAATAATCCTGTATCCCATAGTAGGACTAAGCACATAGAAATAAAATATCATTTTCTAAGAGAACATGTGGAAAAAGGAGATATTTCCCTAGGGTATGTTAAGACAGATAATCAGTTAGCTGATATGTTTACTAAGCCCTTAGATGAAACCAAATTCAATAAGTTTAAAATTGAATTAGGAATGATAAACTTAGAATAGTTTACAAAAAATTGGCTAAGTAAAATAGTGTCGACACACAGAGTTGTCTGTGTCGACACATAGAAGTGGTGTCGACATTTCAGAGAAATGGTGTCGACACATCTAGGAAGTTTGTGTCAACACTTTAGAGAATTTGTGTCGACACATACAATGTAGGTGTCGACACATCCAGGGTGGTGTCGACACTTAGGATTTACACAGAATTAGTCGAGTAGAGTCTCGACTAAGTGTCGAGCTGAGATATATACGTGTCGACACATATATTCTGTCGACTATATTTGTGTCGACACATAGTAGTCGAGACATTATAAGTACATGTTGACACTTTTCAACAGTGTCGACACATTGCAAGTATTTTGACGCGCCTTTTCACCTTCGATTTTAGAAAGGTATAAATAGGTCCTCACCATTGTTTGTCGACACACTCACCAAAGTTTCGAGACCAAACTTGTGTGTCGACATCTCTCTTCTCTCAATTCAAAATTTCTTCAAACCCTAATGGCGCCCAAGCTAGAAGAGAACATTAATGAAGGATATGAGCTCGTGCGTCATGCCTTTGATGACGCGGAACCAGAAATCAAAGGTGTGGTAACCCTAATTGCCGAGACTGGACTAGAATATCTTGTATCAGAACCAATCAAGATCTGAAAGAAGGAGGTCCTTGAATTCTTGAGTGCAGCTTCACTTGATGATACTGGACTCAAGATTAAGTCTAGAGTCCATGGGACAAAAGTTAAGGTCACACAAAAAAGTCTAAGAAAGGTACTTCAACTACCAAGAACAAAAAAGGAAGAAGATGTATCTGCTTCTAAGACTAGAGAGGCATTGAAATGGTGTGGATTAGACTCAAACCTGAAAATTGGATCAGTTTTCAATAGAAAAGGGATGAACATGCAGGGCAAGTTCTTATCTGAGATAGTTGGCATGGTAATTTTGAGCAAGCCTGGAGGACATGACAGAATTTCAGCTCAGATGTTCAGTTTGATGACAAGGATAATCTTCAAACTTAATACTGATTGGTCTGCAGTCTTGTTTGATAAGATAAAAGAGAGCCTGAAGAAACCCAATCTGGGTAGAATTCTGAGTCTATACCTAGCTGGAAGTATTCCTGAAGTGATGAACCAAGCTGCAGGTTCAAAGATAAACCACATGAGGAGAATGGATGTGAGAATTTTCTCAAGGTGGGATAGAGTATTGACAAAGGAAATGCCAACTCCAGAAAAGGAAACACCTCAGACGAAGAAGAAAAAGAAAGCCATTGTGGCTCAAGAATCCTCAAGTAGCTCAGAAGAACAAGTGGTTTTCAGTTCTGATGATGGAGGAGATGAAAATGCTAGACAGTCACCAGCAAGACAAGGAGATGCTCAGAGGCAGGGGGAGCTACCCTCAGCTAGCCCTATTCACCTGGATACACTCCAGGGGGAGCCTCTACATGTGGATGAGCCAACTCCATTAGAGAGTGAAAGGGCTACCCAAACCATTCTAGAGGTAATTACTGAAGTTAATCAATTAAATTTTCCTATTGAGGATGAAGTTTTGACTGATTCATTACCTGATGTTAATCAGCAAACACAGATACATAGTCAACCCCAGGATGTAGTCATGGAGGACACATCAGTTGCTGATAGAGAGGTATTAGATGCTCCTGAGCACAGAGATTCACCAATCCAACCTCAACATGAGTTTACTCTAGAGGAGCTATTCCCTGATCTAATACATACTGACTTAGAGGAGGGAAAACAGCTGTTGAGGGGGAGCAGGTAAACTTTGAGGGGGAGCATGTAGAGCATGTAGAGGAGACTACTACAACAGAAACTGAAGAGCAAAGAAATGCTGAAGAGCTACCAAGGACTGAGAAGGATATACCTCCTAGTCCTAAGGATAGAGTAGATATTGCTAGCACTTCTGCTTCAGACGATGAAGAGGCTGCTAGAGCCAAGAAAAGGAAGTTCCATGTTTTAAAGAGAAGAAGCCAGAACTACAAGAAAGCACTGCAGACAATTGCTCAATAGCCTGCCCCATCTACTGATTATAGTTCTCTGATGGTGGCATTGCAAATCAAGATGGATGAGCAAAGAAAAGCTTTAGAAAAGTATATGGATGAAGGGCATAAATCCCTGCAATTTGATCTAGCACAAGACATCAAATCTATAAGATTTGAAGTGAATCAAAACAAAAAGGAAATGACTGAATGTTTCCATAAAGGAGGAAATGCAGTGGTCTATCTGGCTACTCATAAAGAGAATATTAAGAAACAAATTGAAGACTTGGCAGTCAAACAAGGCTATGTCTTGGAAAACCAGATAAGAATGAATGACAATTTAACTGAATCACACAATGTGATAGTCACTGAAATGCAGAATCTAGCTGCTGCTCAAACTACAACAAGGACTGCTGCCAAGGCTGATTTTGATAAGAAACTACAAGAGAGCATGACTGCTATTAAAAATGCCATTGAAGAATCTCAAAAGGCAATTACTGACAAGCTCCAAAGGTTAAAACCTTTTTATAAAGATGAAGTTAACTATTTGAATGCTCAAATCAGATTCCAGAAAGATGATCTTAGGGATCATATAGAAAGAGAAGTCATAAAGGGGGAGAGGGTTTTAGTTAAGGCAGGCTCTGATCATGCAAAGTGGATTTCAAACTCCATCAGAGCTACCCTGGGATATCCACCTTTATGTGATGATGATAATGTGGCAGAGTCTCGCATCAATCCTGCATACTTTGGAGGAGAGCAAGCTGAAGTGGCTCAAGTGATATATCCTCCTGCAGATTTTGACATGATATATCAGGAGGTACAGTCTATGTATAGTCCTCCTGAGGGTAATCAGAATGTTATTCTTGAGAAAGTTGTACAGCCTATGCATAGTGATGATGATAATGTGGCAGAGTCTGACATCAATCCTGCATACTTTAGAGGAGAGCAAGCTGAAGTGGCTCAAGTGATATATCCTCCTGCAGATTTTGACATGATATATCAGGAGGTACAGTCTATGTATAGTCCTCCTGAGGGTAATCAGAATGTCATTCTTGATAAAGTTGTACAGCCTGTGCCAGAGGCAGTACTAAAAGAACAAGAGGCCCAATTATCTAAGAAAAGGTTCAGAGAGCAGGCTGAATTAATGCCAGATTTTGAACAATGGAGCCCCACATCCAGGAATATCATATTGACTGCTTGGAAGGCTGCTAAGGACAATATCCTGGATAGAGGCAAGTGGTATTCTGACCAGGAGTGGAGAAAACATGAGAATAGGCAAGAGGCCATTGTTCAATACAGAAGGAAGGCTAAGTTAGGGAAGCTACCTCCTAATGCACAGGAGTCTAGCAAGTATTTCCCTAAGCCTTATCACTATTTTGAAAGGCAGAAGATAAAGGCTGAAGAGCTGAAAAAGAAAGATCTCAAAGGGAAGAAGCCTGTTGATGACAATGATGCTCCAGTCCAAGCAAAGATTCAATCTGGAAAGGGGATTGTTATCAAGGAGCCAGAACATCCATAGGATAGAATTTTCTTAAGTTTACAATTTGTAATCATTTGCTTTTAACTCTATGTAAACTTTTGATTAATAAAAATGTTTGAAGTTGTAAGAACAATGTTATATGTTCAATCTATTACATTATTGTTCTGAGATAATTGATTATACATGTTTTGTTTATACATGTTTAGTATTTACCCTGTCATTCAATATTGTTGTACATCATATAGAGTATTTGTTATGTATGGTGTATATCATTGACTAAGGGTTATGACTTCTCCAAATAGGGGGAGATTGTTGGGTACATTGGAATATATGTACCTGATTTGAAGAAGCCTCACCCTACTCAACGATATACATCAAGATGTATTTGATGTGCTTTGAGTTTATGTGTGCAGGTTAAGTAATTGCAGAGAAAGCATAAAAGATTCTAAGTCCATGTTTCGACACCTAGAAGAAATGTGTCGACACTTAAGAAGGCTTGTGTCGACACCTAGAGAAGCTGTGTCGACACTTGGAGTAATTGTGTCGACACCAGGAAGGCAGAGTCAACACCAGAAGAATAGTGTCGACACATACAGGCAGTGTCGACACATAGTGAAGAATTGTCAACATTATCTGTGTCGACACTTAGAGGCAGTGTCGACACCCAGAGAAACTTTGTCGACAGCAAAAGTGTCGACACCAGGAGGCTATGTCAACACTCAGCGAACTTCAACAAAGTTTAAGTACAAGTGTCGACACAAAGGAGATGTGTCGACACTCAGCAAAGTTTCAACACAGAAGGCATGTGTCGACACAAAGGAGATGTGTTGACACTCAGCAAAGTTTCAACACAAAGAAGATGTGTCAACACTAGGCGGCTGTGTCGACACTCAGCAAACTTCAACAAAGTTCAAGTACATGTATCAACACAAAGAAGATGTGTCGACACTTAGCAAGTTTCAACACAAGAAGATGTGTCGACACAAAGGAGTTGTGTCGACACACAATAGAAATCAACTAAGTATTGAAGAATAAGTACTTGTGTCGACACACTCAATCAGTGTCGACACATTCAACAGAAGGCTTGTGTCGACACACAGAATCAGTGTCGACACATTCAGAAGAAGTAGTGTCGAGAAGCTATTACAACAACACAAGGAGTTGTGTCGACACCAACAAGGCTAGTGTCAACACTTAGTCTACTTGTGTCGACACTTAGTCTATTTATGTCGATACATAAAGACTATCTGTCTCGACACTTTCAGACAGTGACAGAGATTTCAAGAAGTGACTGGATGACTTGACAGCTGCCATTTCAACCGGTCAACTGCAACTGTCAGAGCCATCAGAAAGTTGTTAGAAACCGGATCAGCCGGTCACCATGGAGAAAGCTTATTTAAAGACCTTTCTCCTTGAACAGATAGGAGTAATCCATGAAGTAAGGAATTGAAAAACAACACAACAAAGAAGAAGAACTTCAAGAGAAGATCTAAGAAGTTGGAGAGAGAGCTCCTTCTAAGAAGAGCAGCTATTGAACCAGGCTGCAAAGTAAGAGTCAGATTGAGATCTGATTCACAAGACAGCAGTTGATTGAAGATCATCTGCATAGAGATATAACCCTACTGTGTTCTAATTCAAGAAGCTTTGAAGAAAGCCAAGGGAGGTTGATCTCTGCCAAGTTCTTCCAAGAACTCATCAAGAAGCCAGTCAACTCATCTCTCTCTTTCAGAGTTATGGTTATATACTTTGTAAACTTTATTTTCTGTAGGATCCTAAGGGATCTGAGCTGTAAGCCTATTTTATAAAGGCTGAGTGTAGGAGACAGTGTGCTCTGAGTGTAGGTCTTGTTGAAGACTGAGGTAGGGCCTAGTGCCTGAGTTGTAGGAGACTTTATTCTCTGAGTGTAAGTCTTGGTGAAGACTGAGTGGTAGGGATTTTGTGCTTGAGTTGTAGGAGTGGGATCACTCTGAGTTGTAGGAACCTGTTTGGGGTTCTGAGTTGTAAGATCTGAGGATCTGAGAAAAAGTGGAGAAGTTAGGCCGAATCTAGTACACTACTAGATAGACGAAGGGGGAAAGTGGATGTACCCAGACCTTAGGGAACCACTATAAAAATCTGTGTGTACTCTGTGTGTGATTAATTCTGTGATTGCTGTATTATCTGTGCTGAATTGCTGTAGAGAATTGCAAATACAGGTCTTATTATTCAGTGTTTCTGCCTGTAATTTTAAAAAAGATTAAGTTCACCTATTCACCCCCCCTCTAGGTGATTATGTACTATTTCTTTCACTTCCTAGCCTTGGTCAATTCGGCCCGGTCGCTAGAAAAGGTCGTGAAGAAAGTACAAGAGAAGAAGGACCCAGGGGAAATTAAGTCGGAATTCAAAGTGCCAAATGCAAAGTCGGGTTTTCACAGATGGAACAAGAAGCCGAAGACTTCGAGCTCAGCCCCTTCGTCTGGTGCGGCGGGGGCAACCACAAGTCGAGTCCCAGGAGCATGCTATAACTGCGAAAAGATGGGGAATTTTGCTCGTGAGTGTTGGAGCGGACGTGCAAAGTCCGAGAGGAAGCCTGGAGCATCTTATGAAGATAAAGGGAAGGCAATGGAGTCAACCGCGTCCCACCATGCTCCAGCCCAGCCGAGAGTTTATAACCTTGGTCTGCAAGAGGCCATAAAACAAGCTGACGTGGTGACAAGTATGAGTTAAATTATAACAGTTTAACTTTATGTAGTTGTTACCTTTTTATATGTTAGCTTATATATGTTGGTGCTACGCTTTGTGTTGATTTTCGATTATCCGGCGAGAGCCCTATTTGATACGGGAGCTTCACATTCCTTCTTGTATGAAAGATTCGTATCGCGCATCGGGGTCCCTTCCTCGATGGCAAAAGACAAGTTGGATGTGTTGTTGACCAATGGGTGCTCAATGCGCGCGGATAGAGTCTGCGAGGTAAAGATACAGATTGTGGATCAGGAGTTTGTCTTGCAAGCATCGGTACTGCCGTTAGCGGTTTGGTATGGACTGGCTCTCTGAGCAGCTAGCATGCATTGATTGCAACCGAAAGGAGGTTAAGTTGGGACTGAATACTGATTGGGAGACTACGTTTGCATGCATGAGGGGGTCGGGTAAGATTTATATGTCGGCCCTTCAGGTGATCAAGGCAGTTCGGTCTGGGGCAGAGCTGTTTGTCACATTAGTGCAGACTTCAACGCCTAAGCCAAGTCTGGGCAGTATTCCAGTTGTTTCCGAGTATCCTGATGTGTTTCTAGATGATCTCTTAGGAGCCCCTCCTCAGCAGGAGATTGATTTTACTATTGAGTTGGTGCCGGGTGCAAAACCGGTGTCACGCTCTCCGTATCGGATAACGCCAAGAGAGATGACAGAGTTGAAGGTGCAACTGCAAGAGTTGTTGGAACAAGGGTATATGCATCCAATTTCGTCGCCTTGGAGCACACCGGTCCTCTTCGTTAAGAAGAAAGATGTGAGCTTGCGACTCTGTATTGACTATCGGGAGTTGAACAAGCTTACGAAGAAGAATAAGTATCTGATCCCAAGGATTGATGACCTATTTGATCCGTTGGTTGGGTCTACAGTATATTCGAATTTAGATCTGAAATCTGGTTACTACCAATTAAGGATAAGGGAAAGCGACATCCCAAAGACGGCGTTCAGCACGCGGTTTGGGCATTTCGAGTTCACGGTCATGCTGTTTGGGTTGACCAATGCGCCATCCGTGTTTATGGATCTGATGAACAAGATGTTCAGAGAGTACCTGGATCGTTTCATGATAGTATTTATCGATGATATCCTAGTGTACTCGCAGTGTGATGATGATCGCTACAAGCATCTGCATATGGTGTTGGAGACGTTGAGAAGTAATCAGTTGTGTTGGGTACATTGGTTTAAATGTACCTGATTTGAAGAAGCCTCACCCAACTCAATGATATACATCAAAATGTATTTGATGTATTTTGAGTTTACTTGTGCAGGTTAAGTATTTGCAGGAAAGATGTAAAAGTTTCTAAGTCCATGTGTCGACACCCAGAGGGAAAGTGTCGACACTTAAGAAGACTTGTGTCGACACCCAGAGGGAAAGTGTTGACACTTAAGAAGACTTGTGTCGACACCCAGGCAAGCAGTGTCGACACTTGGAGTCATTGTGTCGACACCAGGGATGCAGAGTTGACACCAGACAGAAAGTGTCGACACAAGGAGCTGTGTCGACACTCAATGAAGAGAAGGCCAGTGAAGCAGTGTCGACACTTAGCAGTTGTGTCGACACCCAGTGAAACTGTGTCTACATCAGAAAGTGTCGACACTTGGAGGCTGTGTCGACACTCAGCAAAAGTCAGCAGAGACTAAGTATAAGTGTCGACACAAGAAAGATGTGTCGACACTCAGCTGAAGACTCAACACTTGAAGAAAGTGTCGACACCCAGAACAATGTGTCGACACACTGCAGAAGAGTCAACACTTGAAGAAAGTGTCGACACAAGAAAGAATGTGTCGACACTTAGCTGAATACTCAACACTTGAAGGAAGTGTCGACACAAGGAGCTGTGTCGACACTTAGCAAAGTTCAACAAAATATTCTAAGTACAAGTGTCAACACAAAGGAGATGTGTCGACACTCAGCAAAAGTCTCAACAGAAGAAGAATGTGTCGACACAAGGAGCTGTGTCGACACTCAGCAAGTATCAACACTAAAGACATGTGTCGACACCAAGAAGCAGTGTCGACACTGACAAGTTCAACACATGAAGATGTGTCGACACAAAGGAGTTGTGTCGACACTTACAAGAAGTCAACAAAGTGCTGAAGAACAAAGTGTTGTGTCGACACTCAATATCAGTGTCGACACATGAAGAAGAAGCAGTGTCGAGATATAAAATCTACAACACAAGGAGTTGTGTCGACACCTTGTAGGCTAGTGTTGACACTTAGACAACTTGTGTCGACACTTGGTCTATAAGTGTCGACACTTAAAGACAGACAGTCTCAACACTTACAGACAGTTACAGAATTTTCAAGAACTTACTGGATGACTTGACAGCTGCCTTTCCAGCCGGTCAACTGCACCTGTCAGAGTTGTCAGAAATCAGTTATGAACCGGACCAGCCGGTTACCATGAAGAAGGCCTATAAATAGGCTTATACTGTCTACAGAAACTGATTGATTTGATTGATCAAGTGATTGAAGTGATTGTCCAAGTTGTTCAAGTGATCAATATACAAAGAAGATCTAGCTATTCCTTGAAGAATCTAGTGAAGATCTAAGAAGTTGGAGAGAGAGAGCTCCATCCAATAAGTCAGCCATTGGAACCAGGCTGAGAAGAAGGGTTCAGATTTGTTCTGAATCTTAAGTAGCAGAGATCAAGGATCAACTGCAGAAGAGGTCAATCTTATTGTGTTCTACATTCAAGAAGCTTTGAAGAAAACCAAGTCAGATTGATTTCAGCTGAGTTCTTCCAAGAACTCATCAAGAAACTCACAACTCTTCTCTCTTTATTCTGAGTTGTTGAGTTACTATTTTTGTATTCAAATTATCTTGTAGGATCCTTAGGGATCTGATTTTTGTAAGCCTGTAATTATAAAGGCTGAGTGTAGGGCCTGTGTGCCTGAGTGTAGGAGAGTTGTATCTCTGAGTGTAGGCCTGTTGTGGCTGAGTGTAGGCCTTGGTGGCTGAGTGTAGGCTTTGTGAAGAAGCTGAGTTGTAGGGCCTTGGGCCTAAGTTGTGGGTTCTGAGTGTAAGATCTGAGGATCTGAGATAGTGGAGAAGTTTGGCCGAATCTAGTACACTGCTAGATAGGCGAAGGGGGAAAGTGGATGTACCCAAACCTTGGGGAACCACTATAAATCTGAGTGTCTACTGTGTGCTTGTGGAATTTTGTGATTGCTGATTGTGTGCTGTGATAAAGTAGTTATAATTCTGTGTTATAATCTGAATTCTGTCTAAAAAGTCAAAAAGATTCAAGTCACCTATTCACCCCCCTTTAGGTGTTTAGGTACAATATCTTTCAAGTGGTATCAAAGCGAGGTTACTCAAAAAAAAGGACATAACTGTCTGAGTAGATCCTGTTGGCAGATTCAGTCTAAGTTCAATTACAGAATCAAGAAACTCAAGAACCATGGGTTCCACTGAGAATCATAAGGAATTGGGATCCATGAAGCTACCCATATGTAGAAAAGAGATCTTTGGTATCTGGAAGGAAAGGGTGAGACTGTTTATGGAAGCCTCAGACCCTAGGATTTATATCACAGTGAAAGAAGGGCCATATGTGCCCATGAAGGTTTCAGTCTTAGATGCAAATCAGAGAACACCTAAGGATTTCTCTGAAATGACAAAGGATGAGATAGTTCTAGCCACTATGGATAAGAGGGCTCAAAACATCATTGTGAGTGCCATTGATGATGCTACTTTTCAGAATTTGATATACTGCAAGACATCCAAGGAAATGTGGGATACTCTTATTGTGTATATGGAGGGTTCTGAAGAAGTGAGCTAAGACAGAAAGTCCTTGCTAAACCAAGAATATGAAAGTTTTAGACAAGGTAAAGCTGATAGCATAACTGAATGCTATAAGAAGTTCTACATTATTGTGAATGAGCTCATGTCCTATGACAGAGAGTTCAGTAATTATGAACTCAATGATAAGTTTCTAAGGTCCCTAACAAAAGATTGGGACACCAAGATCTGTGCCATTAGGGAAATGACAAAGTTGGCAGAAATTCCTCCACCAACATTATTTGGAAAACTGCTGTCCTATGAGATGCAGTTGTTGGTGAGGAAAGAAGAGGAGAAATCAACAAGAAGTGAACATAAAGAAAGGACAGTGGCCTTTAAAACAGAAGCCCCCAGAAAGTACAGAAGTAAATCACCAACTCCACCACCAAAAGTACCTGAAACTGAGTCAGATGAGTCAGCAAGTAGAAAGTCTGAAAGCAGTGAAAGTGATGAGGACTTTGCTGCCTTCACAAGACATTTTCAGAAATTCTCAAAGAAGAAACAGTGGAGGACAAGACCATCTACTTCATAGGGTAAAGAAGACTATTATCAGAATAAAAATTCTTCAAAGAAAGACAGGAAAAAGACTAAGTCTAGCAAAGCAACTCTTTCAAAAATAGTATACTATTGCTGTAATAGACAAGGACATGTTATTGCAGACTGTCCAGAGAAAAGGAAGGAGTCTAATGACAAGAAAAAGACTCAATACAAGGGCAAGAAGGAAAAGTCTTTTGTTGCCAAAAAGGATAAGAGCCTGTCAGACATTTCTTCATCAGAAACTGAGTCAGATGCTGAAGCATATATATGACTGTTTGCTGAGGAAGAAGAAGAGGAGTTCATCCAGATCATGAACTCTATATATGAACAAGAGGACAGTCAATGCCAAGGACTAATGGCATTGACAGAAAGTGACAAAATCCTGGAGCAGCCAGGACCTAGTAAGGTACAACATTGTTCTTTAAGTTCAATTTCTTGTGCTAGTTCAGAATCAGATTCATCATCATCAAGTGATGAGAGTGCATCTGAGTCTGAAGAGGATATTCATCAATTGATAGATGAATATAAAGTTCTGTTGCAAGCTTATAAGAAGAGCAAGTCCCTAGCCAAAAGTCAGGCAAAGGAAATTGCTAATCTCAAAGTTGCTGCAACTGATTTTGAGAAGTTGTTTGATCAAAAGATTAATGAGATAGCCAGACTGAAGCACATAACTGTGATTCAGATGGGAACTATAACTTTTAAGAATGATCAAATCAAAAGTCTGGAGATTAATCTTCAGAAGGAGAGAGATTTGGTTGCTAGGTTTTCTAAACCAAAGTCAGTTCTACCCTTAATTGATGAATTTGTTCATCACAAAGGTAAAGCTGGACTGGGTTTTACTAAACCAGCAAGGACTGTTCAGTCCAAGTCCAAGTCCAAGTCCAAGGGCAAAGCCCCAACTCTCAACAAGCCAGCTGTAGATAAAACAGCTAAGACTGTACCTAAGCAAAGGTACAATAAGTTTGAGTGTTGGTGCTGTGGCAAGGTGGGCCACTTTGCAATGGGCTGTTGGCACAATGCTAGTGCCAAAGTGAGTAGCAAACTGCTTGTTGGAAAACCTGCAGGTAGCTTTGTTAGGAAGCAAACTAACCAGTACCAAGGACCCAATAATTCTTTGGGTTCTAAGGTTCACTAATCTGTTTTGCAGGTGAGTCCAAGTGGCCATGCCCCAATATGGTACTTGGACAGTGGATGTTCCAGACACATGACTGGAACAAGGGGTTTACTAAAGGACTACACACCCATCAAGGATGGTCCAAAAGTCACCTTTGGTGGTTCTGAAAAAGGAATCATCAAGGGTTTTGGTAACATATCTAACTCCTATATTACAATTACTCAAGTGGCCTATGTTAAAGGTTTGAAACATAACCTTATTAGTATAAGTCAATTGAGTGATGTAGGATATGACATCTCATTTGTGAAAGATGGTTGTCATATCAGGAGGTCAAATGATCAAGAGATCATTTTGACTGGTTATAGAAAAAGGAATGTCTACTGCCTAGACATTATGGTTGAGAACAATGGTTCTCCAGTGTGTCTTGTAGCTGATGAGAAAGTCTCTCATTGTGTCAAATGACACAAGAGGCTAGCTCATCTAAACTACAAGACAATTGGCAAACTCTTTAGCAAAGAGTTAGTGAGGAATGGTCCTCAAGTTAAGTGTATTAAAGATGGAATATGCTCAGCTTGTCAAAAGGACAAGCAGACTAGATCCACCTTTAGTAGCATTGAAAACAAAGATGCTGTGAGGTGCTTATACCTCTTGTATATGGATCTCTTTGGTCCAATGCCAGTTCACAGCCTAGGTAGGAAGGTCTATACCTTTGTAGTTGTAGATGACTACTCAAGGTTTTCCTGGGTGTTCTTCCTTAGACAGAAATCTGAAACACCCAGTGTCTTCTATAGCTTTGTTAAACAAATTCAGAATGAACTAAATAGTACAGTGGTCAAAATAAGAAGTGACCATGGTACTGAATTTCAGTCTGATAGCATGACAAATCTATGTGAAGAATTTGGGATATTTCAAGAGTTTTCTTCACCAAGAACACCTCAGCAAAATGACATTGCTGAGAGGAAGAATAGAACCTTGATTGAGGATGGTAGGACCCTATTAAGTGATACATCACTACCCGAATATTTCTGGGCTGAAGCAGTTAATACTGCATGCCATGTTATTAATAGGGCTACCATAACTAAAAGCCACAATAAGACCCCCTATGAGGTTGTAAAAGGCAGAAAACCAAACCTATCCTACTTCAGGATCTTTGGTTGTAAGTGCTTTATACTTAACAATGGAAAGTCTTACTTGACTAAGTTTGCTGCCAAGTCCCAAGAGGGAATTTTTGTTGGGTACAACAACAACAGTAAGGCTTATAGAGTCTACAACTTGTCTACTCAAGTTGTAGAAGAGTCTGTACATGTAGTATTTGATGAAACTAGACTTATTAACAATGAGTTGTCTAGTAGTGTATGCAGCTCCACATGTATAACTAAGAAGCTGGACAAGCTCACTATTGAAGAAGAACCTACTGCAAGACAACTGGCAGCAGATAGTGGCAGCTGTCCAGGGGGAGTACTACATGTACCTAATGCAGAAGAAGTACAAGGAGTACAACAAGATGAAGAAGTTGAAGAAGTTCAACCTGAAGCAAGGATGCCTCCAGCTAATAGGCATCTTAGAGATCATCCAGCAGAACAAATCATTGGTGATCCAAGACAAGGGGTACAAACAAGGAGCAGAAACCTGAATGCAGCACTCTACTCCAGTTTTCTATCCCAAGTTGAACCAAAGAAGTTTGAAGAAGCCATCCTAGACCCTCATTGGATTGAGGCAATGCAAGAAGAGCTGAATCAGTTCAAGAGGTGCAAGGTCTGGGAGCTTGTTGCTAAACCAAAAGACCACAATATAATTGGGACCAAGTGGATCTTTAGGAACAAAATGGATGAACATGGAGTCATCATTAAGAACAAAGCAAGATTGGTTGCTAAAGGATATAGGCAGGAAGAAGGTATTGACTTTGGTCAAACCTTTGCTCCAGTAGCCAGACTGGAAGCCATAAGGATGTTCCTGGCCTATGCAACCTTTCAAGGATTTAAAGTTTACCAAATGGATGTCAAGTCAGCATTTTTGAATGGTAATCTAAAAGAGGAAGTCTATGTGGAACATCCATCAGGTTTTGTTGATTCAACTCTATCTAATCATGTCTATAGACTTAGGAAAGCTTTATATGGGTTAAAGCAAGCCCCTAGGGCTTGGTATGAAACCCTGTCTAGTTTTCTCATTGAGAATAAGTTCACAAAGGGGAAAATAGACAAGACTCTATTCCTTAGGGAATCCAGAGGCAAAGTTATACTAGTCCAAATATATGTAGATGACATAATATTTGGGTCTACTGAAAGTAGTCTTTGCAAAAAGTTTGCAAAACTAATGCAAGGATAATTTGAGATGAGTAGTATGAGGGAACTTAAGTTCTTCTTGGGTCTCCAAGTTAGACAGACTGAGAATGGTTTATCCATATGCCAGTCTAAGTTCACCCTAGAACTCATAAGGAAGTATGGTATGGATTCATCCAGTACCATGAAGACTCCTATGGGGTCAAGTATGTCTCTTAGCAAGGATGATGCAGAGAAACCTGTAGATGAGTCTTTGTATAGAAGGATAGTTGGCTCCCTATTATATTTGACTGCAAGTAGACCAGATATCATGTATGCTACATGTGTCTGTGCAAGGTATCAAGCATGCCCTAAGGAATCTCATTTGACAGCAGTCAAAAGAATATTGAGATATCTAAAGGGCACTCCTTATCTAAGCCTTTGGTACCCTAGGAATGGAGATTTTGAACTAACAGGTTATTCAGATGCAGACTTTGCAGGATGCAAAGAAGACAGAAAAAGCACAACTGGAACCTGTCAATTCCTAGGTGGAAGACTGATTTCTTGGAGTAGCAAAAAGCAGACAAGTGTGGCTATCTCCACTACAGAATCAGAATATGTGGCTGCAGGAAGTTGCTGTGCTCAACTTCTATGGATACAACATCAGCTTGAGGACTATGAAATTCAGGTAAGTATAACTCCACTCTTTTGTGATTCTACAAGTGCTATATCAATTGCACATAATCCTATTTCCCATAGTAGAACCAAACATATTGAAATAAAATATCATTTTCTTAGAGAACATGTAGAAAAAGAAGATATTTTACTGGAATATGTTAATACTGATAATCAACTAGCTGATATGTATACTAAGCCCCTAGAAGAAACTAAGTTCAATAGGTTTAAAATTGAACTAGGTATGATAAACTTAGAATAAGTTTATAGAAATGGCTAAGTAAAAAGGTGTCGACACACAGAGGTATCTGTGTCGACACAGAAAATTGGTGTCGACACTTCAGGGAAAAGGTGTCGACACATCTAGGAAGTTGGTGTCGACACTTCAGAAAATTAGTGTCGACACATGATAAGTAGGTGTCGACACATCCAAGGTGGTGTCGACACTTAGTGTTTACTCAGAATTATCTAAGTAAAGTCTCGACTATATGTCGAGTTGAGTGGTGTCGACACATAGACAAGTGTCGACACATATAATCTATTGACTAAACTTATGTCGACACATAAGTGTCGAGACATTATAAGTCAGTGTCGACACTTATCGACAGTGTCAACACAATTTGAGTTAGCTTACCCGCCTTTTCATCTTCAAACCTAGAAAGGTATAAATAGGATTTTTCCATTGTCTGTCGACACGCTCACTGAAGTTTCGAGACCAAACAGTTATGTCGACACCTCTCTTCTCTCCAGTCAAATTCTTCAAACCCTAATGACACCAAAGCTCGAGGAGAACATCAATGAAGGGTATGAACTGGTGCACGACGCGTTTGGTGATGCAGACCCAGAAATCAAGAATGTGATAACCCTAGTTGCAGACTCGGGATTAGAATTCCTTGTTTCTGAGCCAACAAAAATCTGGAAGAAAGAAGTGTTAGAATTTCTGAATGGAGCCAAAGTAGATGACTCTGGACTCAAGATCAAGTCCAGGGTTCATGGTGAAAAGGTTAAGGTTTCACCAAAAAGTTTGAGGAAAGTCCTTCAGTTACCCAGAACTAAGGAAGAAGAAGAGGTTACTGCTTCCAGGACTAGAGATGCATTGGCATGGTGTGGTCTGGATTCTAAGATGAAAATTGGATCAGTGTTTAATAGAAAGGGCATGAACAACCAGGGGAAATTCCTTTCTGAAATTGTTGGCAAGGTAATCTTAAGTAAGCCAGGAGGGCATGATAGGGTATCAGCCCATATGTTCAGTATTATGACAAGGATAATCTTCACTTTGAAAACAGATTAGTCTGTTATAGTCTTTGAAAAGATCAAGGAAAGTCTGAAGAAACCCAACTTGGGTAGGATTTTAAGTTTATACCTAGCTGGTAGTTTACCAGAGGTTATGAGTCAGGCTGCTGGCACTAAGATCAATCATATGAGAAAGATGGACATGAGGATCTTCTCCAGATGGGACAGGGTTTTGTCTAAGGAGATGCCAACCCCTGAGAAAATAACTTCTGAGAAGGAAACTCCACTGAAGAAGAAGAAGAAGATAGCTCCAGTGGCTCAAGAGTCATCTAGCAGCTCTGATAGTGAAGAGCAAGTTGTCTTTACTCCAGAGGAGAATGTAGAAGGAAATGCTGGGAGGTCTCCAGCTCAACAAGATGCTGCAGTAAGACAGGGGGAGCTACCACCAGCTAGCCCCTTTCACCAGGATTCAGTCCAGGGGGAGCCTCTAGTTGTAGAAGAGCCAACTACACTGGAGAGTGAGCAAGCTACAAACATCATCCTTGAGGTAATCATTGAGCTTAATGCTTTAGATTTCCCTATAGAGGATAATGTATTGTCTGATTCCTTAAATTATGTTAATCAGCAAACTCAAGTTGATAGTCAAGTCCCAGATGTTGTCATGGAGGACACATCTGTTACAATTCAAGTTGTATCTGATCCAGTGGTAGATGAGCCAAGAGTTTCACCAGCTCATTCTCCACAAGAATTTACAATGGAAGATTTATTTCTTAATCTATATCAAGAAGACTTTGACAAGGAAACTGCTGCTGCTGAAGGGGAGAATGCTCCAGTTGAGGGGGAGCAAGTACAAATTCATGAAGAACCTGCAAGGCAAGAGCCTGAAAAGGCACCAGAAGTGCAGAAGGAGTTACCTCCAAGCCCTAAGGAGAGGGTAGACATTGCTAGCACATCAGCATCAGAAGATGAGGAAGCTGCTAAAGCTAAGAAAAGGAAGTTTCAAGTATTCAAGAGGAGGAGTCAGAATTACAAAAAGGCTCTATAAACTCTTGCTCCACAGCCTATATCTCAGCCAGCACTACAGCCCACTTCATCAGTAGACTACAGTGCACTGATGGTTGCTATGCAGCTCAAGCTTGATGAGCACAGAAAAGCTATTGAAACATATGTGGATGAGGGGCACAAATCTCTACAATTTGATCTGGCCCAGGATATTAAGTCTATAAGATTTGAAATGAATCTTAATAAGAAGGAGATGACTGACTGCTTTCACAAAGGAGGGAATGTAGTAGTCTATTTGGAAACTCATCAAGAAAAGATAAAAGCTCAAGTAGATGACATTGCACTGAAGCAGGGATATGTTCTGGAGAACCAGCTCAGAATGAATGATAACTTAACTGCTTCCCATAATGCAATAGTAACTGAGATGAAAAACATAGCTGCTGGACTGACTACTTCTACTGCTACTGCCAAGGCAGATTTTGATAAAGCACTGCAAGAGAGCTTAACTGCTGTTACAACTGCAATTCAAGTCTCTCAGAAGTTGATAACTGACAAACTCCAAAGGTTAAAACCTTTCTTTAAAGATGGAGTTAATTATTTGGATAATCAAGTGAGATTTCAGAAAGATGATGTCAGAGATCACATAAAAAGAGAAGTCATAAAGGGGGAGAGGGTTTTAGTCAAAGCCAGCTCTGATCATGCCAAGTGGATATCAAATTCTATCAGAGCAACTCTTGGTTATCCTCCTTTGTGTGATGATGACAATGTTGCAGAATCTGGAATTAACCCTGCATATCTTGGAGGTGAGCAACCTGAAGTAGCTCAAGTTATCTATCCTCCACCAAATTTTGATATGGTTCAAGCTGATATACAATCCATGTATAGCCAACCTTGGGGAAAGGATAATGTCATCATAGAGAAGGTAGTTCAGCCAATATCTGAAGCTATGCAAGAAGCTCTACAGAAAGAAGAAGAAACCAGATTGTCTAAAAAGAGGTTCAGGGAGCAAGCTGAACAAAGACCAGACTTTGAGCAGTGGAGCCCCACTTCAAGGAACATTATCTTAACTGCATGGAAAGCTGCAAAAGATAATATTCAAGACAGGAATAAATGGTTTTCTGAATTGGAATGGAGGAAACATGAGACAAGGCAAGAAGCCATAGTCCAATATAGAAGGAAGGCCAAGATGGGAAAGCTACCTCCTACTGCCCAGGAGCCTAACAAGTACTTTCCCAAGCCATATCACTACTTTGAGAGGCAAAAGATTAAAGCTGAAGAGCTAAAGAAGAAGGAGCTGAAAGGGAAAAAGCCTGCTGAAACTGAAGATGCTGATGCTTCTCTGCAAGCCAAGATACAATCTGGAAAAGGGATAGTGATCAAAGATGCTGATCAAAAATAGCATAGAATTTTCTTAAGTTTACTTTGTAATATTTTGATTGTTGAACACTTTGTAAACTTTTAGAAAAGGAATATAACAAGATATTAGAACAATGTGCTGTGTGATAAATTTGCTGTATGATAAATTTATTTCATAATTGTTTTGAGATAATGTCTATGTATACATGTTTGATTGATACATGTTTATGTTTGCCCTGTTATATAATCCTGCTTTACATCATTTTGTAATTTTATTATGAATGCTGTATATCATTGACTAAGGGTTATGACTTCTCCAAATAGGGAGAGATTGTTGGGTACATTGGTTTAAATGTACCTGATTTGAAGAAGCCTCACCCAACTCAATGATATACATCAAAATGTATTTGATGTGTTTTGAGTTTACTTGTGCAGTTTAAGTATTTGCAGGAAAGATGTAAAAGTTTCTAAGTCCATGTGTCGACACCCAGAGGGAAAGTGTCGACACTTAAGAAGACTTGTGTCGACACCCAGAGGGAAAGTGTCGACACTTAAGAAGACTTGTGTCGACACCCAGGCAAGCAGTGTCGACACTTGGAGTCATTGTGTCGACACCAGGGATGCAGAGTCGACACCAGACAGAAAGTGTCGACACAAGGAGCTGTGTCGACACTCAATGAAGAGAAGGCCAGTGAAGCAGTGTAGACACTTAGCAGTTGTGTCGACACCCAGTGAAATTGTGTCTACATCAGAAAGTGTCGACACTTGGAGGCTGTGTCGACACTCAGCAAAAGTCGGCAGAGACTAAGTATAAGTGTCGACACAAGAAAGATGTGTCGACACTCAGCTGAAGACTCAACACTTGAAGAAAGTGTCGACACCCAGAACAATGTGTCGACACACTGCAGAAGAGTCAACACTTGAAGAAAGTGTCGACACAAGAAAGAATGTGTCGACACTTAGCTGAAGACTCAACACTTGAAGAAAGTGTCGACACAAGGAGCTGTGTCGACACTTAGCAAAGTTCAACAAAATATTCTAAGTACAAGTGTCAACACAAAGGAGATGTGTCGACACTCAGCAAAAGTCTCAACAGAAGAAGAATGTGTCGACACAAGGAGCTGTGTCGACACTCAGCAAGTATCAACACTAAAGACATGTGTCGACACCAAGAAGTAGTGTCGACACTGACAAGTTCAACACATGAAGATGTGTCGACATAAAGGAGTTGTGTCGACACTTACAAGAAGTCAACAAAGTGCTAAAGAACAAAGTGTTGTGTCGACACTCAATATCAGTGTCGACACATGAAGAAGAAGTAGTGTCGAGATATAAAATCTACAACACAAGGAGTTGTGTCGACACCTTGTAGGCTAGTGTTGACACTTAGACAACTTGTGTCGACACTTGGTCTATAAGTGTCGACACTTAAAGACAGACAGTCTCGACACTTACAGACAGTTACAGAATTTTCAAGAAACGACTGGATGACTTGACAGCTGCCTTTCCAGCCGGTCAACTGCACCTGTCAGAGTTGTCAGAAATCAGTTATGAACCGGACCAGCCGGTTACCATGAAGAAGGCCTATAAATAGGCTTATACTGTCTACAGAAACTGATTGATTTGATTGATCAAGTGATTGTCCAAGTTGTTCAAGTGATCAATATACAAAGAAGATCTAGCTATTCCTTGAAAAATCTAGTGAAGATCTAAGAAGTTGGAGAGAGAGCTCCATCCAAGAAGTCAGCCATTGGAACCAGGTTGAGAAGAAGGGTTCAGATTTGTTCTGAATCTTAAGTAGCAGAGATCAAGGATCAACTGCAGAAGAGGTCAATCTTATTGTGTTCTACATTCAAGAAGCTTTGAAGAAAGCCAAGTCAGATTGATTTCAGCTGAGTTCTTCCAAGAACTCATCAAGAAACTCACAACTCTTCTCTCTTTATTCTGAGTTGTTGAGTTACTATTTTTGTATTCAAATTATCTTGTAGGATCCTTAGGGATCTGAGTTTTGTAAGCCTGTAATTATAAAGGCTGAGTGTAGGGCCTGTGTGCCTGAGTGTAGGAGAGTTGTATCTCTGAGTGTAGGCCTGTTGTGGCTGAGTGTAGGCCTTGGTGGCTGAGTGTAGGCCTTGGTGGCTGAGTGTAGGCTTTGTGAAGAAGCTGAGTTGTAGGGCCTTGGGCCTGAGTTGTAGGAACCTGTGTTGTGAGTTCTGAGTGTAAGATCTGAGGATCTGAGATAGTGGAGAAGTTTGGCCGAATCTAGTACACTGCTAGATAGGAGAAGGGGGAAAGTGGATGTACCCAAACCTTGGGGAACCACTATAAATCTGAGTGTCTACTGTGTGCTTGTGGAATTCTGTGATTGCTGATTGTGTGCTGTGATAAAGTAGTTATAATTCTGTGTTATAATCTGAATTCTGTCTAAAAAGTCAAAAAGATTCAAGTCACCTATTCACCCCCCCTCTAGGTGTTTAGGTACAATATCTTTCAAGTTGTATGCTAAGTTCTCCAAGTGTGAGTTTTGGTTATCCTCGGTAGCGTTCCTTGGTCATGTTGTTAGTGGAGAATGCATAACGGTGGATCCGACGATGATAGTGGCGATACGGGAGTGGCCTGTATTGACTACAGTGGCAGAAGTCCGGAGCTTTCTGGGGCTTGCCGGCTAGTACAAATGCTTCATAGAGCACTTCTCGCGGATAGCGCTACCACTCATGATGTTGACAAGGAAGGATCAAAAGTTTGTGTGGTCGTTGGAGTACGAGCAGGCTTTTGAAGAATTGAACAGGCGGTTGACCACGACACCTATTTTATGTTCGTCGAGTGGTACCGAAGGGTTCGAGATCTATAGCGATGCTTCAGACAGTGGTTTGGGTTGTGTTCTGCTACAGCATGAGAGTGTGATAGCTTATGTTTCATGACAGTTGAAAGTTCACGAGAGGAATTATCCGGTTCACGACTTAGAGTTAGCGGCCGTAATATTTGCTCTAAAGGTGTGGAGGCACTACTTGTACGGTGTGAAGGTCGATATCTACACCGATCATAAGAGCCTGATGTACCTGTTAGATTAGAAGGACCTGAACATGAGGCAACAGAGGTGGATGGAGTTCCTAGGGGACTACACCTTCGAGATACATTATGTGCCTGGGAAAGGAAATGTAGTGGCGGATGCGTTGATTCACAGGGTTCCTGCGCGAGCTAGTTGGTTGTCGGTACATGATGAGAGTTTGGTTTGTGATTTGGAGGCGCTAGAGATATCTTGTGTCGACAAGAAGGCTAGTGCCGAGGCGAAATTGTATTGGAGAGAGGTGCAGTATGACCTAGCTAATAGAGTTTGGCGGGCTTTGGTTCAGGATAACAACATGAAGCAGATCTTAGATGAATCTTTGGATGAGTCAAATTCCCAATTTGCTGTTGAGGACGGACTGCTATGGAGGGACGGTCGTCTATGCATTCCTACTGCGGATAGTGTTCGGGAGGAGTTGATGTACGAGGCTCATCATACCAATTACTCAATCCACCCGGTGAGCACAAAGATGTATAAAGACATGAAGAAGTTGTTCTGGTGGCCAGGACTAAAGAAGGATGTAGCACTTTATGTGGCCAAGTGCCAGACGTGTGCCTTGGTGAAGGCGGAGTGCCAGAAGCCCGAAGGTTTCTTGAAGTCCCTACCTATCCCGGAGTAGAAATACGACGACATTTCTATGGATTTTGTGCATGGTTTGCTAAAGTCGTAGAGGAGAAACGATGCCATCTGGGTGGTCGTGGATAGATTGACAAAGGTGTCGCATTTCATCCCGAACAGGAAGGAAGATCCGGTGGAAAAGTTAGCCAAACTCTATGTGGATAATATTGTATGATTGCATGGTGTGCCCCGCAGTATTGTTAGTGACCAAGATGGACGCTTCACGTCGAAGGACTGGAGGCTGGTGCATAGTCTGTTGGGAACTAAGCTAAGTTTCAGCACAGCCTTTCATCCACAGACTGATGGTCAGACTGAGAGGGTCAACAGGACGATGGAGGACATGCTTTGCATGTGCGTCTTGGATTTCGAAAAGCAGTGGGAAGATCACCTATACATGGTGGAGTTTGCATATAACAACAGCTATCAAGCGAGTATTAGAATGACGCCTTTCGAGGCCTTGTATTTGAGAAAATGTCGCACGTCGTTGGCTTGGTTGGAGACAGGCGAGTCGAAGTTATACAAACGTCAAGCGGTGGAAGACACCACTTCAATGATACGTATAGTTCAGGAAAGGTTGAAGATCGCTCAGGACAAGCAGGCAAAATACTAGAACGCCAAGCATAGGAACGTGGAGTTCGGTGTTGGCGACTGGTTGTATTTGGAAATCAAGCCGTTCAAGGGTGTCTCGCAGGTTCGACGCTTGAAGAAGCTGAGTCCAAGATACCTTGGACCGTTTGAAATCCTGGAGCGTGTTGGCGAAGCAGCGTATCGATTGAAGCTGTCAGTGGAGTTGAGTGGGCTACATGATGTGTTCCACGTATCGGTGTTGCGGAAGGCGGTGTAAGAGCCTTCACAGGTCGTTGTGGTTGATCAAGTGCCGGTTGAATACTGGTTGACGACAAAGGTCAAGCCAGTACACATTGAAGACTTTGAGGTTAAACGACTCTGCAACAAGGAAATCCGAATGGTTAAAGTCCATTGGGATAACTGCGGACGTGAGGAGTTTTCTTGGGAGTGAGAGCAGACGATGTTGGAAGAATACCCCGAGTTATTCCACTCAGGTAACATTTAAATTTTGTGTACCTTTTTCATAATTTCAGGACGAAATTCTTTAGGGGGGGTGGGGAGATTTGTAACGTCCTGAAAATCGTAATCGAACTGGTCGTGTCCAAGAGAATTTTGGTGTCTGTATATGGGTACTCGGCCTGGGACACGGGCGTGTCCAAGGCCGTGTAGTTCTCTGTGTTGGCTGGCGGTGTCCAGAGAAGGACACAATAGGAAACACGATAGCGTAACACAGGCGTGTCATCCCAAAGACGGTGTTCAGCATGCGGTTTGGGCTTTTCGAGTTCACGGTCATGCCGTTTGGGTTGACCAATGCGCCATCCATGTTTATGGATCTGATGTACATGATGTTCAGAGAGTACCTGGATTGTTTCGTGATAGTATTTATCGACGATATCCTAGTGTACTCGCAGTGTGAGGATGATCAGTACAAGCATCTGCATATGGTGTTGGAGACGTTGAGAAGTAATCAGTTGTATGTTAAGTTCTCCAAGTGTGAGTTCTGGCTATCCTTGGTAGTGTTCCTTGGTCATGTTGTTAGTGGAGAAGGCATAGCGGTGGATCCGACGATGATAGTGGCGATACGGGAGTGGCCTGTATTGATTACAGTGGCGGAAGTCCGGAGCTTTCTGGGGCTTGCCGGCTACTACAGGCGCTTCGTAGAGAACTTCTCGCAGATAGTGCTACCACTCACGACGTTGACAAGGAAGGATCAAAAGTTTGTGTGGTCGCTGGAGTGCGAGCAGGCTTTTGAAGAATTGAAGAGGCGGTTGACCACGACGCCTATTTTATGTTTACCGAGTGGGACCGAAGGGTTTGAGATTAATAGCGATGCTTCAGGCAGTGGTTTGGGCTGTGTTCTGCTACAGCATGGGAGTGTGATAGCTTATGGTTCACGACAGTTGAAAGTTCACGAGAGGAATTATCCGGTTCACGACTTAGAGTTAGCGGCCATAATATTTTCTCTAAAGCTATGGAGGCACTACTTGTACGGTGTGAAGGTCGATATCTACACCGATCATAAGAGCCTGAAGTACCTGTTAGATCAGAAGGACCTGAACATGAGGCAGCAGAGGTGAATGGAGTTCCTAGGGGACTACACCTTCGAGATACATTATGTACCTGGGAAAGAAAATGCAGTGGCAGATGCGTTGAGTCGCAGGGTTCCTGCACGAGCTAGCTGTTTGTCGGTACATGATGAGAGTTTGGTCCGTGATTTGGAGGCGCTAAAGATATCTTGTGTCGACAAGCAGGCTAGGGCCGAGGCGAAATTATATTGGACAGAGGTGCAGTATGACCTAGCTAATAGAGTTCGGCGGGCTTTGGTTCAGGATAGCAACATGAAGCAGATCTTAGATGAATCTTTGGATGGGTCAAATTCCCAATTTGCTGTTGAGGACAGACTACTATGGAGGGACGGTCGCCTATGCGTTCCTACTGTGGATAGTCTTCGGGAGGAGTTGATGTACGAGGCTCATCATATAAAGTACTCAATCCACCCGGGGAGCACGAAGATGTATAAAGACATGAAGAAGTTGTTCTGGTGGCCAGGACTAAAGAAGGATGTAGCACTTTATGTGGCCAAGTGCCAGACGTGTGCCTTGGTGAAGGCAGAGTGCCAGAAGCCCGGAGGTTTCTTGAAGTCCCTACCTATCCCGGAGTGGAAATTCGACGACATTTCTATAGATTTTGTGCATGGTTTGCCAAAGTCCCAGAGGGGAAACGACGCCATCTGGGTGGTCGTGGATAGATTGACAAAGGTGTCGCATTTCATCCCGAACAGGAAGGAAGATCCAGTGGAAAAGTTAGCCAAACTCTATGTGGATAATATTGTATGATTGCATGGTGTGCCCCGCAGTATTGTTAGTGACCGAGATGGACGCTTCACGTTGAAGGACTGGAGGCTGGTGCATAGTATGTTGGGAACTAAGCTGAGTTTCAACACAGCCTTTCATCCACAGACAGATGGTCAGACCGAGAGGGTCAATAGGACGATGGAGGACATGCTTCGCATGTGCGTCTTGGATTTCGAAAAGCAGTGGGAAGATCACCTATACATGGTGGAGTTTGCATATAACAACAGCTATCAAGCGAGTATTAGAATGGCGCCTTTCGAGGCCTTGTATGGGAGAAAATGTCGCACGCTGTTGGCTTGGTTGGAGACAGGCGAGTCGAAACTATACAAATGTCAAGCGATGGAAGACGCCACTTCAATGATACGTGCAGTTTAGGAAAGGTTGAAGATCGCTCAGGACAGGCATACAAAATACTATAACGCCAAGCATAGAAATGTGGAGTTTGGTGTTGGCGACTGGGTGTATTTGAAAATCAAGCCGTTCAAGGGTGTCTCGCGGGTTCGACGCTTGAAGAAGCTGAGTCCGAGATACCTTGGACCGTTTGAAATCCTGGAGCGTGTTGGCGAAGCAGCGTATCGATTGAAGCTGTTAGTGGAGCTGAGTGGGCTACATGATGTGCTCCATGTATCGGTGTTGCGGAAGGCAGTGCAAGAGCCTTCGCAGGTCGTTGCGGTCGATCAAGTGCCAGTTGAATACGGGTTGACGACAAAGGTCAAGCCAGTACTCATTGAAGACTTTGAGGTTAAACGACTCCACAACAAGGAAATCCGAATGGTTAAAGTCCGTTGGGATAACTGCGGACGTGAGGAGTTTTCTTGGGAGCGAGAGCAGACGATGTTGGAAGAATACCCCGAGTTATTCCACTCAAGTAACATTTAAATTTTGTGCACCTTTTTCATAATTTCGGGACAAAATTCTTTAAGGGGGGGAGATTTGTAATGCCCCAAAAATCGTAATCAAACTGGTCGTGTCCAAGAGAATTTTTGGTGTCTGTATAGGGGTACACGACTTGGGACACGGTCGTGTCCAAGGCCGTGTGGTTCTCTGTGTTGGCCGATAGTGTCCAGAGAAGGACACGACAGGAAACACGACAACATGACATGGGAGTGTCAACTGACACGGGCGTGTGCATACCCGTGTCACCACCCATGTTCCCAAGAGTCGTGTCGGTTGGTGTGGCGTTTTTCTGTGACACAGCCCTAGGTCACGGGCGTGTCAGGACACGACACGGGCGTGTCAGGTTGAGACATAGAAAATTCGAGGAAGGGCTCTTTAGCTTGCTCCGACAGAGTGGGGTATGGTAGCTGCGAGACCTGCTCAACCTGGATGTAGGTCCAGCCGAGACTATGTTCTACTGACCAAGTGCAGTTGCCTCAATAGAAATGTTTTCCCCAGAAGTAATGAGAAAGATGGAATCTTTCTCATTAGATCGGCGAAGATGCCTGACCAAGTAAGTCGGGTTTAGATCTTTGGTCAATCAATCCGCTAAGCCATTGCTTTCTATCTCTTTCGAACTTGGCCGATGAACAATTCACCTCGATTCTGAAGAATCAAGGACTGAATCGTCAATGGAGAAAGAGCAGCGAGAGCGGGTTATCGCCGACTTTGTGTACGTTGGAGGTAGCGCATATATGTAGCAGCCTCTTCCAATCCACGAGTGGAGTCTGGATCCAAGCTCAGGCTATCTGGAGGGGGCCAACCTTAGTGAGCAGCTTATCTAACCTATTAAGATACAGAGGTCTTGCTCATGGATTCAGACACAGATGGTGTGTCTCGACCTGTGTCCTTTTCTGGGCTCGACAATCATGTCTGGATCAAGGTACACGGCCTGGGACACGGCCGTGTGCAAGGCCGTGTTCGGCCCAGGTTTGAGGATTTTGGGGCGGATCTGAGCCGTTCGTTTTCTTTAATTAAGATTTGATGACCCAGATGTGTTCCTGCTCTGTTAAGGTCGGGAATGGAGGTTGTATTCCTCATTTGCTCTTTAACATTCTCTTTCTAAGAAGTTTGAGAGAGGAGAGAGCAAGGAGGAAGGAAGAGGAGGATTCCGGCCACCGGAGGAGCATCAGAGCACCGATTCGAGAACCGAGACCGGATACGCGGAGGAAATTTCATTGCAAAGTCTTCTATCCATATATTTTTTCCATGGCGCAAAAGCGTACTGTTGGAACCCCAGTTATGATTTGGGCAAGGATCACTATTAGGTTTTCTTAGATTGACCCAAAATGTATAGTCATGGGTCATAGGTTTATTTCCAGATGTGCCTCAGAAGAATTCCAAGAAATGCAGTTCAGTCAGAAAATCATGTCGACGATCGTCGAACTCAGTTCGACAAACGGCAAACTCAGGTTGACGAATTATGAGTTGCTTCTGTGAACTCAGGTCGACGAACTCTGGTCTCAAGCAAGAAGTTCAGCTCGACGAATTCCAGCTGAGCTCGACAAACTCCGAGCTCAGGTCGACGATCGCTAAACTCAAAGATCAACAAAGGAACCAGACTGTGTCGACACATAGAAGAATTGTGTTGACACATAGAATGTATGTCGATACCAACTGTGTCGACACCTGAAGCCAATTGTGTCGACACACAGGGCTTATGTCGACACACTCAAGACAGCTCGACGAACTCCAAGTTCAGGTCGACGAATTATGCGCAATCAATTACAGTTGGCAGAATTAATTGAGGATTAATTGCAGTCAACATTCCCAGTGATAATAGCCGTTCAAACGGACAATTACAGAAGAATTAAGTCAGGATCAATTCCCAAAGCATCTTTTACTCTCGCGAATGTTTCTTCCGCCATCAAGACTAAGGAATTCAAATGTCCAAACATGTACAGAGATAACAAGAAACACAGACAGGAAGAAACACAGTGATAGGAAAGTGACAACTAGTGACAGACAGTGATCAACAAGTAGAACACTCAGGCCAATATCATCAAAGCAACTAGAAGCCCTAGAGCAGAGAAGTGACATCAATCTAAAGAAGAAGAACATCCATTCATATCAAGAGTCTTGTTCTTCCTTATACTCTCCAGGATACTTCAAGGACAATAAATACCTATCAGTCAAGAAGTTCCTGAATCTCTGCTAGTCAAGGCTGCAAGCTTGAAGGCCTATCACCCTGCAGTAAGGCTTCCATATTTCCCTGAACTATTCAATATCTCAGGGGGAGCAATTTGCTACCATCAATAATCGATAAGTCTTCTCTCTGATTGTTGACAGAGAAGACATAATCAACTCTCTCACCCCCACCGTGTAAAGAGTTGTCATCTCCCTTCAAAAGTGATTCTTGGTTACAAGTCACATGACCAAAAGACTTGAGGTTTGGTTTTTGAGCACCTGATCAAAAGCTCATTGGTGTCAGGCACCAGATCAAAAATCTGAGTGGATTCCTACCAGGGTGGTAGAAGAGTGGATGTACGTAGGTTGGGGAACCACTATACATCCTTGTGTCTTCTGTGTTGCTTGATCTTCTTGCTTCATTTTTGTGCTGTGATTTTCTTTATTGAAGCATATAACTCTAATTAGTTGTAGTTAAGATCTATCCCCATAACTTTCACGTACTACAAGGGTAACGATTCTCTACTTGAGCATGCGAAGCTCTCCTTCTTTTGCATAAGGAAACCCGCTCCCGCGAGTGTGCGGTGAGTGTGCGATGTTCCTTGTGGTTGACGGGAATAGTCCCCCTTGTGTTGCATATAGAGTCCGAAATTAGAGTATGGACATAGTTATTGTGTGTGAAGCCTACTCGGACGTGTTGGTCTGGATCGGTGATGTTGTATTTTGTATGGTTTGCCGGAGAAGACTCTGTGCTTTGTGTTTTCGGGTTTCTACGCTGTAGATTGCAGCAGGGATCCTTGGGGATTATCTCCAAGGCGCACCCGGAAAACTGAGCGGAAACATAGTTCTGCTAACTTGGTGGACGGGGAGCCAACCTTGTATATAACTGGGTTATGTGATGATTGGAATTGTGGAGGGATCTGAGAGAAGCTTGGATCGTGCGTACGTCTTAAGGTGACTACGTGGTATGAGCAACGGGCAAGTGGAATCAGACCTAGGCTATGTGGTTCGGTGCGAGAGACCCAAAGAGGGACTGGCCGTTGGCATAGTTGGGAGCCTTAGACGGTGGTCAGAAAGGCTAAAATGCTCACGATGTTGCCATCCCGGGATGGTGGTGAAGCCACGAAATTGACCAGATTCACCGATAATGTGCCCTGAGTGCACGGGGTGTTTGGCCGTGCGAGCCTACACCCGTGGCGAAGTATGTTTGTACTTTATTATTAGCTGGGTTAATGAAATGCAGGGAAGGAGCACCGCCATTGATGGCATGCCCCCTCCTCCACCATTTGCAGACGATGCTGACGATGCTGATGATGATCCGGTTGATAAGGCAATACAACTCAAGGACTTGAGGCGACACGATGACGCTAACGGAAGGATACACTACAACTTCCGCCCGCGACGTGCTACAACCACTGCAAAAAATTAGCCTAATTTATTTCATTTTCTTGAACTCTATTTATATTTGGAATATAAAATTATCCTATATTTACGTGATAATTTCATATTCATTGCATGTTTTGTTATTTTTAATTTTGAACAATTTTAATGTTGGTGTGCATTTAGCCATTCCGATGGATGAGAGTACATCTCCATCATGAATGGTTAAGGCTTGTTCGTAACTCCTATATAAGGAGGCTTTCTTATGAGATAATTAGACAAAGATTTAACCCTAATCTCTCCTTGAGAATTTCGGCCAAGAGGAGTCCTCTCCAAGCCGCCCCCCTTGCTTGTGGTGTGAAGCCGCCGCCCCCTTGCTCCCTCCATCCGTTCGGTGCGACTCCGGTGCGGCTTCCTTCGGTGCGACTCCTTGAAAGAAGGTTGCAAACCCCTCGGTGTGACGCCGGTGGATCCGTGGAGAGAGTGATTCTCCCACAGTTATCTTGTGTGAAAAAAAGCTTTCCGGTTGGGTAATCTCTTCCCTCTCCCTTGTGTGATTCTCTTCTTTAGTTGTGATTCTCTTCTTGGCCTATAGCCTTGGTCTTGCTCTCAAAAAGGAGTGACAGCCTTTGTGTTTTCTTGGGGAATATTCCGACTCAAATTTCCGATCGTTGTTTTCGAGTCGACCATTCCTCCTTTGTTATTTGTGTTGCGTTCTTGCGACGAGAAACTATTGTGGGCAATAGGTGTTGTGTAGGTGCGGTAGACCTACGACGTGTAGTGCGTAGATAGAGCATTAGCTTCGTGGAGGTCTCCGATTCCGGACACCCCTACATCAATTTGGTATCAGAGGCGGTCGTATCAATTTCCTAATTGAAACGTCCTCGCTTGAGTCTTGTCGGCACGCACAATACAAACCACAAAAAAAAACAAAAAAAAACATTTTTACTGGTCTGCCAATAGCGCTCTAAAATATGTATTTTTCAGCGAAATTTCAAAAAAAAACTTTTTTAACGATCTACGTGTTATTCACGTTGGGAATCTATAAAAATATCTTATTTCCAGTATAGCTACAGCCCTAGGAAAAATCATATTTCCAAAATTTTCTAAACCTGAATGCGCACTAGGCTCTGATCGGAATAATCGACTCCGTCTACGTCTAGGATGGCTGCGAATGAGCGTGGGTATCCCAACACCAAGGCCATAACAGGGCTGCGTAACGAAATAACGGAGCTTAGGGACATGTTAACACAGATCCTACAAAATCAAGCTAGGCCACCCCCGCCACCAGTTAATGTTGACCGGCCCAACCGACACCAACATAATTCTGATTCGGATTCTGATGGGGACTCCCCACGGGTGCCCCCTAGAGGGCACCGCCCCGAGCGAGACTTTGATATTACTAGGGCCATTAAGATAAGTGCCCCCACTTATGATGGCATGGGAGATCCCCAAATCTTCCTGAACTGGACTGTGGACATGGAGTGTTACTTCGAGTGACACAACCTGACGGATCCCCAAAAGGTCCAAGTTGCCCGGATGAAGTTAACAGGTCGTGCAAAGACGTTTTGGCTGAATGATGAGCGAAGGTTAGGAACCAGACACGGAGCCCCCCTTATAGGTTGGCCAGTAATGAAAAACCTGTTGACCGATCAGTACATTCCCGTGTACCATCGGACACAGATGTTCGATGAGCTTGCCACTCTGCGGCAGGGCTCAAACTCGGTAGCTGAATATATGGGTGAACTTAAGGACTGTATGGTGCGATGTGACCTTAGGGAGATCCCCGAAGTCACTTTATCTCGAGTTCGAAAGGGGCTTCACCCCGATATCCAAAGGAAGCTCTTGCGATATGGGCATACAGACTTGAACATGACTTTCAATGCCGCCTTGGACATTGAAAAACACCTATCCTCTAAGGCTCACTCCCGTTACGCTCATGCGAAGAACAAGTCCACCACTGGGGCATCTTCTTCCACATACCCTGATAAGGGAAAGTTCAAATCCACCGAGTCGAAGTAAATCGTGATCACCGCTAGGAACACCAAGAACCCTGCGAGTGAGCGTGTCCCTATAGGGAAGGTTAGCAAGGATAACACCACTTGTTACTCTTGCGGCATTCAAGACCACTATGCCTACGAATGCCCAACAAAGACGAAAACCCTAGCCTTATTAGAGCCAACTACCGACCCTGACGATTATGTATACAAGGCCGCAGAGGAGAGTGACCCCGAAGGAGTCCTTAGTGACTTATAGGACGATCACCCCCTTATGGTGATGCGTTGTATCTTGACCACTCCTCGTCCATTAGATGAATGGAAGAGGACGAGCATATTTTCTCTGATTTTTAAGAGTGGCGAGAAGCTTTGCAAGATGATTGTTGATAGTGGTAGCTGCGTGAATGTCGTATCTGAGAACGCCGTTACACGTATGTCCTTGATCACGGAACCACACCCGACCCCATATCAGGTCGCTTGGATCAACAAGATCTCTGTACCCGTTACCAAGCGCTGCCTGGTCCCACTCTCAATCAAATCCTACATTGATGAGGTGTGGTGTGATGTCCTTCTGATGGACGCTTGTCATGTGTTGTTAGGCCGCCCTTGGCTATACGACCGTGATGTTACACATTTTGGTAGAGACAACACTTATGAATTCAAATTCAATGGCAAAACCATCACTTTGAAGCCGACCATCCCAAAGGAGCCCGTAGTCTTGGCAAAGGACACCACTATTCCGGTAGAACGAAAAACGTTGAATCTAGTTGGTAGGAAAGAGTTTGAGAGAGATCCGTTCTTTGATGGAATTATGTATGCGCTAGTCCTCCTAAGTGCGAAGCCCAATTTTAGCATTTTGGATGAGTTACCTAGTGAGTTACGAGTACTGTTGGAGGAGTATAGGGACGTGTACCCGGATGAGTTGCCGCCCATGTTACCCCCGCTTAGGAATATCCAGCATGCGATAGATCTCATCCCGGGGTCTTCCTTGCCAAATCAGCCCCATTATCGACTCCACCCCGCAGCTCACCTGGAGTTGGAGTCCCAGATAGAGGGCTTGCTAGAGAAAATTTTATTAGGACTAGTATGAGTCCATGTGCTGTACCGACCCTACTTGCCCCCAAGAAGGATGGAACATGGAGGATGTGCGTTGATAGCCGGACTATCAACAAAATCACCATCAAGTATAGGTTCCCCATTCCCCGCCTAGATGATTTATTGGATGTCTTGTCTGGAGCCACCGTATTCTCCAAATTAGATCTTCGGAGTGGCTATCACCAGATTAGGATACGAGAGGGCGACGAGTGGAAGACGGCGTTTAGGTCGAAGGATGGTCTGTACGAATGGCTTGTGATGCCCTTTGGGTTATCCAATGCCCCTAGTACCTTCTCTCGGATGATGACATATGTCTTTCAGCCATTCATGGGGAAGTTCGTTGTCGTCTACTTTGACGATATTCTGATTTATAGCACCTCTACTACCGAGCACATCTCCCACATGAGAGTGATCCTTTCCACCCTGCGGAAGGAGACTTTATTTCTCAATCTTAAGAAATGCACTTTCTTTGTCTCGGAGGTAGAATTCTTAGGCTATATAGTCGGCTCTAAGGGTATACGAGTTGATCCGGGCAAGGTTCAGGTCATTAAGGACTGGCCCGTGCCAACCACCCTACGTGAGGTGCGTAGTTTCCATGGGTTAGCCACGTTTTATCGTCGTTTCATACGAGACTTCAGTAGTATTATGACACCTATCACAGACTGTATGAAGAAGGGAGAGTTTACGTGGACGAAGTCCGCCACCTATGCTTTTGAACGAATAAAGGAGCTTATGACTGAGGCACCTGTCTTACGTCTACCTGACTTTGCTAAAGTCTTTGAGCTCACATGTGATGCGTCTGGGGTAGGGATTGGAGGTGTCTTGAGCCAGGATGGCCATCCCGTTAGTTATTTTAGCGAGAAGTTGTCCGGACCTAAGCTGAACTATTCAAATTACGATAGGGAATTTGTTGGGTCCGGCGTTCCTTCACTTGACCCGTGGCGCTCTTCTACTTATTTAAGAAATTAAGTAGCACCCTTTCCAACAGTCCGGGCTTTTGGAACAGTCGGTTATGCGCTTGATCCTTCAATTGGTATCAGAGCAGGTTACGGGTTCAAGACCGGGGGAGCGCTATTAAATCCTGATTTTTCCCTTCTACCTGTGTGGGTCTGGCGGGTCAGGCAACCGTGGACATGTGGTAACCCCACCTCTGAGCCGTGCAACCGTGGACATGTGGTAACCCCACCTCTGAGCCGTGTGGGCCATGTGGTAACCCCACCTCTGAGTCATGTGGGCCATGTGGTAACTCCACCTCTGAGCCGACGGGTTGTGCTGGACGCCGGGGGGGGGGGGGATTGTTGGGTCCGGCGTTCCTTCACTTGACCCGTGGCGCTCTTCTACTTATTTAAGAAATTAAGTAGCACCCTTTCCAACAGTCCGGGCTTTTGGAACAGTCGGTTATGCGCTTGATCCTTCAGAATTTTATGCTGTAGTCCGATGTCTACACCATTGGAGGCACTATCTCCTCTCCAAGAAGTTTGTGATCCTCTCCGATCATGAGGCTTTACGTTTCATCAACAAGCAGCATAAGATCAGCCCACGACACGCTAAGTGGGTAGCTTTCTTACAAGGTTACACGTTTAATCTCAAGCACCTTAAGGGAGCTGATAACCGAGTCGCGGACGCCCTTAGTCGTCTTACTATTTTACTCACCTCTATGGAAGTACATGTTGTAGGATTTGAGCAGGTTAAGGATGAGTATGCCACGTGTCCTGACTTCCAGGACTTCTATTTATCTGCCCAGGATCGCTCCCCCATGACGATATTTGCCTATGTCATCAAGGACGGTTACCTGTTTAGGAACGGGAAGCTATGTATTCCGCAGTCATCGTTACGACTACATATCATATGAGAGTTGCATAGCGGAGGGTTGAGTGGCCACTTCGGTAGAGATAAGACCATTACGTTTGTCGAGGACAAATTCTATTGGCCAAAACTTAAGGTTATGGTGGGACAGGTAGTGAGTAGCTGCCACACGTGTCAGGTGTCTAATGGTAGTAAAACCAACGTAGGATTATATACACCCTTGCCTATTCCCTCCATGCCTTGGGTAGACGTTAGTATGGATTTTGTACTAGGCCTCCCCATTACCCTACGCCGTCACGACTCAGTTTTTGTCGTTGTGGATAGGTTTTCAAAGATGGCTTATTTCATCCCGTGCAGTAGGACAAACAATGCGTCTCACGTCGCTAAACTATATTTTAAAGAAGTCATTAGTCACCGTGGAGTGCCACAGACCATAATATCGGATAGGGACGTAAAATTCACTAGTTATTTTTGGAAAACTCTTTGGATATTAATGAGAACAAATTATTGTTTTCCTCCGCCTATCATCCCCAAACTGATGGGCAGACGGAAGTGGTTAATCGGAGCTTAGGAAATTTGTTACGATGCCTTGTGAGTGATCACAAGCGCACTTGGGATCTTCTCCTTCCCCATGCCCAATTAGCGTACAATAATTCCACGAATAGGTCTACGGGTCTGTCTCCGAATGAGATTGTCCACGAATATAAGGCTCCTGTGCCGCTTGACTTGGTGCCGTTGCCCCCCACGTACAAGGCAAGTCAGTTTGCACAATCCTTCGCCCAGCACATCCATGATTTACACGCACGTATACGGGCCACCTTGACTATGCAATATGAATCTTATCAAGCGCACGCTAATTTACATAGGAGAGTGTCAAACTTCAAAATTGGCGATCTAGTTTTAGTCCGTTTGGTTCCCGAGCGCTTGCCAACTGGCACCGTTAAAAAGTTAGCACCAAAGCGCGCCGACCCTTTTCAGATTGTTAAGAAGTTAGGTGACAACGCTTTCGTTTTGGACTTGCCTGCTGATTGGGGTATCTCCCCCATTTTTAACGTTTCGGATTTAACGATGTTTGTGTCACCACCACAAGAGTTGATTTCTTTGTCGTCTTCTTCTCCCACTCACAATTCTCATGGGTTGGGGAGTGGTAGTACGGATGATCTCTCTCTTTCGGTCCCCACAGGTATAACATCGGATGGTAAGTTGCCTTCCTTCCTGCCTACTGCTAATATGTTCCCCAGGTTTCCACGGACGTTCTCCACTCCAGAGATGATACTTGCTGCTAAGCCTGTTACCACTGCTGATGGCGACACCCACCGCTTTCTCATCCGTTGGCGTGATCGGCTCCCTTCGGATGACTCTTGGGTACTCGAGATGGAGCTGCAAAATTTGGATGCCGCTCTCCTTCACCGCTATCGCTTGGACCACACAACGGAGATGGGTGCATTTAAGCGGGGGAGGATTGATGGCATGCCCCCTCCTCCACCATTTGCAGATGATGCTGACGATGCTGATGATGATCCGATTGATAAGGCAATACAACTCAAGGACTTGAGGCGGCACGATGACGCTAACGGAAGGCTACACTAAAACTTCCGCCTGCGGCGTGCTACAGCCACTGCAAAGAATTAGCCTTATTTATTTCATTTTTTTGAACTCTATTTATATTTGGAATATAAAATTATCCTATGTTTACGTGATGATTTTATTTTCATTGCATGTTTTGTTATTTTTAATTTTGAACAATTTTAATATTGGTGTGCATTTAGCCATTCGGATGGATGAGATTACATCTCCATCATGAATGGTTAAAGCTTGTTTGTAACTCCTATATAAGGAGGCTTTCTTATGAGATAATTAGACAAAGATTTAACCCTAATCTCTCCTTGAGAATTTCGGCCAAGAGGAGTCCTCTCCAAGCCGCCGCCCCCCCTTGCTTGTGGTGTGAAGCCGCCGCCCCCTTGCTCCCTCCATCCGTTCGGCGCGATTCCGGTGCGGCTTCCTTCGGTGCGACTCCTTGGAAGAAGGTTGCAAACCCCTCGGTGTGACGCCGGTGGATCCGTGGAGAGAGTGATTCTCCCACAGTTATCTTGTGTGAAAAAAAAGCTTTCCGGTTGGGTAATCTCTTCCCTCTCCCTTGTGTGATTCTCTTCTTTAGTTGTGGTGGTTTCGCACTCATTTTCTCCGGAAAATTAATTTAATCGCTGCAAGTTTTGGATCGAAATCGCCGTTGCTAGGCTTTTTAAATCCGGATCGGGTGGATCCTATTTGCCTGAGCGGATCTTGGCCTATAGCCTTGGTCTTGCTCTCAAAAAGGAGTGGCAACCTTTGTGTTTACTTGGGGAATATTCCGACTCAAATTTCCGATCGTTGTTTTCGAGTCGACCATTCCTCCTTTGTTATTTGTGTTGCGTTCTTGCGACGAGAAACTATTGTGGGCGATAGGTGTTGTGTAGGTGCGGTAGACCTACGACGTGTAGTGCGTAGATAGAGCGTTAGCTTCGTGGAGGTCTCCGATTCCGGACACCCCTACATCAGCCATCCTGAGTAAGGGGCGGGGTCGTTATAATTTGGTCGGCTTTGGCTGACCGTTACTTTGTTTGTCACCGTGCAGTGGAATGTTGCTTGCAGGTGCTGCGGAGCCGAGTACCAAATAGCGGGCTGAAGCCCATGTTGCTGAGCTGGCCCTCGAAGGCCAAAGCGAATAGTTATATTTTATTTTTGTCATGTGTGGCCGGCCTGCGAGCCGATGTATATACGACACTATTTTGTTAAGTGAACTCTTGTAAGGCCATAAGGCCAAGTACTTTCAGTGTATTCGTTGTTTCATTCCTATGGTAGTTTGTGAACATTCATGTTAGTTATTTATTCAATTATGGGTTCTTTCCAACTATTTAAAAGCTTCCGCTAGAATGCTCTGTGTAAGGCGAGTAGTCTTAGTTGAATGGTTTCGATATTCTTATGTAACCCTTCCGACTATCCATGGTATATGGCGTCGGGTTCCAGCTGGACCTTCTGTTATATTCCATACGACGGATGAGGGTGTTACAGGAGTTGCCGTCCTCCCCTGAATTGGAAGCAATTAGAGAGAGAGAATAGAATTTTCTGATCTGTGTGATTCGCTTAATCAATCATTTCTATGTAGACAACCCCTCTACTTATAGCCTTTGTGGATTGCTAGTTTTTGATTGATGACATCATCACGTGACATCATCCTTCAAATTCTCCCTTAAAATATTTCTATTGAAATATCACCTTTCTGTAGCTGATGTCACAGTTCTAACTTGTCCTGATACTTCTGTGTTGACTCTGCACATCTTCAGAAACATAAGTGTCGAGATCTCCAAAGTGTCTCGACACATGTTCTTAGAAGATGTCGAGATATCTTAGCAGTCTCGACATAATTTTACTTAGATGAATTTTCATCTGAACTTGAAAGTGTCGAGACAGTTGACTTGTCTTGACACAACTGTCATTTGTGTCGATATCTATAAATCTGCACTATGTCAATACAGTTGAATTGTCTCGACATAAATGTCTATCGGCTGTCGACACTTTTATACTTGTTTTTCTTCACTGTGTTGAGACAATTGAATTGACTCGACACTCCAGTCTGCCGGTATCGACACTTTTATACTTGCATTTCTTTACTGTTTTGAGACAGTTGAATTGTCTCGACACTCTAGTCAGCCGGTGTCGACATTTTTACTTAGTATAATTTTCAGTCTTCATTGTGTCGAGACTGTTGTATTGTCTCAACAGTACTGTCTTAAGCTGTAAAGTGTCGAGTTATTTAACTTGTCTCGACACTACTGACTTAGTCTTCGAGATGTCAAGACAACTGACTTGTCTCGACACAGCTGTCTTGAATGTGTCAATTTAGCTGACCTGTCTCGACACTGCTGTCTTGAATCTTCAATGTGTTGAGTAAACTGACTTGTCTCGACACTACTGACTTAGTCTAGACATTGCTTCTGCAAAGGTGTCGACACAATTGAAGTGTGTTGACACTTTTGTACTTAGCCATTTTTCTGCACTGCAAGTTGCTAGATGTAGACTGTGCTGACTTCACTCGACGCTTTTGTACTTAGACAATTCTCTTCACTTTCTAGTCAGCTTCTTTGAGTCCACCTATCAATATAACTTTGAACACCTATCCAATCAAAATGACATAGGCAACCTGCATGCATGAACTGAAATATATATATATCAAATACATATTTGTGTATATCATTGAGTTGAAAGGGCTTCTTCAAATCAAGTACATTTTTTCCAATATACCCAACAATCTCCCCCTATTTGGTGAAGTCATAACCCCAATTGAATGATATACACAACAATACCGAAATATTATAATTCAGATGTATAAGAACAATGCTGAATAAAACTATAAAGAACATTTCAATGATATCACAGATATAATACAGTGCAACCAACCTTTTTCATTATGATTTGTCAAAAGATTATACTTTTCAATTTTTACAAAGTTCTAAAGACAAAATTACATAATTCGTAGAAAAAGAAAAAATATCCCAAGGTTGTTCTGGCTCCTTGATGATAATGCCTTTTCCTGATTGTATTCTAGTTTTGACTTCTAGCATCTTGTCATCAGCCACCTTCTCCTTTCCCTTGGCATTCTTGGCTTTAGTAATCTCTTCTTGCTTGATCCTTTGCCTTTCAAGATAATGATAGGGTTTGGGGAAATACTTGCTGGGCTCTATTGAATCAGCTGGAATCTTCCCTACCTTCAGATCTTTTCTGAATTTTAGGATGATCTCCTGCTGCTTGGTGTGTTTGGCCCACTCTTGTTCAGAATACCATTTCCCCTATTAGCTGCATTATTATTGACTGCCTTCCATGTAGTAAGTATAATTGATCTAGATGAAGGACTCCATTCCTCAAAATTAGGCTTTGCTTCAGCCTGTTCCCTGAATCTTTTCTTTGATAGTTGAGCTTCTATCTCCCTTAACAATGCAGAAGCAGTCATCTCCACCTCTTCACATACTATACTATGAATTTGTGGTGGAGGACTGTACATGGATTTGAGAGCATTTTGAATAGCCTCAAAAGGAGCTGGTTGGTAACCAGACTCAGCAGTTTGGTCTCCATCATACCATATGGGAGGATGGCCTAAAGTGTCTCTGATGCTGTTTGAGATCCAAGTAGCATGCTCAAAGCTTGCCTTTATCATTACTCTCTCCCCCATTTATGACTTCTCTTTCTATATGATCCCTTAGGTAATTCTTGTGAAATCTAACTTGACCATCCAGATAATTTATTCCTGAGGAGAAACTATTCTTTACTTTGAGTAAATCTTCATCCAATTCTTTTTTAGAAGCCATGATATCTTTAAGCAAAGAGGTTGAGTGAGTTGTTAGCTGTGTTTCTATATCCTTGGAGGTAGATGTTATCTTGGTCTCCAAGGCAATAGTTTGCTTTATCAGCTTGACTAGTGAAAGTCCACCTAGTGTCAACTATCTTCACCTATGGGGGGGGGGGAATAGGTGACGTGCATCGTTTTTGCGGAATTTAAAATTGTACCTGCACAAGAAAACAAAACAGCACAGCAAAGAAAGTACACAAGCTATTTATAGTGGTTCCCCGATTTGGGTACATCCACTTTCCCCCTTCGACCTATCTCCCAACAAGGGACGACTCGGTCTCTTCACCAACAGGATTGAAATCCAATCCTTGCACTATCGGAAGGATCCCTTCCACACGTAGGAGTCAACACTCCCACACCACGGGTTGCACCCAACCCTTACAACTAGGAACCAACGTTCCTTTACAACAAATATGAAACAAGAATGTACAAGAAATACAAACAACTTTTGGAGACTAAGGTGTCCCTCTTCGTTCGATGACGTGTTCTTGAAGTAATCGAAGAGTCCACAACCCTAGATCTCACTTGGAGAGAATCTCCCCGGAACTGGCGGCGGCAAGAAGGGCGGCGGCTAGATTCTCGGGAACGGCGGCGACAACGGAGTGCGGCTGCTGTACTTTGGAGATTCAAACTTCGTAGCAAAGCTTGCAAGGTCTTCCAACGGCCACACTAGGATCGATCGTCTCGATCGATTCGGACGGGAAAAGTTTTCCCGATCAACAAATCAAGAGACAAAGGATCTCTGGTTAGACGCGTGAGACTCTAAGCTTGGCTAAGCTTCTGTCGCCGAGAGATCTGGAAGAGACCACGATCTGGCAGCCGGCGATCGACCAGTACGAGCGGCGATGGCGGCGACGGAGGTATCGCGATCTAGGTCACGTCGGCGGCTCGGCTTTTTCAAATCTTCTTCGCTGCTGTACTGTTCAAAAATACACGTGTATTTATACAGTCAAATAATCTTTTATGACCGTTATGGGTCCCACCTGAAGAAACCCTAAAAGCGGTTCAAAATAGAGCCTTAACATTTGATCCGGTCCAGTGGGATCCAGAAAATTGCCCTAGTCAAAATCGGCGAGAATCGAAGGTGATTCTCGTCGAATCGGCGAGAATCAAAGGTGATTCTCATCGATTCGGCGAGAATCAAAGGTGATTCTCGTCGATGTTGACTTGTTTGCACGCTCTGATTTAGCCGGATAGAGACGGCGAGAATCAGCCAGTGATTCTCGACGATTCGGGGAGAATCACTAGTGATTCTCGCCGAATCGGCGAGAATCACTTGGTGATTCTCGTCGATTATGACTTAGCGCCAGAGTCGCACGCTTTGATGTAGCCGGATAGAGACGGCGAGAATCAGACAGTGATTCTCGACGATTCGGCGAGAATCACTAGTGATTCTCGCCGAATCGGCGAGAATCACTTGGTGATTCTCGTCGATTCACACTTAGACGATTTTTCGTCTTTCCACCCATGAGCTGCTCTTTGACCCATCCTTGCTCCTTGTCTGCTCTTGCAATATCACAGCCCTGTACTTGAAAATAAGTACACTCCAATAGAGAGAGTGCACGTAGGCCAACACACTGATCTGCTCAACGAGGGATTACGTTGCGCAGACCCGTGTATATTGACCTACTGCACCCTGACATTGGTGTGCACTTAGCGTGGAATAACTGCAAGCACAACTTAAAAGGTTTCATCAAATACATTGTGAATTCATCTTAGCTTGACAGGAGGCTTCGTCAAATCCGGGTAATTGTGGATACATTACCCAACAATCTCCCCCTATTTGACGAAGCCAAAATCCTACTAGCTAAGATGAATGCCACCATCCAGATAATATATACATCATATAGAATTTAAAAATGCGGCAAAAGGAAATAGAAGCAAACAAATCAAAGCTTGAGTCAATAATAAATTCATATACATATATATATATATATTCCCAAGATTGTTTATATAACAATAAGAAAAGATAGAAGTGTTCATGAGATAATGACAAGCTATAAATTTCTGTCTATTGATCTTTGGCTAGGTCATTGGCTAGGTCATCCTTATGTTTTTGAGCCAAAAACTTCTTTCTTTGCCTCTCAACGTACTCCTTGGGCTTTGGATAGTATCTGGGAGGAGGAGCTTTATCTGCCGCAGTGTTGGTCCTGAAGAAGATGTTCCGTTTAGCTTCATACGTCTTGTGCAGCTCCCACTCATGCTGGCTGTATACGTCGTTCCGATTGATTTCCCCTTTTTCTTGTAGCCAGAATGTGTCCAAGATGATACTCTTTGATACCGGACTCCACCTTTCGTTCCTTACTTCCTCCTCCTTCAATCTGATTCTCTTTTCAGCTTGCGTTTCCTTTGATGTCCCTTCTTGAGATTTTCTCTTGTCCCTAGCTTTTGCTAGGGCTCCTTGGTCAAACATTGCCATCAGTTTTGCCTTGGAGGTGGCCCTAGCAGCCCTATGAGCATCAGCTTCACATAAAGGAGCTTCTTCAGCACTGGCTCCCTCATCAGCCGCAGTATTAATTTCAGGAGCAGGAGTACCCTCGGGATTTTCAGGGATGTTAACGCCTAACGCTTGTTTGAGCATCCACCAGCAACTGTCATAAACATATGTGTTTGACTGCTCAAAGTTTTTGATTATGATTTCTTGAAGCTCGGCCATCTTAGCTGTATATTCTTTCTCCCCCTTTTTGGCTTCGAATGCAATGGAGTTTGCATAAGAATGCAGTGACTCATCAATGTGCTTTGTAGTCCTGGAGAACTCGGTAACCAAGGCTTGTTGATTGGTGTTAAGAGTCACCATATTGCCATCAAACTTTTGAATGTTATTTGCTACGACATGAGCATTCTGATTTACTATTGCGAGAGTATCAGTGTTCCTTTTTAATCCGTCCATAAGAAGAGTTACAGCTTGGCCGGCCGCTGTATACTTGTCTTCAAACTTCTTTTCCATCACGTCCAGTTTGTGATTGATCTCCACCACGTTCTTGAGCATGAGATTCTCAGATTTCTTAATTCTTTTTAACATTTTATTTTGAGCTTTCTCAAAAGATGCTTTGAGCTCATCCACGATACCTTGAATAACATTCACAGTGTGATTGGCTAGATCAGCTTGTAGTGGATGATCCTGAGGCATTCCTTGGCCTTGCTCTTCAACAGATGCACTTGTAGAGCTGGACACGAGCACAGTCTCTAAGGGGGGAATACTTGCAGCCTCTGTAGATTTCTCGGAAGTACTAAGCAGTCTCTGCTGAGAGGACTCCCCCTCCACTGTTGCACCAATGTTCTCAGGAACGATCTCAGGAGCGTGCTTGTCAGATGGAACTTCAGTGATGTCCTGAGGCTCCAATGCTTCCTGTCCCACATTTCCTTCTTCCTCATCCTCATCATCCATGAAATCATTCTCAGCTGCATCGTCTTCCAAACCTTCCTCAGCAGTCTCCTCTACATCACCTCCGGCTACTAGATCGTTCAGATTCAGGGCCGCCTCATTTTCCATCACAGCTTCACTTTCTTCTTGTAGATATGCAACTGCATCTCTAGCTATCTGAGAGATGCCAGATATGACGTTAGCAGAAGCGGGTAGAGGCTCCCCCTCAATTCCTGCAGTCAGTGCATCAGGAATTTCACTGGGGATTACTAAGGAATCAGCCACAGTTCCGTCCTCGGCTTGAGATACTTCTTGTTGTTCTACCACGGCAGCCTGCCCAATGCGTCTCTCCCATCTGTCAAATACGCTCGAGTCCATTTTCTTCAAGTAATGCAGTGGAACTCCTTTACTCATGTCATACCTATCTTCGTTTAACTGATTGAGATATAGACTGATGATTCGGCCAAAGCTAGGAGATCTGAGAGTGTCCTTTATCTTCTCAAAAAGCAATGCCCCCCAGTTGAATCTTTTTCTGCAGACAATTGCCACAAGGATCTTGAACATGTCAGCAGAGATGTGGTCATGAGAGCCCGGTTTGCATATGAGTACTTTCCCAATGATGTCTGACAGAAGTTTCCCCTCCTCATTCATATCCTTTCGCTTTATCGATCTAGTTCCTCGAGCGAGTCCACAGAATAATAATGTCCTGGTTTTATCCTGTTCCTCCAGATAATCCTCGTGTGCAGAGCTAGTGAGCTGCAAGTGTTGGGTCAGCTTGCTTGCAGACATCTTGATCTTTGCCCCTGCAACCTTGCTCTTGATGAGAGAGTCTTCATTCCGGAGTTTGGCGGTTGCGAAAAACTCCATCACTTCCTTGTCCAAGATTTTACAGGGGTGCTCCAGTATGAATGAGAGTCCAGCCTCTTCAAGCATGATAATGATGTTTCTGAATTCATCAGAAGCATGTGAGAACCCTGTTCGAACCAACTCACAACCAGTGACCAGGCCGGCGGTTGTCCTTGGAGCCATTGCAAGACTGAAATCCCAAGACTACGCCTAATCAGGAATCAAGAGGGAAGCTACACTAACAGTAAGTCACTGTAAGGGTGATAAAGTGGTTACCCAAGAGCGTAGAAGGTGAGAATCGACGGAAACGACGGGAAACCAGAAGACGATTGCGACGTTGGTTGATCGAACCCGCCGAGACTTGGACGAACGCCCTGGACGCGAGAGGAGTGATCTACGGAGGGAAGAATCGGCGAGTTGCCTTCTTGATATCAACGGAAGAGAAAGCGGGATTCCTGCGGTGGTCGAGACCAAAAGCGGGATTCCTGCGGTGGTCGACGGAAGGGGAAGAGTCGGCGAGTTTCCTTCGGCGAGTTTCCTTCGGCGAGTTTCCTTCGGTAAGTTTCCTGCGGAATATAAAGGGTCAACGGGATTCCTTTGTGATATCGACCGGTTTAACAGGGTTTTAATGAGGTTTCCGTGTGAAGAGCGAGATGCTAAGGATCAGTGGGAATTTGTCTAAGTCAAAATCGAATGGATTCTTTAATAGGAATCTACGGGTTAAGAGGCATGCAGGATTCTCGAAGTCTTCTGATGTCAAGTCAATTTAAAAATCTTCTAAATATATATATATTTCTTAAAGCCAATCTATTTAGGGTTTGAACCGGGCTTTTCCATACATTTCTTGATGTCAATTGTAAGTTGTCGAGATTTCCAATGACGTATCTTCGTTAGTTTTCAGTAAACTGATTTACGCCTGTAGATGTTAGTTCTCGAATCTACCAGTGGAATTACCGATAAATCTTCATTGATGTATCTAAGGTTTAAGTTTTCCGTGTTAACCTATCCTTAGGTGTACACACATATATGTGTATATATATATATAAATATACATATATGTAAATGTCGAGACAATATGACTCAAGTCTTGGAGCTGATCAAAAATACCTGGGATTATGAGAGTTATCATTTAGCCCCTCTGGTTAAAACATACCAGGTGCTCAATGTGAGTATGCCCATGTAGATATCACTTCTGTTATTCCAGATGCTTGTTCCAATTCAGTCTTGAAACATCTACTGTCTAGTTCCCATCATATTTACGGGAACCTAGACTACCCTGCAAAAGAGAGTTACTTTACCTTAGGAACCCAATACATATTGGGTCCTAGGTACTTGTTAGCATAAACACTCGAATGCCTTCCCTCAGAAATCCTGTCAGGAAGACTACCTCTGCCCAGAAGATGTGGATAGGCCCTTGCCCTTGACACAGAGGGGTTGTGCCAACAGTCTATGGCAAAGTGTCCCACCTTGCCACAGCACCAACACGTGTGAATGTTGTATCTCCGTTTCTGACCTGATCTAGTGACTGAGGTAGTCATGAGCCTAGGTCCAAACGTGATAGATCTGGATCCGCTTCCAAAATTGCCTCTTCCACCGTGACACGTGGAAGGGTGGAAGGAGTGCATGTAGCGATCGTCATGAGGCCTGGGAGGTGGTGCCTTCCTTTCAGTCAGCCCCCTTCCTGAGGCCCCATGAGAACTTACAGCATGACTTCTAACCTCCCTTTCCTGTGTCCTTGGGTGGAGAGAAGAGTTCTGAGGGCTGATACCAGCAGATTCATGCCGAGTAGGGGCAGTGGCCGAGAATACAAAGGGCTCAGAATGAGCCTTAGGTATTCTCTCATGGGTGGCCATGACGGCCATTGCACTATGGGTGTCTCCACATGAGGACAGATCACCCTTGCCGTGACCACGATTATTCCTGTGATCATACCTGAAGGCATGATGAGTACCCTTCCTGCTTGGAGTGGGGGGTCGGAATACCGTTTCCCCATGTCTCCATGAATTGATAATTCAGGAGATCCACCCATTTTCTTCCTTTCTCTTCATAACATCAACCTTGGAAAAGTTAGATACTATCCTTTTCTCATTCTCTAGACTACTCTCTAGATCTGAGATTTTAGAGTCCTTGACCTTGTTGGATGCCAATTGGAGAACCAACAAGATCTTCAGCCGAGCAATCTCCTGAGCTTGCTCTTCAACAAGTAGGTTGCTTTTCTGAAGGGCTCTCTTTAGGGAATCAGGATTTTCTGAAGGGAAACAGTTCCTGTCTTCAGGAACTTCAAGAGAGACGGGGCAAGATGAAGAAGTTACCTGCTCTTCAGTGTTATTATCACTAGCGCCAGTGACCGTTGTGTCATCCTCATCAGAACTGCTTTCCTCAATTTCTTCTTCAGTCTCTGACAAGGACACTGGAGCTCTGATGCTGTCCGATTGATCCTTGCCTTCATCTTCAGAGGCGAGGACCCCCACATAGGCTTCATCCTCTAGTTGACAGCAGATCCCAGCTTTCTTTGATCCCCCCATCAGCTCTGAGATCATTACCCACATAGATTTGGCCGTCCCACATTTTTCCAATCTAGAGCGAGAAGGTCCAGACCAGACATCCATGATAATCTGACGAATCATCTTGTCCAGATTAAATAATGAGAGTTCCGTCTCCGACATCTCAGCAATACACTTGGGCACTTGGATATTCTTTCCAGAGCCGGAGGTCTTCATAGGAATAAAAGGACCCTCTTCCAGGATGAGAGATGCTCGAGGATCGATAGCCTCCAAGTGATACGACACTCTCATCTTCCAGACGGGATAATACTCCTTTGTGCATGTGGGAAGTCTTAGTGGAGAGATCTCATGATCCAGCTCCATGCTTCTGACACTGGTGGCAGGATTCTACTCAAGGTGTAAACCTTTTTGATGAGCAACCTGCCTCTGATACCACTTGAAAGTCCACCTAGTGTCAACTATCTTCACCTATGGGGGGGGGAATAGGTGACGTGGAGTGTTTTTGCGGAATTTAAAATTGTACCTGCACAAGAAAACAAAACAGCACAGCAAAGAAAGTACACAAGCTATTTATAGTGGTTCCCCGATTTGGGTACATCCACTTTCCCCCTTCGACCTATCTCCCAACAAGGGACGACTCGGTCTCTTCACCAACAGGATTGAAATCCAATCCTTGCACTATCAGAAGGATCCCTTCCACACGTAGGAGTCAACATTCCCACACCACGGGTTGCACCCAACCCTTACAACTAGGAACCAACGTTCCTTTACAACAAATATGAAACAAGAATGTACAAGAAATACAAACAACTTTTGGAGACTAAGGTGTCCCTCTTCGTTTGATGACGTGTTCTTGAAGTAATTGAAGAGTCCACAACCCTAGATCTCACTTGGAGAGAATCTCCTCGGAACCGGCGGCAGCAAGAAGGGCGGCGGATAGATTCTCGGGAACGGCGGCGACAACGGAGTGCGGCTGCTGTACTTTGGAGATTCAAACTTCATAGCAAAGCTTGCAAGGTCTTCCAACGGCCACACTAGGATCGATCGTCTCGATCGATTCGGACGGGAAAAGTTTTCCCGATCAACAAATCAAGAGACAAAGGATCTCTGGTTAGACGCGTGAGACTCTAAGCTTGGCTAAGCTTCTGTCGCCAGGAGATCTGGAAGAGACCACGATCTGGCAGCCGGCGATCGACCAGCACGAGCAGCGACGGCGACGACGGAGGTATCACGATCTAGGTCACGTCGGCGGCTCGGCTTTTTCAAATCTTCTTCGCTGCTGTACTGTTCAAAAATACGCGTGTATTTATACAGTCAAATACTCTTTTATGACCGTTATGGGTCCTACCTGAAGAAACCCTAAAAGCGGTTCAAAATAGAGCCTTAACATTTGATCCGGTCCAGTGGGATCCAGAAAATTGCCCAAGTCAAAATCGGCGAGAATCGAAGGTGATTCTCGTCGAATCGGCGAGAATCAAAGGTGATTATCGTCGATTCGGCGAGAATCAAAGGTGATTCTCGTCGATGTTGACTTGTTTGCACGCTCTGATTTAGCCGGATAGAGACGACGAGAATCAGCCAGTGATTCTCGACGATTCGGCGAGAATCACTAGTGATTCTCGCCGAATCGGCGAGAATCACTTGGTGATTCTCGTCGATTATGACTTAGCGCCAGAGTCGCACGCTTTGATGTAGCCGGATAGATACGACGAGAATCAGATAGTGATTCTCGACGATTCGGCGAGAATCACTAGTGATTCTCGCCGAATCGGCGAGAATCACTTGGTGATTCTCGTCGATTCACACTTAGACGATTTTTCGTCTTTCCACCCATGAGCTGCTCTTTGACCCATCCTTGCTCCTTGTCTGCTCTTGCAATATCACAGCCCTGTACTTGAAAATAAGTACACTCCAATAGAGAGAGTGCACGTAGGCCAACACACTGATCTGCTCAACGAGGGATTACGTTGCGCAGACCCATGTATATTGACCTACTGCACCCTGACATTGGTGTGCACTTAGCGTGGAATAACTGCAAGCACAACTTAAAAGGTTTCATCAAATACATTGTGAATTCATCTTAGCTTGACAGGAGGCTTCGTCAAATCCGGGTAATTGTGGATACATTACCCAACAACTAGTGAAGCATTATTTAATTCAATCATGTTTTCATTCATTCTATTCGGATTCTCATGGACATAGCCTTGTTTTATAACTATTTCATCTTCAATTTTCTTTGATTCCTCTTATTGTTTAGCAATGTATACCACAATATTTGCTCCTCTTTCAAAGAAATCTGTCATATCTTTGTTCAGTAGATTTACTTCAAATCTAATAGATTTAATGTCCTGAGCCAGCTGAAACTGCAACTCCTTGGTGCTTTCATCTACTTACTTCTCAAACTGAGTCCTTTATTGATCTAGCATAATCTACATTTTAATTAAAACTGAACTTAAATCCACAGCAGGAGTAGGAGGTGTGCCAGACTGTATAGTTTTCTTATAGCTTTTTAAGTTTAGATAATTTCCTTTTCTTCATCTGAGAGGCTTCCTCCTCCTCAGATTCTGATGAACTAACTACTTCAACAGATGTTGTCTCTTTAGATATTTCAGTAGTTGGGTCCTGATCGACTAACTACCCTTCAACCATTGTAACTTCTTCACCAATATTGGTGTTATCCAGGTTGATCTCATCTTGTTGTTCTATTGCATTAGAAACTATGTCCTCTGGAAGTTCAGTCATCTCCCCCTGGATATTCATATCTTTATTCAAAAGGATTTCTTCTTCAGTCTCCTTGGGGATTGAATATTAATCTCTCTGTCAGGCATTTCCTTTTCAGGAACCTCTGCTTATTTTAGATCTGTGTCTTGCTCTTGTACTACGCCCATTACTATGATATTTACAGTATCCATTTCTATATCTGGCAAAACATTGAGGTTTTCTCCCTCAATTTGATACATATCTTGTATTTTCTCCCCCTGCACCTGATCACTAGTTCCAGGTGATGGTCTTGGAGATTTCTCAGCTATTGCATCATCCTATTTTTCAGAGCTTGAACTTTCTTATTCTTCAGATTCACTGGAAGAATGTTCTTCCATAACTACAACTTTCATCTTTTTCTCTTTCTCCTTCTCAACTATAGATGTTTCTTTGGATAGGACTCTATCCCACCTAGCCAGTATCCTCATGTCCATTCTCCTCATGTGATTGATCTTGGATCCAATCTTGAGCTTGAGGCTGTCTGGAATGACATGAACCAGGTATAGACTTAGAATTCTGCCCATATTGGGCTTATTGATGCTTTTTTGTAATTTTGTGGAAGACAACTTTGCTCCAGTTTATCTTTACTTTGAAGATTATTCTTGTCATTAGCTCAAACATCTGAGCAGATATCCTGTCATGAGCTCCAGTTTTACACACAACACTTTCTCAATTATCTCAGACAGGAATTTTCCTTGAGAATTCATACCCTTCCTATTCAGGGTACTTCCAATTCGTGTGGTTGGGGCCAATCTACACAATTCCAATGCATCTACAGTCATGGCCGAGTCTATGTCATCTTCTGGATCAATTCTTGGTAAGTGGAATATCCTTGCTAGCCTTTTGGTTATAAGTTTAACATTAGCCCCATTCACTGTAGACTTAATCCTTTCTAAGTTTGAATCTAAATGAGCATTAGAGAAGAATTCTGCAACTTCTCTTTTCCATATTTTTGAAGGTTATGAAAGCAGGTATTCCAATCCTACTTCAGTGATTAGGTCAATGACAGTCCTAATTTCTTCTTGCACCGAGTCGAATCCATTACGCACAAGCTCATATCCTTCAAAGATGTTGTCATCATTCTTGGGCGCTATTGGAGTGGATAGAAAGGATTGACGAGTGTCGACTGATCTGAGTTCTAGGTCTCGATACTTAGGAATCAAAAGCTCAAGAAATAAAGAAAGCGTGGTCGACTTCTACTCTCACACCCCATTTATAGTCTAATCTGTCCTGAAGACGAAAGGGCGCACTGCATTTATACTATTCTAAATTTTTAGGTAAATACCTAGTGCCGACACAAGGAAAAGTTATCTGTCGAATTGTGTCGACACAAGTTGACACAAGGATTATATCTCTCGACACATACCTTAGGGTATCGACACCCTTGATGTCTCGACACTTACTTTAGTTTCTTGACACATTATTGTGTCGACACATTTCTGATGTCTCGACACTTTCTTAGATGTCTCGACACATTCTCTGGTGTCTCAACCCAACTTTTGACTTAGTCAAAATTTTGTTTTCTAAGTTAAAGATACTTGACATTTATGAGATCTAACCTTGATATCTAAATAAGTAAACTTAATTACTACTAATTACTTTATTCTTATTTTGTATCAGTTTTTATATGTCCATCAATTCTCAAGATTCAACATTCCAAGTTCAAATTTGAAGAAATTAAACTTCTCTTCATTTAGGGGCTTAATGAATATGTAAGCAATTTGTTTAGTTGTTGGAACAAATTCTAAATTAGTATCTTCATTTTCTACATGCTCCATAATGAAGTGATATCTAATTTCAATACGTTTTGTTCTACTATGTAACACATGGTTGTTTGCAATAGAAATAACACTAATAGAATCACAAAATAAAGGAATTTTACTTTCCATTATGTTATAATATTGTAATTGATGCTTAATCCAAAGCAATTGTGCACAATAACTTCCAGCTGAAATGTACCCAGATTCAACAGTGGATATAGCTACACTTGTTTGATTTTTGCTACTCCATGACACCAGCCTTCTTCCAAGGAATTGACATGAACCTGAAGTGCTTTTCCTGTCTTCTTTACAACCTGCACAATTTGTATTTGAAAAGCCTATTAGTTCAAAATCACTATTCCTGGGATACTATAGACCAAGATTAGGTGTGCCCTTTAGATATTCAATATTCTTTTGACTGCTGTATAGTGAGATTCCTTAGGGCAAGCTTGATACCTAACACAGACACTAGTAGCATACTTTTTGTCTAGTCTACTAGCTGTTAGATAGAGTAGTGATCCAACTATGCCCCTATACAAGGTGATATCAATTGGCTTGCCAGCATCATCCTTGTCTAAAGACATACTAGACCCCATAAGAGTTCTCATAGAAGTGGCTGTTTCCATGCCATACTTTTTGATTAACTCCTTGGTGAACTTAGATTGACTAATGAAAAGTCCATCTATAGTTTGCTTAACTTGGAGACCCAAGAAAAACTTGAGTTCATCCATGCTACTCATCTCAAATTTACCTTGCGTAAGTTTGGAAAACCTAGTGCAAAATGACTCATCGGTAGTGCCAAATATAATGTCATCAACATATATTTGTACTAAGATGGTCTTGCCTCTGACTTCCCTTAAGAATAATGTTTTATCTATTTTCCCTCTTGAGAATTTATTTTCCTGAAGGAACTTAGACAGAGTCTCATATCAAGCCCTTGGAGCTTATTTTAATCTATAGAGAACTCTTAATAACAAAAAAACATGAATAGGTTTGGAAGAATCAAAACCTGAGGGTTGCTCAACATAGAACCTTTCTTTGAGGTTACCATTAAGGAAGAATGACTTACATCCATTTGGTAAACCTTGAATCCTTTGTAGGCTGCATATGCTAGGAAGAGTCTAATTGCTTCCAATCTAGCCACTGGTGTAAAGGTTTGATCAAAGTTTATGCCCTCTTCTTGTCTATAGCCCTTTGCAACCAGTCTAGCCTTATTTCTTACTATAACACCATTCTCATCCAATTTATTCCTGTAGATCCACTTGTTTCCTATGATTTTACAGTCATCTGTTATGAGAACTAGCTTCCAGACATTGCATCTTTTGAACTAGTTCAATTCTTCCAATATAACCCCTATCCAAAATGGATCTACATTGGCTTCTTCAAACTTCTTTGGTTCTGTTTGAGACAGAAAACTTTAATACATCACAAAGTTGTGATGTCTACTTCTTGTAGTCACACCATGTGCTGCATCTCCAATGATCAATTCCCTTGGATGATCCCTTAGATGTCTGACAGCAACAAGTAATGTGACATCTTCTCTTTGAACAACTTCAACTTGTTGTTGAGTTTCTTCTTCTGACTGTTCCTGTACAAGCACTTCCTCAATAATGTTGACTCCATCTTGTATACTTTGGCTTGCTGGGGCTGAGCCTTCTATTGACAGCTCCTTTATCTTCAAGTCTACTCCTATTGTGCTTGATGTACCTGGCTTATCAATGTAATACACAGAACTTTCATCAAATACAACATGAACAGACTCCTCCATGACCCTATAGGCCTTACTATGGTTACTATAACCAACAAATATGCCATCATAAGACTTCTCAGTAAACTTAGTTATGTATGTTTTCCGATTATTTAGGACATAACATCTATATCCAAAGATTCTAAAATAGGCCGAGTTTGGTTTTCTGCCCTTCATTAGTTCATAAGGATTCTTATTCAACCTTTTGTTGATTGAAGCTCTATTAATAACATAACATGCTATATTAATAGCTTCAACCTGAAATATTCTGGGAGAGAAGAATCACTCAGCATGGTCTTTCAGCTTTAATGAGAGTTCTGTTCTTTCTCTCAGCAATTCCATTTTGCTGGGGTGTTCTTGGCGAGGAAAACTCTTATTGAATCCCAAGTTCTTCACAAAACTTTGTCATATATTCAGATTGAAACTCAGTTCCATGATCACTTCTGATTCTGACCACAGAACTGTTTAATTCATTCTGTATTTATTTGACAAATGTCTTGAAGACATCAGAAGTTTCAGACTTTTTCCTTAAGAAGAAAACCCAAGTGAATCTAGAATAGTCATTAATAATTACAAAGGTGTAAACTCTCCTTCCTAGAATATGAATTGGCATAGAACCAAACAAGTCCATATGCAAGAGGTATAAACACTTCATTGGGTCTTTGGATTCAATGCTTTTAAATGAAGCTTTGGTCTGTTTGCCTTTTTGGCATGCAGAATAAATGCTCTCCTTAGAACATTTAATATTAGGACCATTCCTAACTAGCTCTTTGCTGAAAAGCTTTCCTATGGTCTTATAGTTCAAATAAGCTAACCTCTTGTGCCATTTGACACAGTGTGAAGCTTTCTCATTTGCAACTAGACAAATGGGTTAGTCTGACTTTAAGCAAAGAAAATGTAAGCAATATACGTTCCCATATCTAGTGCCTGTCAAGATAACCTCTTGGTCACTTAACTTCTTTATAAGGCACTCATCCTTATGGAATGAAATGTCATAGCAAAGATCAAAAAGTTGACTAATGCTTATAAGGTTGTGTTACAACCCTTCCACATAAGCTACTTTGGTGAAAGTGATTAAGCCATTTGAGATCTTACCATAACCTTTAGTAATTCCTTTATCAGCTCCACCAAAGATCACCTTTGGTCCATTCTTTTCAGGAATATACTCTCTCAAATTGCTCCTTATTCCAGTCATATGTCTGGAATATCTACTATCCAAGTACCAGATTGGTCTTTCTCTGGTGCTCGGAAATACCTGCAAAATAAGAATTTATTTTCCTTAGGAACCCAAATTATTTTGGGTCCTAGGTGCTTGTTAGCAGTGGCTCCATTGAGACCACCTATGTTCTTAACTGGATACATTTTCTAAATATGAGACACAGTGTAATTGAACCAACAATCCAAGGCAAAGTATCTTACCTTTCCACAACACCAGCATTCATATTTCTTATACCTCCTCTTTGGAGGAACAACAAGAACTTTGTGTTGACATTCCTTAGGATAGGAATCAACAAACTTGAGAGTTGTATTTTGACTGAGAGCAAAATGATTGTTTTGTGTCTCAGTTATAACAAACCTCCTTGGAGCAGGCATATCAGGAATAACATTCCTATTCACATATGAACTTTGTCCAACGGGTCCAGACTTTTGGGTTTCTTTTACCTTAGTCTGAAATATATATTGTGGAATGACTGTACCCTTTTGTCCTGTCAGCTTTTTGCCTCTTTTTTCTCTTGGGTTTAACATACCTAAGACCACTTCCAGGTGTTTCTGAGAAGGTATCTATTATAGCCAACACAGTTTTAGGTTAAGAAAATTATTGTACTAATCTCTTCTCATTCAAGAATTTGAGTTCCAACTCCTGAATGGTTGCGTACTTTTGCTTTATCAACATTATTTGTTCATCAATGATCTTAGTCAGATTTGCGAACTTAGAACTTTGAAGACCAATTTTTTGAGTATCCATCTTATGATGATACTCAAGACCTTTTAGTGATGCAATTTCTATAGCTTGTTCTTTGACAAGCTTCTTGCTCTTTACAAGAGCTTCCAGCAGTTTTCTAAATTTCCCTATGAGCTGTTGTAGTTCAGTCTCAGGGTTAGACTTATGTGAATCAACCTTTGAGTCACATGAGTCTGGCTCATTCACAGTCTCATAAATAGAATTTGTAGAACAACAAGAATTGTCAAAGATTACCTGAGTATCCTGACTTTCATCAATTTCTTTATCTGGATTATCAGACAGTGCCATCAAATTAACCTCCATATCACCTTCTGAATCACCATAGTGTGATGAAGTTATGGAGTTTTTGCCCTTGTATATGGCCTCTCTGATAAATTCCTCTTCACAAGAGAATAGTCCAATATGTGCATGTTCTTCTTCTAATTCAGTTGATTCAGTATCACTATCAAATAAAGTCTTAGGCTTCTTTGTCATTAGACCCTTTTTTGATTTCTTGTCTTCATAGGACTTCTTTTATTTTGACTTTTTTTCTCCTTACTTTTTACTGGATAGTCAACAATGACATGCCCAGGCCTGTTACAGTAATAGCAGATAATGTCAGTTTTAAATTATTTATTCTGATGAGAATCATACCTGACCACAGATTTATCTCTGTGTTTGTCTTTGCATTTACTGGAACTTGGTCCAATTGATTTTTTTTATTCCACTGCCTCCTTCTTCTCATCATTTTCTTGAATTGCCTGGTAAATAGTGCCAATTCATCATCTAATAATTCTTCTGATGAAGAACATGTTCCAGTGCTATCTGTATCTTCATCCCTTATTGGTGATGATGATATTTCTCTTCTAGACTTCTTTGATGTATCTGCTTTGAAGGCCACAGATTTAGTCTGAGTTAAACTTCTGGCAGATTCTATTTCAACTTTTCTAGAATTTAGCTGAAGCTCATGTGACAATAGCTTCCCATACAAGTCTTGGGGTAACATATTTCTTAGATTCCCCATTTTTCTTGCAACACAAATCTTTATGTCCTATCTTTTATTTAGGGATCTCAAAAATTTATCATTTAGCACATAATTTGAGAATTCTCTGTCATAGTTTCTTAAGTCATTTACTATTCTAAAGAACTTTTCATAACATAGTTCTATAGAGTCAGTCTTTCCTTTTCTGAATGCCTCATACTACTGGTTGAGGAGAGACTTTCTATCATCTCTTACTTCTTTTGTGCCTTTCATGTAGACTATGAGATTGTCCCACATCTCCTTAGATGTTTTACAGTGCACAAGATTCTGAAAGGTTGAATTATCTATTGCACTGACAATTATATTTTGTGCTCTTTTGTCCATGATGGCAAGAACCACCTCATCCCTTGTCATCTCTGATAGTTTCTTAGGGGTTTGAACATTTGTATATAAGACAGATATCTTCATTGGAATATAAGGTCCTTCTTGTACAGTGACAAAGATTCTTGGATCCGAAGCCTCCATAAATAATCTCACCCTCTGTTTCCATATCACAAAGTTTTCCTTAGTACATATAGGCAGTTTCATATAACTGTGTTCTCTGTGAGATTCAGAAGACATTAGATATGATATATTTCAACTATCCTTTTGATCTTTTTCAGACTGTTAGGTCTTTCTTGAATAACCTCCCTATGATACCACTTGAAAGGTTATCCTATGGGTAGATAATCACCTAAGGGGGTGGGGGGATGGTGAATAAGTGTCTTTTAAGATTCTTCATCACTTAGGTTAACGGTTTAGCAGATATTATGTTCAGCATATAATATACTTGAGAAATAAGCTTCACAACAACTCAACACAATTAAAACACTGAACACAACATATGCAAATCTCAAAACACAGCACATGAATAAGAAAATCACAACACACAAAGAATTTATAGTGGTTCTCCTATCTAGGGTACATCCACTTTCCCCTACTTCTTCAATAGCAATATTATAGATAAGGTTATAACTTCTACTCTTTAACTCAGATCCAAAGATCTTACAGGCTCAGTTTTTGTTAAGAAATCTACACTCAGACCAACAAGTCTTACCTCAGAGATTTTCCCAATCTCCTACCTCAGGTCCCTCAAGAACCCTACCTCAGCTTTTATAACACAGACTTACACCTCAGTGATCCACTCAAATCACCTACCTCAGGTCCCTCAAGAACCCTACCTTAACCTTTATAAAATAGGCTTAAAACTCAAAGATTAGATCTCCTACCTACTCAGATCTCAAGGAGATCTTACAAAATTAAGCGGTAAATAAGAAAAGTAATCTTCAGAAAATAGGAATTCTGTAATCTGACTTATATGATAACACAAATTCTTTAATCTGACTTATCTGATAACACAAATTCTTTAATTCAGCAGTAATGGATTACTTCTTGATAAACTGACTGGCTGAAAAGATACTTCTCTGAATCTGCAATCTTTTTGATGTTGATCGGCTTGATTTCCTTGAATAAATTATAGACCAGATCCACCTTAATCTTCAGATTAACTTTTTAAAAGGATCTGAAAATTTTCTTGAAGACCTTCGTCTTCCTTCTTCCTTCTTCTCCTTGGAGTTATCGTCCTCCCGTGACTTGGAAGAAATTAGAGAGAGAGAGAATAAAATTTTCTGATATGTGTGATTTGCTTAATTGCTCATTTTTGTGTAGACAACCCCTCTATTTATAACTTTTGTGGATTGCTGGTTTCTAGTTGATGACATCATCATGTGACATCATCCTTCAAATTCTCCCTTAAACTGTTTCTGTTGAGATATTACCTTTCTGTAGCTGATGTGACAGTTTTGACTTATCTTGAAACTTCTGTGTTGTCTCTGCACATCTTCAGAAACATAAGTGTTAAGATGTCCAAAGTGTCTCAACACTTGTTCTTAGAAGGTGTCGAGACATCTTAGCAGTCTCGACACAATTTTACTTAGAGGAATTTTCATCTGAATTTGAAAGTGTTGAAACAGTTGGCTTGTCTCGACACAACTGTCAATTGTGTCGACATATATAAATCTACACTGTGTCGAGACAGTTGAATTGTCTCGACACAACTGTTTGCTGGGTGTCAACAGTTTTATACTTGATTTTCTTCACTATGTCGAGACAGTTGAATTGTCTCGATACTCCAGTCTGCTGGTATCGACACTTTTATATTTACATTTCTTCACTGTGTTGAGACAGTTGAATTGTCTCGACACTCCAGTCTGCCGGTGTCGACATTTTTTACTTAGTATAATTTTTAGTCTTCATTGTGTCGAGACAGTTGTATTGTCTCGACACTACTATCTTAAGTTGTAAAGTGTAGAGTTATTTGACTTGTCTCGATACTGCTGACTTAGTCGTCAAGATGTCGAGACAACTGACTTGTCTCGACACAGCTGTCTTGAATGTGTCAATTTAGCTGACCTATCTCGACACTACTGTCTTAAATCTTCAATATGTCGAGTAAACTGACTTGTCTCGACACTACTGACTTAGTCTCGACACTGCTTTTGCAAAGGTGTCGACACAGTTGAAGTGTGTCGAAACTTTTGCACTTAGCCATTTTTCTGCACCACAATTTGCTAGATGTAGATTGTGCTAACTTCACTCAGCACTATACTGATTTCACTCGACACTTTTGTACTTAGACAATTCTCTTCACTTTATAGTCAGTTTCTTTGAGTCCACCTGTCAATATAACTTGGACCACCTGTCCAATCAAAGTGACATAGGCAACCTACATGCATGAACTGAAATGTATATCAAATACATATTTGTGTATATTATTGAGTTGAAAGGACTTTTTCAAATTAAGTACATTGTTTCCAATGTACCCAACAAAACCTTTGCCCCCGTAGAAAGACTGGAAGCTATCAAACTATTCCTTGCATATGCTGCATACCAAGGTTTCAGAGTCTACCAAATGGATGTGAAGTCAACCTTCCTGAATGAAGACTTGAAGGAAGAAGTCTATGTTGAACAACATCCAGGTTTTGTTATTTCTAACCATTCTGGTTTTGTTTATAGACTAAGAAAAACTCTATATGGGATAAATCAAGCCCCTAGAGCATGGCATGAGACATTTTCTAGCTTCCTCATTGAAAATAAATTTTCAAGGGGGAAGATAGACAAGGCCCTATTCCTATGGAAATCTAAGGGTAAGATCATCCTAGTACAGATATATGTTGACGACATTATCTTTGGATCTACTGATGACAACCTTTACAGAAAGTTTGTCAAACTTAAGCAAGGGAAGTTTGAGATGAGCAACATGGGTGAACTTAAATTCTTCTTGGGTATCCAAGTAAGATAAACTAACAATGGATTATCCACTTTTCAGTCTAAATTTACCAGAGAGTTGATTAAAAAATTTAGGATGGAGAATGCATCCACCTTGAAAACTGCCATGGGATTAAGTATGTCTTTAGACAAAGATGAGGTAGGGAAACCTGTTGATCAGAGTTTGTATAGATGGATAATTGGATCTCTTTTATACCTCACTGCTAGTAGGCTAGACATCATGTATGCTACATGTGTCTGTGTTAGATATCAGGCATGCCCTAAAGAGACTCATTACTCTGCTGCTAAGAGGATTTTGAGATATCTAAAGGGCACACCAGATCTTGGCCTATGATACCCTATGAATAGGGATTTCGAACTAATAGGCTATTCAGATGTAGACTTTACAGGCTGTAGAGAGGACATGAAAAGTACATCAGGTTCCTGTTAGTTTCTGGGTAGAAGGCTAGTGTCCTAGAGCTACAAGAAGCAGACTAGTGTTTCTATTTGTACTGCAGAGTCAGAATATATAGCTGTAAGGAGCTGCTGTGCACAGTTGCTGTGGATCCAAAATCAACTCCAGGATTATAACCTTTAGATAAGTAGAAGCTCTTTATTTTGTGATTCTATTAGTGCTATTTCTATAACTAGAAATCCTATATCATATAACAAGACTAAACACATAAAGATTATATATCACTTTATAAGAGAGCATGTGGAATGTGAGGATATTAGTCTCGAGTTTGGTCCCACTGACAAGCAAGTGATTGACATTTTCACTAAGCCACTAAATGAAGCAAAGTTCAACACCTTCAAATTTGAATAGGGTATGTTGAACTTAGTTTAGCTTCAGTTACTCCTTAGAGTATTTTTGGTTGAAGGTTTGTTTTTTTTCTTGTAGGATAAGAAGACCTTTAGTGGTATAAAGATTGTGGAGACAAAAGTGTATATCAGGAAGATGGGATAAAAGATGCACTTATTGAAGGGGAGCAATTAAAACATCTACAAATGCAGGTTCAGCCTTGTGAAGAGATGAAGCTAGCAGCTGTATTAGTTGATCTCCTACCCACACCTAGGGGGAGAAGAAGATCAAAGGAAGCCAGATCTCCCCGACTATTCTATAGAAGTCAAAAAAGGGGAGAGAAGGGATTGTTCAAGTTATGGATGAAGTGGTATCAAGGCCAAAAGGATTGATCAAGCAAGCTAACCTGTGGGGACTATGACAGTAAGACAAGGGGAGCAGGGATACTTCTAAATAGGGGGAGTAGGTAACCTTCTTGTAACTATCTTGTTATAGTGTTTTTATTGCTACAAATATGGTGTGTATTTCATTGACTAAGAAATTGAAATGAGGTTTTGACTTCTTCAAATAAGGGGAGATTGTTGGGTCCATTGATCCCAATGATTCTGATTTGTAAGAAGTCAAACAAGTCAATGATATACACCAAGTTGTATTTGATATGGTTGCAAGTTAATGTATACAAGTTAGTCCTTATTACAATGATAGGACAAGTGTACACAAAGAAGTTAGCTGGATAGGAAAGAAATTGCCTAAGTCCATAGGCGTTGAGTGGAGCAAGCTCACTCAATGCCAGATGGCTTAAGGAAAGAAGCTGGATGAAGAAATGCAGCTAAGTTCACATGAGTTGAGTGAAGGAAGTTCATTCAACTCCATAGAATAAAAAATGCTGAATAAAGCCGGGTCTGCCAAAGTTTAAGGTTTGGCAAGGTAGAGAAGTGGCTAAGTCCACAGGCATTGAGAAGTCAACTCACTTAACGCCATATTGCCAAATGCTTTGAGTCATGCTGTTTCTATCAAATCTAAAGCAAATCTGTCACAAAAAATTGGTTAAGTACAAAAGCATTGAGTGAAGCCAGTTCACTCAACGCCATGCTGATTCAGTTAAAGCTATTTAAGAAAGATAGGAAAATCGATATAAGTACAAAAGCGTTGAGTGAGGCTACCTCACGCAAAGCCATATGACAGATAGTATTGAGTCATGCTGCTGCTGTCAACGCCTAAAGAGAAAGCAGAATTATTCTAAGTCTAGAATCATTGAGTGAAGTCAACACATTCAACGACTTCATGTAGTGCAGAATTTTTCTAAGTCCAGAATCGTTGAGTATAGTCAACACAGTCAACACCTTCATGCAGAGTAGAATTTTTCTAAGTCCAGAATTGTTGAGTAAATCCAGTTCACTCAACGCTCTCAACGCCAAGGATGCAAAAAGGGCTGAAGATCAAGCTAAGGCAAAAAACGTTGAGCGAAGCTTATACACTCAATGCTCTCAATGTCTAGACAAGCTGAGAAGTTGAATAAGTTAAAAAGCATTGAGTGGAGCTTACTCACTCAACACCTAGCAGAGCTGAAAATTTTCTAAGTCCAGATTCATTGAGTAATGCTTGTTCACTCAACGCACTCAACGCCTGGGTACTTGTATGAAATTTTCAAAGTCCAGAATGGCTGACGTCAGCAAAGTCAACAAAGTTCAAAATGACTAAGGAAGAGCTGTAATCCATTACTAACGACGCCATCAGTCTCATTATATAAAACTAAGGATATAATTTGTCTATTAAGCAGGATGACGGGATTGTAAATAGAGGATGATATCTGGATCAAATTAACGTTCTGATAGATCAATTCATTTCAAAAAAGAGGAGTGGGAGTTCATCCTCTTCCCCAACCACTGTTGAAGAGATAAGAACTTCAATTTGACAAATTTGAAGAGTCCCTAAGTTAGCTGCTGCAATTAATATCTGTTATAGCAAGATCAGATGATTACTCTGAGGAAGAAGAATCAGTCTAGACAAGCCCTAGCTGAAGTTGCTTCTCAATCCAAGTAGAGCCAAATCAGAAGATCAATCTCTAGATCAGTGAAGAAGAAATCTGATCTGGATTTTTCTCAGGACAGAAGGAAAGGCAGAGTAATTGAATTCTGTCTTACAGGTTAGCTGATCGAAGACAATCATTCACATTCTTTCCTCCTTCATTAGCAAGACCAGAATCAAGATTCTGAGTAACTTCTAGAACAAGCAACAGATCATTGAAGATTGTCTTTCTTGTTGCTGAGAAGAAGATAGAGCTGAGATTCACTCGGCTCAGGAAGCAGTTGATTCAGGGAACAAAACATCTTGAGTAAAATTTATTTTAATCTTTCAAATTCTGTGGATCAGTTTAAGATCTGTGTTGTAAGGACTAGATTATATACGCTGTGTGTGGATCTGTGAGATCAATATTGTAAAGCCTAAGTTGTAAAGGCTGAGAGTAGGATCCTGTGTAGGATCTGCGTGATAGGGCTGATCTCCCAGCCAGTGTTAAAGGGCATTTGTGCCTGTGTTAGGTGATTAGGTGATTACTGTGTAGTGGGGTTAAGTGCCTATGTTGTAAGTCTCAGTGGAGACTGAGAGATCCGATTGGATCGTGTTGTAATATCTAAGGAGACAAGTTTTTAGAGAAGTGCCTTGTCTAACATACTGTTAAAAAGGTGGGAGGGACAGTGGATGTACCCATATACTGGGGAACCACTATAAATATCTAGTATGCTGTGTGTTATTTTCTTGAAAGTAGAACTAAGCAAACATAGTAGGACCTAAAACAGTAAAAGGTTTTTAAATAACTCAAAAAGACCTTAATAACATATTCAACCCCTCTAGGTGATTAGCTACTCTTGTATTCAAAGACTTTCAAACAATCGCATAATAGGCAACTTTTAACACTATCTCACCAAGCGCGGCCCAGGATCATGACTGGTCTCTAGAAGATAGTCGTTAGTCCGCAGGTCGTGAAGACAACAGAACCAAGGAGGCAAGCTCTCAGGGTTGGGTCTTCTCACTCGAATACCCCCTTTTAGGTTTTGTCTATAAATAGGACCCCAGGGGTACCATGAATGGTACTTTGAAATCTTGCTACTATGCCCCTTTTCATCCCCTTGAGACTAACTACTCTATGTATGGTGCCTTCCTTGTACCTAGCTCAGCCATCTTTAGTTGTGGAGGGTAGGCTCTTCTAAGCTTCAGGGTACGTGGTGGGACCTCCCTGTTGTAGCGCCTGGGGTCCTTTAGTCATTGTCGGGTCAAGTAACCTCAGCTGCACTTAGATCCAAATATTTTGGAGTAGCAATTTTCCTGGCTCCAACACTTTGGTGTGGTGGGCATGGATCACAGTCAAAGGAGGAAAGTCCGACAAGGAGGCAGCATGATGAATGAAGGTGAACAAGAAGGAGTGGAGGGAAACTTGCAGGGCCCAAGTGAGTATGTTACCTGGGCTGAGTTTAGCTCGGAGCTCAGCAAGCTCATGCAACACGTCGAGGTTACTGTGTGCTCACTATTTACTCATTGCATGAAGGTCAAAACAATGTTGCCTCTTCACGAGACCCTATCGGAGGATATCGTGTCGCCGAGAAGACCTGACAATGAGAACCTAGCAGGGGAACAAGAGAGACCAGTGCATTCGATGTACTACCCGTTGAAAAGCCAAAAGATTAAGATTTAGGAGAGCGAGTATCATGGGAGGACCCAGGATAATTTTGCAGTCAATTTTGGTGCTTCTTGCCAACTCGCCATTTGCCACCAGAAAGGGTGGAGCCCGTTTAGCGAGGGGGTGCTATCGGCTCTAGTACCCAAAGGTTTTATGAATCAAATCTTGAACTAATACTCTGGAAGAGATGACCCGATCATGCATATGTTGTGGTTCGATGATGTGCACAGTGTCTATCTGTAGCATGACGGATGCCTTCAAGTGCATGTTCTTCGTAATCACCTTTAAGGGAAAGGCCAGGGACTGGTTCCACCAGTTAATGACAAATTCTATCAACTACTTCGAGGACTCATGTCATGGGCTGGTGGCAAGATTCTCTACCTCTAAGAAGAGGAAGAGGGATACGGTTGCCCTTTTCCATCTAACACTGAGCAAGTAGGAAACATTAGGTCATTATATTGACCGCTTCCAGGAAGAGGTCTTGGGTATCCAGGATATGGATAATAATACCCTGATGCTAGACCTAACGTTTGGGCTAAAGCATGGGCTCTTAAGCCTAAATATCATCATGGAGCCTCCAGAGCCGTGTGAGGAACTCATCGAAAGGGTCAACACGTTTATTCAAGGAGAACCAACTAACCCCAATTTCCTGAGTAGGATGGATTGGGCAACCATAGATAAGGTGGATGATGAGGAGGAAGAGAAAATTCTAGAGAGGAGGCCCAGAGAGTGGCAAAATATTGGAGAGGTGAAGAAGCGAGATGAGAGAAGGGAGGAACCAAGGAGGAGAGAGGAGTAGTAGAGACAGGAGGAGAGGAGGCCCGCCATGGCTCCTGATAACCGAGCAGAGGGGTGAAGGTTCCAATACCCAGTAAATCGACCGTCGTGGAGGCCAGCTAGGAGAAGATATTCCCTGGGGAGGAGGGACAAGCGATATCAGCCCCAAGGGTGTCAAAGAGAAAGAAACCTGAGAGAAGCTATTGCAGTTGCCAGATAGGGAAATCATTTCTAGAGGAGGAATCAGAGGATGAGGAAGAGGTTTGCGGAGGTCTCCCTCTATTGTGACTTCCATCAGGTTGAGGAGTTCAAAACCATAATGTGCCCGAATTTCTTGGAGGCTAGGAAGAGGTCAGGATGGAGAGAAAGAGAATGCAAAAGAAAAGGAGAAGAGATAGTCCAAGGGTAGAGGGGTTAGAAGGACCTAAGGAGGCAGTAGGGCCTTACACGGAGGAGGAATAAGGATCTAATGGACAAAGTGGCTCGTGGAGGAGTCAGCCAAGGAGGAGCAGAGGGGTCATAATAATCTATAAATGGGCTAGCATGGAAGGTCATCACTATAGAACGCTGATCCTGCCGGCCAAATCAATCACAACAGTAGCAAAATAATAAAATGCAAGTCCACAAATGTCACATATATAACAAATAATCTCCACGAAGGGAGTGTCCACAGATATAATAAAAGAACTAAAACTTGGGCTCATGCCCAGTACATAAATGTACTCACTACATATCTCTCATCGCGGAAGAAAAACTAAAATAACTACTAGCGATCAGGACTTACAGTCCCTGCTGTCTGAACTCCGGTACTAGACTGTCACATCTCTAAATGTGCCGACCTTCGGGGCTGCTCCTCCATGCTGGGCTCCACGGTTCCCTAAAATGATGTGGTTCGAAAACCATTAGTCTAAAAGACTAAGTCCTATCATCCCCCGCCCCTTCCCCAATGGCTTCTAGGCACCGAGCGGGGAGGAGGAAAGAAGAGGACATGAAAGTGAAGAATAACAAATATAAGTAGGTAGCGGAGGAACTAATCTAGCAGTTCTATAGTATAACAAATATATGAAAACACATAAGCCAAGGGATCTTTTGCAAGGCTCCTATTGTATAAAAAGTCCCATTCCAATTTATACGATAGGGTGTCAGTTTTCTAGCAAGCATTCATATATATTTACTGAAAAAAGAACCTTAACTTATAAGCACGCTCGCGCTAACTTATAAACCAATGGGTCGTTTTGCAGGGCCTATTGTATAAAGTCTCCCATACCACTTATACAATAGGTGTCAGGGTTATATGCAATGGTTATGCTATGAAATGCAATTATGCCATTATGTGAACATGCAAATGCAACTCACCCACTCAACTCTGTGTACACAGACCTTTAGTTCCCCCTTTCTGGAGCCGAACCTCCCAGGATACCTCCGTAGTGGCAAATAGAAGCGGTGGGTTGGGCCTCAACCACCTCTAAACCGGTAATTGCACTACCAGTCAGACCTATCGTATGCCTCAATGCTGGCGCACTAAGCGGAGCTCCTGTGTACTCTTGCCGGCTGGCGCACCGGAATTTTTTTGGCCAAGTGCTAAACCACACTTGTCGAGTCAACATATTGGCGTCGGTGCATCGACCCTCCAATACCGAAGACCCACCACCTTATACTTTATGCACATGCATCTTATGTATCAGCTACCAAGCCAAAGCTCCCCGGACCATCCCGTCCGTCACAAACATCAACCGAGCCAAAGCTCGCCGGGCTAACCTACCCATCACTAAATCCACCGAGCCTACAGCCCGAGTGAGCCCACCTAACATCCCGAGGCATCGAGGTGAGTGAAAGTGAAGCCATAGTTATGCTAGTTACTCTTGCAATTCAGTTTTACCTACAGTTTAGGTTAGCCCAGGACTGCCCCCGGCATATCCCCTGAAGGCCTCTCAAAGGGCACTAGGAACTATGATGGGCTGAAGCCCAAAGCTCCTTTTCGCAAGGCACTTATTATTATTGGTTAATACCCGATTCCCTATCCCTTAGTATTACTCTGGACCTAATCCTAATGTGTTTTGACTCTTTCTCTCTCTCCATGGGGAAGACGATGTTTCATCAACCCCGAGCACCTCTTAATACTAGTCAACCACCCACTCCTCATCACAACTCCCGATGATGAACTCATTTCACTTACCAGATCAACACACCAACACCCCAACTCTCTGGGTTCATTTTGCACCATATCATGATTTCTGCAGTTTTACTAAACGCAGACCATCCTAAACTATATAATGTATACAATGAGAGGTACTCAAAATAATCATCCAATATCCCTATAATAATTATTGGGGGGGGGGGGTCTATCATGACATGTTTAGCCTAAATCCAGAAATTCATAATTTTCCTAATTTATCTGATAATTTATTTAATTTTTCTAGTAATCCAAAAACCCAAGTTTGAACATGAAGTACCCATTTCAGACATGCAAATGGTCCACAAAATTAATGACAAATAAAAGATTACTATTTAACATAGAATCCAAAGTCTCCTAATTTTTCAGCAAGGTTTAGGCCTCTAACCCTAATTTTAAATATAACCTACATTAATTATTTTTTAGAGACAAGTACAACAAGAATACTTCCAAAAATTCTGAGAAAATCCAAACATGTACATAATGATCAATAAACACTCTAGGCCATGTTTCATACTTTTCTAGTGAACAAAGAACTCTAAATCTGATTTTGAACAATAATCCAAATTGGTAATTTAATGCACTAAGTACAAAAATTATTTTTTTAAAAATTGTAACAAAATCTCCAACAGAGCATGTTGACCTAGAATCACTACTGCAATTTTCACATTTTCTCAATAAATAATAAGCTCTGAATAAAATATTGAACAAGTTTCCATTTTTAAGAGCTTGTGAATAAGTACTGTAAATATGCATCTACTAATTGTAATAAAATTCTTGTGTGAAGTTAATGACCCAAAACTCCCTATTCCCAAATTATACAAATTTCCTATGGTCAGGGAGGTCAAAAATAATAATTAAACAAATAAGGGATAACACTTTCATAACAAAGGAAGTACCAAAATAATTACTCCAAAATTCCTATTAAAATTTCCAAGGAGTCATGCCAACCCTATGACTACACAACCCAAATTTCATGGCTTTTCATTAAATTTTGGTGGCTTATCTTGCATGTACAAGTGTTGTGCCCTAAGCTAGGGTTAGGGTTTTGAGGGGCCTACCTATCTTAAAATACTCTAAGATTTTTACCAGAGGACTTTAGCTACCATAGTACCTTCCCTACCAAATTTCAAGTCCATACAAGCACATTTGACCACATGCCCTTCTCAAACCCCCAAGGTCCTAACATAGGGCTTGAACTGGTGACCTAAGGTAATTCACTCCCAAAACACCCCATATCCCATATGAGGGTGTTATATGTCATGCCAAACCAGTGGCCTAAATCCCAACCTCTGTTGAGGGGATTTGGCCACTCAAAACTTGAAGTGCACTTTTGACCTAAATACCCATATTATGGCAAGGCTAGGGTTTGCAAAAATTCAATACAAATCATCTCCAAATGAGATGAAATTTTATACAGAGTCTTATGATGACCCCAAGGACCACTCACCAAAATTTGGGAGAGTTTGGAGGTCATTTGGTCCCTTAATTAATTTACCCTAAAGTAATTAACTAATTTCAAAAACTATAGAAATATTATCCCCAAAAATTCTCATTTTTGGGCAGAACTTAGGTATAGACTAGGGTAAGTCCCTGTCCAAATTTCAAGCCATTTGGACAAGAGATGAAGTGTGGGCACTCATTTAAATCTCTGCCTAGCTCTAGGTATAGACCACACCAAAATGGGTGCCCTGGTCAAGCCATTGGTCCAAAATGACTCAAATAAATTTTAAAATAAAGTAGACCAATATGGATACATATTATATGTTGACCACTTTTTTTGATCCAGCATCTAGTTATTTTTAATAAATAGAAACATTAATAGCAAATTCTGTGATAGAAGTGAAATAACATGAAAACATATCCTATAGTTTAATTCATCTCTAGCACGAATCTTGAAGCAAGATCCAAGGGTGGCTGGATCGTCTTCTTACTCCAGCCGACAACCACAATCCAGCCTGCCTGGAGCAACTTCCAACCCACTCTCCGGACCATCTGACCACATCCCTGGCCGGCCACTGCCACCACCACCTCCGTTGAGGTGGTGGCTATCGCCAGACGGCAGCACAACCGCCGGAGAGGCGGATTCCGGCGATCCCGACAAGTTTCAATTTGCGGAAAAACCAGGAGAAAGCTTCTCCCAATCGTGCTCAATTGAGCCCAAATCTTGGCCCTAACTGTTGCTATGATCTACCCATGGAAGAAGGAGAGGAGGACATGAATTGCCGCCTGAGAGAGGGTGTTGTGCCTCCTTGCCATTTCTAGCCGCCGGTTTAGGCTTCTCTGCAACCTTCACACCAACTCCACAGAAACTGAAATGTAATCGGGGGAAAATCTTGCCCTTGCCCTGGTGAAGGTTTCTAATGAAGGAATTGGGGAGAGGTGGCTTGTAACTCCCCAATTCATCAAGGCACCATTAATGGACATAAGGGTGAGTTTTCGGTTTCACCCAAATTGATGGGATGAGCCACCCCACTGGCCGGCCACCTCCTAAAAACTCCTCCCCTGCCTCCAAGGAGTTAAAGCCCCATCAAAAGTAGGGGTTATGGAGCCTCCATGGCCATGATGGCCATTAATCTCTTACTTTCTTTCTCCTCCAAATTTGGGTAACTTCCTCTCTCTCTCTCTCTCCTACTCACCAAACTCTGAATTTGGCGGGCCCAAAATGTGTCTCTCCACCTCCTAGAACAATGGGCCACACTTGTATGTGCCTAGCCCACTTGGATTGGGCTTGAGTTAGCCATTTAGGCTAGTTTGACCACTTTGACCCATGAGTTGACTTTCGTCAAATTAGCCACTAGGGTTGACCCCAATGGGTCCTTGGTGACCCATGTGCCTCCCATAATGTCTAGAAGTACTTAGGTAGGGTTGGTTGGGTATCTTGGGGGTCACTTGACCCTTAGTTAGGGCACTTTGACCTTTTAAGGCTAAGGTTGACTTGGGTCAACATAGCCTCTTTGGTTGACTCCAATGGGTCCTAGGTGACCCATTGACCTCACTCTAGGGTAAGGAGGACATGAGTGGGATCCAATTGGCTAAGGGAAGGTCAGTTGACCCTATGTTGGTCAATTTGACCTATTTAGGGTTAGAGTTGACTTAGGTCAACTTAACCACTTTGACTGCCCTCCATGGGTCCTTAGTGACCCACTGACCCCACTTTAGGTCTAGGAAGACCCTAGTAGGGTTGGTTGGGCTTACTAGGGGCACATTGCCCTTAGTTAGGGCACCTTGCCCAAATTAGGCCTAGGGTGGTTCTAGGTCAAATTGGCCACCCTGGGTCGACTCCAATGGACCCTTAGGGCTCTAATGGACCTTCCAATAGATTGGTAAGATCATGGTGGGATCTTAGAGTCTTGGTGAGGCCCCATGATCATCCTAAACTAGGGTTTAGGAATCTACTATTTGTAGACCATAGTGATCTCACCTACATTCCTAGGTTCACTTGGTCTTCTTGGGCTTCCTAGGGTTTTCTCATGACCTAGTCATGACAAAACCACTCCTAGGGGGTCTAGTCAACTGAGGGATGTTACAAATCCCAATACATAAACAAAAATTTCGTCCCCGAAATTCGAGTTAGGCCTACGGGTTTTCAGGTATGAAAAATAAATTGTAACATCCCGAGAGGTTGTAAGGAATACCTGACTGAAGAGCTCCGGGTACCTTTGTTGCATCAAGTCCTGTGGCTCCCATATGTGATCCTCCTGACCATGATTTCTCCACAAGACCTTGACAAACGGGACCTTCTTGTCTCGCAAGACCCGTATCCCCTTGTCGTCAATCCGGACCGGCTCTAGGTGAACTGACCGATCAGATGCTACCGGCCCATACGTGGCCGTAACCTACTGCTCCGGGCGTAGTAGAGCCATCCTAAGAGAGGATATGTGGAACACGTCATGCATACCCTCCAGCCCTGCCGGCAGATCCAGCCTGTATGCTAAGAGACCGATCCTCTCCAGGATCCTATAGGGCCCCATATGTCTTGGGCTGAGCTTCTTCTTCCAACCACGTACCCGTGAAACCCCATACATCAGTCGGATCTTCAAGAATACTTAGTCCCCCACCTGAAACTCCACCTGACGATGCCGAGCATCGTAATACTTAGCCTGTCGGTTCTTTGCCTCTAACATCCTGTCCCGTATCAGCCTCACCTGAGCCTCGGTGTCCTCAACAAACTCCGAACCCAAAGCCTTCGGATCCTCGCCCTGTATCCACGACAGCGGAGTCCTACACCTCTGTCCGTATAGGGCCTCATAAGGAGCTGAAAGATATAGTACCTAAACACCTAGGGGGGGGGGGTGAATAGGTGACCAAATTCTTTTTAACTTTTTATGGCAGCAATCACACAGCATTCACAGCAAACCAAAGCACACAGAAGACACACAGTTTTATAGTGGTTCCCCAAGGTTTGGGTACATCCACTTTCCCCCTTCGCCTATCTAGTAGTGTACTAGATTCGGCCCAACTGCTCCACTATCTCAGAACCCAAAACAGGTTCCTACACCTCAGGCCCAAGGCCCTACAACTCAGCTTCTTCACAAAGCCTACACTCAGCCACAAAGGCCTACACTCAGCCACCAAGGCCTACACTCAGCCACCAAGGCCTACACTCAGAGATTTCAATCTCCTACACTCAGGCTCTCAAGCCCTACACTCAGCCTTTATAATTTCAGGCTTACAAGACTCAGATCCAGAGGATCCTACAAAAATAAATTGAATACAAAATTGTTAACTCAGCAACTCAGATACAAGAGAGAGGAGTTGTGAGTTTCTTGATGAGTTCTTGGAAGAACTCAGCTGAAATCAATCTAACTTAGCTTTCTTCAAAGCTTCTTGAAAGTAGAACTCAATAAGATTGACTCCTTCTGTAGTTGATCCTTGATCTCTGCTGCTTAAGATTCAGAGTGAATCCGAACCCTTCTTCTCAGCCTGGTTCCAACAGCTGATTTCTTGGATGGAGCTCTCTCTCTCCAACTTCTTAGATCTGCACTTGATTCTTCAAGGAATAGTTAGATCTTCTTTGTTGAATACTTGATCAATAATTTGAACAACCACTTTTCTGTAGACAGCATAAGCCTATTTATAGGCCTTCTTCATGGTAACTGGCTGGTCCGGTCCATAACTGAATTCTGACAACTCTGAAAGGTGCTGTAGACCGGCTGGAATGGCAGCTGTCAAGTCATCCAGTCAGTTCTTGAAAATTCTGTAACTGTCTAGAAGTGTCGAGACTATCTGTCTTTAAGTGTCGACACTTATAGACCAAGTGTCGACACAAGTTGTCTAAGTGTCGACACTAGTCTACAAGGTGTCGACACAACTCCTTGTGTTGTAGATTTTGTATCTTGACACTACTTCTTCTTCATGTGTCGACACTGAAATTGAGTGTCGACACAAGTACTTGTACTTCAGTATCTTGCTGAATTCTTTTAAGTGTCGACACATCTCCTTTGTGTCGACACATCTTCATGTGTTGTATCTGTCAAGTGTCGACACTGCTTCTTTGTGTCGTATCTGTCAAGTGTCGACACATGTCTTCAGTGTTGATACTTGTTGAGTGTCGACACATTGATTTGGGTGTCGACACTTTCTTCTTCAGTCGAGACTCTGGCTGTGTGTCGACACATTCCTTTAGTGTCGACACTTGTACTTAGAATATTTTGTTGAACTTTGCTGATCTTTGCTAAGTGTCGACACAGCTCCTTGTGTCGACACTTTCTTCAAGTGTTGAGTCTTCAGCTAAGTGTCGACATATTGTTCTGGGTGTCGACACTTACTTCAAGTGTTGACTCTTCTGTTGAGTGTCGACACATTTGTTCTGGGTGTCGACACTTGCTTCAAGTGTTGACTCTTCTGTTGAGTGTCGACACATTGTTCTGGGTGTCGACACTTGTACTTAGTCTCAGCTGACTTTTGCTGAGTGTCGACACAGCCTCCAAGTGTCGACACTTTCTGGTGTAGACACAGTTTTTCTGGGTGTCGACACAACTGCTAAGTGTCGACACAGCTTCACTGCACTCTTCTTCATTGAGTGTCGACACAGCTCCTTATGTCGACACTTTCTGTCTGGTGTCGACTCAGCATCCCTGGTGTCGACACAATGACTCCAAGTGTCGACACTGCTTGCCTGGGTGTCGACACAGGGCTTCTTAAGTGTCGACACTTTCTCTCTGGGTGTCGACACATGGACTTAGAAACTTTTTCTTCTTTGCTGCAAATACTTAGCCTGCACAAGTAAACTCAAAACACATCAAATACATTTTGATGTATATCATTGAGTTGGGTGAGGCTTCTTCAAATCCGGTACATTTGAACCAATGTACCAAACAATCTCCCCCTATTTGGAGAAGTCATAACCCTTAGTCAATGATATACACCATTTATAATAAAATTACAAAATGATGTAAAGCAGGATTATAAATCAGGGCAAACATAAACATGTATGAAACAAACATGTACACATAGATTGCATCACAGAACAACTATGAAATAAATTTAACACATAGCAAATTTATTACACAACACATTGTTCCAATACTTTGGCATACACATATTTCAAAAGTTTACAGAATGGTTATCATCAAGAGATTACATAGTAAACTTAAGAAAATTCTAATTCTATTTCTGTTCAGGCTCCTTGATCACTATTCCTTTGCCAGCTTGTACTTTGGCTTGAACAGGAGCTTCAGCAACTTCAGCATCAGCAGGCTTCTTGCCTTTCAGATCTTTCTTCTTAAGTTCCTCAGCCTTAATCTTTTGCCTCTCAAAATAGTGATATGGCTTGGGAAAGTACTTACTAGGCTCCAGAGCAGTAGGAGGTAGCTTTCCCATCTTGGCCTTTCTCCTGTATTGAACTATAGCCTCCTGCCTTATCTCATGCTTTCTCCATTCAGCCTCAGAAAACCATTTGTTCCTGTCATGCACATTATCTTTGGAAGCTTTCCAGGCAATCAAAATAATGTTCCTAGAGGTGGGGCTCCACTGCTCAAAGTCAGGTCTTTGTTTAGCTTGCTCCCTGAACCTCTTCTTTGATAATCTGGTTTCTTCTTCAGCTTGCTCCTTCAAGATGGCTTCCTGTAAAGCTTCAGAGACAGGCTGAACAACTTTCTCTATTATGACATTGTCCTTACCCCCAGGTGAACTATACATGGACTGTATGTCAGCATGGATCATGTCAAAATCGGGTGGAGGATAGATCACTTGAGCTACTTCTGGTTGCTCACCTCTAAGATAGGCAGGGTTAATTCCAGATTCTGCTACATTATCATCATCAAAAAGAGGAGGATAACCAAGAGTGGCTCTGATGGAATTAGAAACCCATTTTGCATGGTCAGAGCTAGCTTTGACTAAGACCCTCTCCCCCTTTATGACTTCTCTTTCAATGTGATCCCTTAAATCATCTTTTTGAAATCTGATTTGGGCATTGAGATAATTGACTCCATCCCTGTAGAAAGGTCTTAACCTTTGGAGTTTTTCAGAGATCAGCTTCTGAGAGTCTTGAATAGCAGTTGTAATATCAGTTAAGCTCTCTTGCAGTGCTTTATCAAAAGCTGTAATAGCAGTAGCAGTAGAAGTTGTCAGGCCAGCAACAATGTTCTTCATTTCTGTGACAATAGTATTGTGAGATTGTGTCAAATTGTCATTCATTCTTATTTGGTTCTCTAGAACATATCCTTGCTTCTGTGCTATGTCATCTACTTGAGCCTTTATCTTTTCCTGATGTGTAGCAAGATAGACTACTGCATTCCCACCCTTGTGGAAGCAGTCAGTCATCTCTTTCTTATTAAGATTCATCTCAAATCTTATGGATTTAATATCCTGGGCCAAATCAAATTGGAGAGATTTGTGCCCCTCATCCACATAAGTTTCAATAGCCTTCCTATGTTCATCCAGTTTAATCTGCATAGCAACCATTAAAGCACTATAATCAACAGTTGGAGCTGGCTGTGATATAGGCTGTGGAGCAACAGTTTGTAAAGCCTTCTTGTAACTCTGGCTTCTTCTCCTGAAAACTTGAAACTTTCTTTTCTTAGCCCTTGAAGCTTCCTCATCTTCAGATCCAGATGTACTTGCTATCTCTACCCTCTCCTTAGGTAGCTCCTTCTGTACTTCTGGTGCCTTCTCAGTCTCTTCCCTTGCAGGTTCTTCATTAATTGGCACTTGCTCCCCCTCAAGTGGAGCATTCTCCTTTTCAGCAGCAGTTTCCTTATCAAAATCTTCTTGATCCAGATTTAGAAATAAATCTTCCATGGTGTATTCTTGTGGAGAATGAGTAGGAGAAATTCTGTGCTCATCTACCACAGGATCAGAAACCACTTGAGCTGTAACAGAAGTGTCTTCCATGACAACTTCTGGAACTTGACTATCAGTCTGTGGTTGCTGATAAACATCAGACAAATCAGTATCTTCTATAGGAAAAACCAAAGCATTAAGCTCAGTAATTACCTCTAGAATTGTGGTTGTAGCTTGCTCACTTTCAAGAGGAGTGGGTTCTTCCACAACTAGTGGCTCCCCCTGGATGTGATCCTTGTGTATGGGGCTAGCTTGAGGTAGCTCCCCCTGGATTTCAGCAACTTCTTGTTGAGCAGTAGACTTCTCAACAGTCTCTTCTTCATGCTCATCAGGTGTGAAGACAACTTGCTCTTCACTTTCAGAGCTGCTGGATGGATCCTGAGCCACTGAGGCTGACTTCTTCTTCTTCTTGAGTGGGGTCTCCTTTTCAGAAGTGATTTTCTCAGGGGTTGGCATCTCCTTAGTCAACACCCTGTCCCATCTGGAGAAGATCCTCATGTCCATTTTCCTCATATGGTTGATTTTACTTCCAGCAGTTTGTTCCATAACTTCTGGTATAGTACCAGCTAGGTATAGACTTATGATCCTGCCCAGATTTGGCTTCTTTAGGCTTTCTTTAATCTTCTCAAAAACTACTACAGACCAGTCAGTTTTCAGAGAGAAGATTATCCTTGTCATAATACTAAACATATAGGCAGACACTCTGTCATGCCCTCCTGGCTTGCTCAATATCACTTTCCCAACAATTTCAGACAGGAATTTCCCCTGACTGTTCATTCCTTTTCTATTGAAGACTGAACCAATCTTCATCTTAGAATCTAGTCCACACCAAGTTATAGCTTCCCTGGTCTTTGAAGCAGTAACTTCATCTTCTTCTTTAGTTCTTGGTAACTGCAGTACTTTCCTCAGACTTTTTGGAGAGACCTTTACTTTTTCACCATGAACCCTGGATTTGATCTTCAATCCAGTGTCGTCTACCTTAGCTCCATTAAGGAATTCCAAGACTTCCTTCTTCCAAATTTTTGTTGGCTCTGAAACAAGATATTCTAACCCTGAGTCGGCAACTAGGGTTACTACAGTCTTGATCTCCAGGTCTGCATCATCAAAAGCATTGCGCACCAGCTCGTAGCCTTCGTTGATGTTCTCCTCAAGCTTTGGCGCCATTAGGGTTGAAGAATTTTGACTGGAGAGAAGAGAGGTGTCGACACACAAGTTTTGGTCTCGAAACTTTTGAAAGCGTGTCGACAGACTAAGGAAAAACCCTATTTATACCTTTCTAATTTTGAAGTTGAAAAGGCGGGCAGCTAACTTAAATTGTGTCGACACTGGCGATAAGTGTCGACACTGACTTATAATGTCTCGACACATACATGTCGACACAAGTTTAGTCAACATATTATATGTGTCGACACTTGTTTATGTGTCGACACCACTTAACTCGACATTTAGTCGAGACTTTACTTAGATAATTCTGAGTAAACACTTAGTGTCGACACCACCTTGGTTGTGTCGACACCTACTTGTCATGTGTCGACACTAATATTCTGAAGTGTCTACACTAACTTTCTAGATGTGTCGACACCTTTTCCCTGAAGTGTCGACACCAATTTTCTGTGTCGACACAGACATCTCTGTGTGTCGACACCTTTTTACTTAGCCAATTTTCAATACTATAAACTTACTCTAAGTTTATCATTCCTAGTTCAATCTTAAACCTATTGAACTTAGTTTCTTCTAGGGGCTTAGTATACATATCAGCTAGTTGATTATCAGTTTTAACATATTCTAGTAAAATATCTTCTTTCTCTACATGCTCCCTAAGAAAATGATATTTTATCTCAATATGTTTAGTTCTACTATGTGAAACAGGGTTATGTGCAATTGAAATAGCACTTGTAGAATCACAGAAGAGTGGAGTTCTACTTACCTGAAATCCATAGTCCTCAAGATGATGTTGTATCCACAGAAGTTGAACACAGCAACTTCCTGCAGCCACATACTCTGATTCAGCAGTGGAGATAGCCACGCTTGTTTGCTTTTTGCTACTGCATGAAATCAGTCTTCCACCTAGGAATTGACAGGTTCCAGTTGTGCTTTTTCTGTCTTCTTTGCATCCTGCAAAGTCTGCATCTGAATAACCTGTTAGATCAAAATCCCCATTCCTAGGGTACCAGAGGCCTAGATAAGGAGTGCCCTTTAGATATCTCAATATCCTTTTGACTGCTGTCAAATGAGACTCTTTAGGGCAGGCTTGATACCTTGCACAGACACATGTAGCATACATGATATCTGGTCTACTTACAGTCAAGTATAATAGGGAGCCAACTATCCCTCTATACAAGGTTTCATCTACAGGCTTCCCTGCATCATCCTTGCTAAGAGACATACTTGACCCCATAGGAGTCTTCATGGTACTGGATGAATCCATACCATACTTCCTTATGAGTTCTAGGGTGAACTTGGACTGGCAAATGGATAATCCATTCTCAGTCTGTCTTACTTGGAGACCCAAGAAGAACTTTAACTCTCCCATACTACTCATCTCAAATTGACCTTGCATTAGTTTTGCAAACTTTTTGCAAAGGCTACTTTCAGTAGACCCAAATATAATGTCATCTACATATATTTGGACTAGTATTACTTTGCCTCTAGATTCCCTAAGGAATAGAGTCTTGTCTATTTTCCCCCTTGTGAACTTATTCTCAATGAGGAAACTAGACAGGGTTTCATACCAAGCCCTAGGGGCTTGCTTTAACCCATATAAAGCTTTCCTAAGTCTATAGACATGATTAGGTAGAGTTGAGTCAACAAAACCTGATGGCTGTTCCACATAGACTTCCTCTTTAAGATTACCATTCAGAAATGCTGACTTGACATCCATTTGGTAAACTTTGAATCTTTGAAAGGTTGCATAGGCCAGGAACATTCTTATGGCTTCCAGTCTGGCTACTGGAGCAAAGGTTTGATCAAAATCAATACCTTCTTCCTGCCTATATCCTTTAGCAACCAATCTTGCTTTGTTCTTAATGATGACTCCTTGTTTATCCATCTTGTTCCTATAGATCCACTTGGTTCCAATTATATTGTGGTCTTTAGGTTTAGGAACAAGCTCCCAGACCTTGCACCTCTTGAACTGATTGAGTTCTTCTTGCATTGCCTCAATCCAAAGAGGGTCTTTGATGGCTTCTTCAAACTTCTTAGGTTCAACTTGTGATAAAAAGCTGGAGTAGATTGCTGCATTCAGGTTTCTGCTCCTTGTTTGCACCCCTTGTCTTGGATCACCAATGATTTGCTCAGCTGGATGATCTCTTAGATGCCTATTGGCTGGAGGCATCCTGATTTCAGGTTGAGCTTCTTCAACATCTTCATCATGCTGTACTCCTTGAACTTCATCAGCAATTGGTACATGTATTTCTCCCCCTGGACAACAGCCACTGTCTTCTACTTGCTGTCTTGCAGTAGGTACTTCTTCTATAGTAAGCTTGTCCATCTTCTTTATCAAACCTGTGGGGCTGCATACACTACTAGACAACTCATTGTTAATAAGTCTAGTTTCATCAAATACTACATGTACAGTCTCTTCTACAACTTGTGTAGACAAGTTGTAGACTCTATAAGCCTTACTGTTGTTGCTGTACCCAACAAAAATTCCCTCTTGGGACTTGGCAGCAAACTTAGTCAAGTAAGACTTTCCATTGTTAAGTATGAAACACTTACAACCAAAGATCCTGAAGTAGGATAGGTTTGGTTTCCTGCCTTTCACAACCTCATAGGGGGTCTTGTTGAGACTTTTAGTTATGGTAGCCCTATTAATAACATGGCATGCAGTATTGACTGCTTCAGCCCAGAAGTATTCTGGTAGTGATGTATCACTTAATAGGGTCCTACCAGCCTCAATCAAGGTTCTATTCTTCCTTTCAGCAATGCCATTTTGCTGAGGTGTCCTTGGTGAAGAAAACTCTTAAAATATCCCAAATTCTTCACATAGTTTTGTCATTCTATCAGACTGAAACTCAGTACCATGGTCACTTCTTATTTTGACCACTGTACTATTTAGTTCATTCTAAATCTATTTGACAAAGCTATAGAAGACATTGGGTGTTTCAGATTTCTGTCTAAGGAAGAACACCCAGGAAAACCTTGAGTAGTCATCTACAACTACAAAGGTATAGACCTTCCTACCTAAGCTGTGAACTGGCATTGGACCAAAGAGATCCATATGCAAGAGGTATAAGCACCTCACAACATCTTTGTTTTCAATGCTTCTAAAGGTGGATCTAGTCTGCTTGCCCTTTTGACAAGCTGAGCAAATACCATCTTTAATACACTTAACTTGAGGACCATTCCTCACTAACTCTTTACTAAAGAGTTTGCCAATTGTCTTGTAGTTTAGATGGGCTAGCCTCTTGTGCCATTTGACACAATGAGAGACTTTCTCATCAGCTACAAGACACACTTGAGAACCATTGGTCTCACACATAATGTCTAGGCAGTAGACATTCCTCTTTCTATAACCTGTCAAAATGATCTCTTGATCATTTGACCTCTTGATATGACAACCATCCTTAATAAATGAGATGTCATATCCTACATCACTTAATTGACTTATACTAATTAGGTTATGTTTCAAACCTTTAACATAAGCCACTTGAGTAATGGTAACTAAGTTACTAGAAATGTTACCAAACCCTTTGATGATTCCTTTTTCAAAACCACCAAAGGTGACTTTTGGACCATCTTTGATTGGAATGTAGTCCCTTAGTAATCCCTTTGTTCCAGTCATATGTCTGGAACATCCACTGTCCAAGTACCATATTGGGGCATGGCCACTTGGACTCACCTACAAAACAGATTAATGAACCTTAGAACCCAAAGAATTCTTGGGTCCTTGGTACTTGTTATTTTGCATCTTGACAAGGCTACCTGCTGGTTTTCCAACAGGCAGATTGCTACTCACTTTGGCACTAGCATTGTGCCAACAGTCCATTGCAAAGTGGCCAACCTTGCCACAGCACCAACACTCAAACTTATTGTACCTTTGCTTAGGTACAGTCTTTGCTGTTTTATCTACAGCAGACTTGTTGAGAGTTGGGGCTTTGCCCTTGGACATAGACTTGGACTGAACAGTCCTTGCAGGTCTAGTAAACCCCAGTCCAGCTTTACCTTTGTGATGAATAAATTCATCAATTATGGGTAAAACAGACTTTGGTTTAGAAAACCTAGCAACTAAGTCCTTCTCCTTCTGAAGATTAATCTCCAGACTCTTGATTTGATCATTCTTGAATGATATAGTTCCCATCTGAATCACAGTTATGTGCTTCAGTCTGGCTATCTCATTAAGCTTTTGATCAAATGACTTTTCAAACTCAGTTGCAGCAGCTTTAAGTTTAGCAATTTCCTTTGCCTGACTTTTGGCTAGGGACTTGCTCTTCTTATAAGCTTGCAACAGAACTCTATATTCATCTATCAACTGATGAATATCTTCTTCAGACTCAGATGCACTCTCATCATTTGATGAGAATGAATCTGATTCTGTACTGGCACAAGAAACTGAACTTAAAGTTGAACTTTGTACCTTACTAGGTCCTGGCTGCTCCAGGATTTTGTCACTTTCTGTCAATGCCATTAGCCCTTGGCATTGACTGTCCTCTTGTTCATAAATAGAATTCATAATCTGCATGAACTCTTCTTCTTCTTCCTCAGCAAACAGTCCAATATATGCCTCAACATCTGACTCAGTTTCTGATGAAGAGATATCTGACATGGTCTTGTCCTTTTTGGCAACAAAAGACTTCTCCTTCTTGCCCTTGTATTGAGTCCTTTTCTTGTCACTTGACTCCTTCCTCTTCTCTGGACAGTCTGCAATGACATGTCCTTGTCTATTACAGCAATAACACACAATGTTTGATAGTATAGCTTTGCTAGACTTGGACTTTTTCCTGTCTTTCTTTGAAGACTTCTTTTTCTGATAAGAGTCTTCCTTTCCCTGTGATGTAGAAGGCCTTGTCCTCCATTGTTTCTTCTTTAAGAACTTCTGTAAATGTCTTGTAAAGGCAGCAAAGTCCTCATCACTTTCACTGCTTTCAGACTTTGTGCTTACTGACTCATCTGACTCAGATTCTGCTGCTTTTGGTGGAGGAGATGGTGACTTACTCCTGTACTTTCTGGGGGCTTCTGATTTAAAGTCCACTGTTCTTTCCTTGTGTTCATTTCTTGTGGATTTCTCCTCTTCTTTCCTCACCAGCAACTGCATTTCATAGGACAGCAGTTTGCCAAAAAGTGTTGGTGGAGGAATTTCTCCCAGCTTTGCCATTTCCCTGATGGCACAGATCTTGGTGTCCCAATCTTTAGTTAGGTACCTTAGAAACTTATCATTGAGTTCATAATTACTGAGCTCTCTGCCATAGGACATGAGTTCATTCACTATCCTGTAGAACTTCTTATAGAACTCAGTTATGCTATCACCCTTTCCTTGTCTAAAACTTTCATACTCTTGATTTAGCAAGGATTTTCTGTCTTGCCTTACTTCTTCAGAACCCTCCATATACACAATAAGAGTATCCCACATCTCTTTGGCTGTCTTACAATGTATTAGATTCTGAAAAGTTGCATCATCTATGGCACTCACTATAATGTTTTGAGCCCTTTTGTCCATGGTGGCTAGAACAATCTCATCCTTTGTCATTTCAGAGAAATCCTTAGGTGTTCTCTGATTTGCATCTAATACTGACACCTTCATGGGCACATATGGCCCTTCCTTTACTGTGATACAAATCCTAGGGTCTGAAGCTTCCATAAAGAGTCTCACCCTTTCCTTCCAGATCCCAAAGATTTCTTTCCTACATATAGGTAGCTTCATGGATCCCAATTCCTTGTGATTTTCAGTGGAACCCATAGTTCTTGATTTTCTTGATGCTGTTATTGACTTAAACTGAATCTGCCAACAGGATCTACTCAGACAGTTATGTCCTTTTTTTAAGTAACCTCCCTCTGATACCACTTGAAAGATATAGTACCTAAACACCTAGAGGGGGGGGGGGTGAATAGGTGACCAAATTCTTTTTAACTTTTTATGGCAGCAATCACACAGCATTCACAGCAAACCAAAGCACACAGAAGACACACAGTTTTATAGTGGTTCCCCAAGGTTTGGGTACATCCACTTTCCCCCTTCGCCTATCTAGCAGTGTACTAGATTCGGCCCAACTGCTCCACTATCTCAGAACCCAAAACAGGTTCCTACACCTCAGGCCCAAGGCCCTACAACTCAGCTTCTTCACAAAGCCTACACTCAGCCACAAAGGCCTACACTCAGCCACCAAGGCCTACACTCAACCACCAAGGACTACACTCAGAGATTTCAATCTCCTACACTCAGGCTCTCAAGCCCTACACTCAGCCTTTATAATTTCAGGCTTACAAGACTCAGATCCAGAGGATCCTATAAAAATAAATTGAATACAAAATTGTTAACTCAGCAACTCAGATACAAGAGAGGGGAGTTGTGAGTTTCTTGATGAGTTCTTGGAAGAACTCAGCTGAAATCAATCTAACTTAGCTTTCTTCAAAGCTTCTTGAAAGTAGAACTCAATAAGATTGACTCCTTCTGCAGTTGATCCTTGATCTCTGCTGCTTAAGATTCAGAGTGAATCTGAACCCTTCTTCTCAGCCTGGTTCCAACAGCTGATTTCTTGGATGGAGCTCTCTCTCTCCAACTTCTTAGATCTGCACTTGATTCTTCAAGGAATAGTTAGATCTTCTTTGTTGAATACTTGATCAATAATTTGAACAACCACTTTTCTGTAGACATCATAAGCCTATTTATAGGCCTTCTTCATGGTAACCGGCTGGTCCGGTCCATAACTGAATACTGACAACTCTGAAAGGTGCTGTAGTTCGGATGAATGGAAGCTGTCAAGTCATCCAGTCAGTTCTTGAAAATTCTGTAACTGTCTAGAAGTATCGAGACTATCTGTCTTTAAGTGTCGACACTTATAGACCAAGTGTCGACACAAGTTGTCTGAGTGTCGACACTAGTCTACAAGGTGTCGACACAACTCCTTGTGTTGTAGATTTTGTATCTTGACACTACTTCTTCTTCATGTGTCGACACTGAAATTGAGTGTCGACACAAGTACTTGTACTTCAGTATCTTGCTGAATTCTTTTAAGTGTCGACACATCTCCTTTGTGTCGACACATCTTCATGTGTTGTATCTGTCAAGTGTCGACACTGCTTCTTGGTGTCATATCTGTCAAGTGTCGACACTGCTTCTTGGTGTCGACACATGTCTTCAGTGTTGATACTTGTTGAGTGTCGACATATTGCTTTGGGTGTCGACACTTTCTTCTTCAGTCGAGACTCTGGCTGCGTGTCGACACATTCCTTTAGTGTCGACACTTGTACTTAGAATATTTTGTTGAACTTTGCTGATCTTTGCTAAGTGTCGACACAGCTCCTTGTGTCGACACTTTCTTCAAGTGTTGAGTCTTCAGCTAAGTGTCGACATATTGTTCTGGGTGTCGACACTTACTTCAAGTGTTGACTCTTTTGTTGAGTGTCGACACATTTGTTCTGGGTGTCGACACTTGCTTCAAGTGTTGACTCTTCTGTTGAGTGTCGACACATTGTTCTGGGTGTCGACACTTGTACTTAGTCTCAGCTGACTTTTGCTGAGTGTCGACACAGCCTCCAAGTGTCGACACTTTCTGGTGTAGACACATTTTTTCTGGGTGTCGACACAACTGCTAAGTGTCGACACAGCTTCACTGCACTCTTCTTCATTGAGTGTCGACACAGCTCCTTGTGTCGACACTTTCTGTCTGGTGTCGACTCAGCATACCTGGTGTCGACACAATGACTCCAAGTGTCGACACTGCTTGCCTGGGTGTCGACACAGGGCTTTTTAAGTGTCGACACTTTCCCTCTGGGTGTCGACACATGGACTTAGAAACTTTTTCTTCTTTCCTGCAAATACTTAGCCTGCACAAGTAAACTCAAAACACATCCAATACATTTTGATGTATATCATTGAGTTGGGTGAGGCTTCTTCAAATCAGGTACATTTGAACCAATGTACCCAACAGGAGCCATCCCTATGCTGGACTGGTATCTGTTATTATATGAGAACTCGATCAGTGGCAATAACTTCTCCCAAGGCTCCCCGCAGTCAAGAATGCATAGTCGCAGTAGATCTTCCAAAGTCCGATTGGTGCGTTCCATCTGCTCGTCGGTCTGGAGATGAAAAGCTGTACTGAATGTCAGCCGAATGCCCAAGTAAGTCTGCACTGATCTCCACTCCCTGGACGTTAACCGTCCATCCCGATCCGATACAATCGTCCTAGGTACGCCATGATAATGGATGAATTGCTCCACAAATTTCTGAACCAGCACACTAACCGAGTCATCCTTCCTGATTGGGATAAATCTAGATACCTTCGTCAGCCGGTCGATGATTACCCAGATCGAATCGTTTCCCGTCCGCGATCGGGGAAGGCCATGTATGAAGTCCATCGCGATATCCTCGAACTTCCACTTCGGCACTGGGAGTGGCTGCAACAATCCTACGGGGTTTCTGCACTCTGCCTTCACCAACTGACAGGCCTCTCAGTGGGTCACGATGTAGGTGATGTCCCTCTTCATGCCCGGCCAGTACATCGGCCGTCATCTTGGTGATGCCTGGGTGCACTGAGTACCTGCTGCAGTGAGCCTCAGTCATGATGTTCTCCCGGATTCCGTCCCCAGCCGGTATGTACACTCTGCCTCTGAAGCATATCAACCTGTCTCTCTCTGTATATTCCCCAGCCATGCTATCCTCCAAGGATCTGAACACTGGCTCCAACTTGTCGTCCTTCCTCTGCTCAGCTCTGATACGATCCCGAATGTCATCGGTGGCAACCAACGATGATAGGTATTCCCGGTATAGCTCTGGGTGATCCTCAGACACTAGGGATATCTGCATATTGTCTAACATCTGAACAAACTCCATGGCCATCAACTGAGGTCCTGCTCTAAAGATTGTAGCCTTCTGGCTCAGCGCATCTGCCACCACATTCTACTTCCCTGGGTGGTAGTGAATCGTGTACTCATAATCTAAAAGGAACTCCACCCATAGTCTATGGCGAACGTTCAGCTCCTTTTGCGTATCAACATATTTCAGATTTTTATGATCCAAAAATATGTCGCAGTGCACTCCATAGAGGTAATGCCTCCAAATCTTTAGCGCGAACACTACTAAAGGCTGTCTTCGAGATATCATCCTCATGAATGCGTAGCTTGTAGTAACCCGATCTCAGATCCAACTTTGAGAATAGTGGGATCCCTCCAACTGATCAAACAACTCATCTATCCTTGGCAAGGGATAGGTATTCCGGACTGTTAGTCTATTCAGAGCCCGGTAGTCGATGCATAGTCGGAGCGACCCGTCCTTCTTCTTGACAAACAGTACCGGAGCTCCCCAAGGTGAGGAACTCAGTATAACGAACCCAGCCTCCACCAGTTCCTTCAATTGACTCCTAAAATCCACCAGCTCCTTGGGATCCATTCGGTAGGGAGCATTCGACACAGGCTTAGCTCCCGGTACTAGCTGTATCTAGAAGTCCTTTTCCCGATGTGGGGGTAGCCCTGACAGCTTCTCTGGGAACACGTCGACAAAATCCCGTACCACTGGGATACTAGAAATGGAATCCTTGGACTCCGCCATCTCAAATAGCACCTGATATACTTCTTCTCCCTGCAGGTGGGCCTTGACGGCCTGTACGGATGATAACAGGAGAGGGGTGGTAAATGTAATACCTTCGATGATGACATAGGAATCCCCATGCTTCAAGGTGACCCACTTCTCCAGGCAGTTAATCTAGGCATTGTTCCACTGCAACCACGTCATGCCCAGGATTAGATCGAAGACTGGCATCCTTAGGATCGTCGCTGGTGCTTCAAATGCCTTTCCGCCGATCTCCGCCTCCATGTTGCAGTGGGCAGAGGTGAATAGCTCCGATCCGTCGGGTAGACGCACCATCCTCACCAAGCCAGTAAATCGTTCCACGCCTTCTAGTCCTTCCACGAAGACCTCCGACACAACGAGTGCGAAGCACCCGTATCAAACAGCGTATAAGCAGGCTTGCCGCTGATGACGACTATGCCTGTGGTAGTTAAATATATTAGAAATCTAGTTATGGTTTTCTCTCCTAGTCATTCAATTCTATATCCATGAGTCTAATTATTTAGGAAAGAAAGAACTTAAAATTTACTGGCGTACCAGTGATCACTTGCTCCGGGTTCCGTGGTTGAGCCAGATCCAGTGCATACATTTGCTCCCTCTCCTGCCTACGGTCTCTGCCCTGGTAACTACGTCCTCGACCACGTCCTCGGTCTCCAAACTGTTGAGTAGGTGGTGCAGCCGATGTTGCTGGTAGTAGTGCCCCCCTCATGGGCCAGTTCCTCCGGATATGCCCCACCTGATGACAATTGAAGCACTCAGGCGGGGGATATGCCATACCACAGGGTCTCTGCATCTCCCGCATCTGGAGAGGCTGAGGGGCCACCACTACTGGTTCCCTCTGCTCTTGTCTCACCTCCTGACGAGGTTGGTCCTCTGCTCTTCTCCCATCTCTCCCATCAGTGATGCAGCCCTGTCACTGATCATTTATGGCACCCTGTCCCTGATCCTCAGTTGGCCGCTTCCGGCCTCGGGTAGTGTGCTAATCTACCTCGATCCTCTTTTCCATCTCCAATATCCGAGGAATAGGCCAGTCAGACACGAACAACAGAGCCTCCCTCAGATCCTCTCACAGGCCCTTATAGGACCTCTTAGTGTATCCTGCCTCATCCAGCTGATAGGAGTCTGCGAACCGGGCTAGATGATTGAACTCCCGATGGTACTCCACCACTATCTTGCTGCCCTGCCTCAACTATAGAAATCTGTTTTCCAGCTCATCTCTGGCCTACTGCGGAACAAAATGCTCCAACAATACGGCCCTGAACTCCTCCCAAGCAATCTCTGCAACCTCTCTATCAGCAAACGTCGAGTCCAGCGATGTCTTCCACCATCTCTTGGCATGGGACTCCAAGCAAGATACAACCGAAGGCACCCTCTCCTCCCATAGGCACCGTATCCCGACCAGCATCTCATACATGATATCCAGCCACTCCTCTGTCTGAAAGGCCGGCTCTGTCCCCAAGTAGGATGGGGGAGAAAGTCCTCGGAAAATAATCAACCAATTGGCCCCCGGGTTTGGCTGAGGAGCTGGAACCTGCTGGGCCCTGAAAGCGTCCAGTATGGCTGTCAGAGTCTGCCCCATCTCTGACTGTAGGAACAGAGTGGGAACCAGGGGAGGTGGTGCAACATTCAGAGTCTGTTGAACTCCGCCCTGTGGTGTAGGCTGTGCCGGAGGCTGCGTAACAAAAGCCATTTGTAAGTAATTGACTCAAACCTAATTAAAAGTGGACAATTTACATGTGATCCCCCATATGGGCACACCACTGCTTCCGCTGCTTAGTTTGTCCCCAAGCAAAACTCATGCAGGGGTGATCCAAGGTTTGTGGACTGCTATTTTTCGATCGAGGTGTGCTCTGATACCACTTGTAAGACCCCCTTTTTTCTTTTTAAACATCGGGGTCTTAGGCCCAGAACCGCCGCTTTGCGGTGACACCTTCATGCTCGGGAAGGTCATCACTACAGAACACCGATCCTGTCGGCCAAATTGATCACAACAGTAGCAAAATAATAAAAGACAAGTCCACAAACGTCACATATATAACAAATAATCTCCACGAAGGGAGTGTCCACAAATATAATAAAAGTACTAAAACTTTGGCTCATTCCCAGTACATCAATGTCCTCACTACATATCTCTCACCGCGAAATAAAAACTAAAATAACTACTAGCGATCAGGACTCACAATCCCTGCTGTCTGAACTCCGGTACTAGACTGTCCCATCTCCAAACGTGCCGACCTCCGGGGCTGCTCCTCCATGCTAGGCTCCACGGTCCCCTAAAATGATGTGGTTCGGAAACCGTTAGTCTAAAAGACTAAGTCCTATCATCCCCCGCCCCTTCCCCCATGGCTCCTAGGCACTGAGTAGGGAGGAGGAAAGGAGAGGACATGAAAGTGGAGAATAACAAATATAAGCAGGTGGAGGCGGAACTAATCTAGCAGTTCTATAGTGTATAAGACAGAATGAAGATAAGAAAGACTGAACAAGAAAAAGTAACCTTAAATTATATGAAAACACATAAGCCAAGGGATATTTTGCAAGTCTCCTATCATATAAAAAGTCCCATATCAATTTATACGATATGGTGTCGGTTTTCTAGCAAGCATACATATATATTTACTGAATAAAAAAACCTTAACTTATAAGCACGTTCACGCGAACTTATAAACCAATGGGTCGTTTTGCAGGGCCTATTGTATAAAGTCTCCCATACCACTTATACAATAGGTGTCAGGGTTATATGCAATGGTTATGCTATGAAATGCAATTATGCCATTATGTGAACATGCAAATGCAACTCACCCACTCAACTCTGTGTACACAGATCTTTAGTTCCCCCTTTCTGGAGCCGAACCTCCCAGGATACCTCCGTAGTGGCAAATAGAAGCGGTGAGTTGGGCCTCAACAACCTCTAAACCGGTAATTGCACTACCAGTCAGACCTATTGTACGCCTCAACGCTGGCGCACTAAGCGGAGCTCCTGCGTACTCTTGCCGGCTGGCGCACCAGAATTTATTTGGCCAAGTGCTAAACCACACTTGTCGAGTCAACATATTGGCGTCGGTGCATCGATCCTCCAATACCGAAGACCCACCACCTTATACTTTATGCACATGCAACTTATGTATCAGCTACCAAGCCAAAGCTCCCCGGACCATCCCGTCCTTCACAAACATCAACCGAGCCAAAGCTCGCCGGGCTAACCTGCCCATTACTAAATCCACCTAGCCTACAGCCCGAGTGAGCCCACCTAACATCCCGAGGCATCGAGGTGAGTGAAAGTGAAGCCATAGTTATGCTAGTTACTCTTGCAATTCAGTTTTACCTACAGTTTAGGTTAGCCCAGGACTGCCCCCGGCATACCCCCTGAAGGCCTCTCAAAGGGCACTAGGAACTATGATGGGCTGAAGCCCAAAGCTCCTTTTCGCAAGGCACTTATTATTATTGGTTAATACCCGATTCCCGATCCCTTAATATTGCTCTGGACCTAATCCTAATGTGTTTTGACTCTTTCTCTCTCTCCATGGGGAAGACGATGTTTCATCAACCCCGAGCACCTCTTAATACTAGTCAACCACCCACTCCTCATCACAACTCCCGATGATGAACTCATTTCACTTACCAGATCAACACACCAACACCCCAACTCTCTGGGTTCATTTTGCACCATATCATGATTTCTGCAGTTTTACTAAACGCAGACCATCCTAAGCTATATGAAGTATACAATGGGAGGTACTCAAAATAATCATCCAATATCCCTATAATAATTATTGTGGGGGGGGGGGGGGGTCTATCATGACATGTTTAGCCTAAATCCAGAAATTCATAATTTTCCTAGTTTATCTGATAATTTATTTAATTTTTCTAGTAATCCAAAAACCCAAGTTTCAACATGAAGTACCCATTTCAGACATGCAAATGGTTTACAAAATTTATGATAAATACAAGATGACTATTAAATATAGAATCCAAAGTCTCCCAAGTTTTTAGTAAGGTTTAGGCCTCTAACCCTAATTTTAAATATAACCTACATCAATCATTTTTAAGAGACAAGTACAGCAAGAATACTTTCAAAAATTCTAAGAAAATCCAAACATGTACATAATGATCAATAAACACTCTAGGCCAAGTTTCATACTTTTACATTGAATAAAGAACTCAACCTAATTTTGAACAATAATCCAAATTGGTAATTTAATGCACTAAGTACAAAAATTATTCATTTAAAAATTATAACAAAATCTCCACTAGTGCATGTTGACGTAGAATCACTACCAATCAAGTTTCACAATTTCTCAACAAATAATGAGCTCTGAATAAAATATTGAACAAGTTTCCATTTTTAAGAGCTTGTGAAGTAAGTACTGTAAATATGCATCTACTAATTGTAATAAAATTCATGTGTGAAGTTAATGACTCAAAACTCCCTATTCCTAAATTATATAAATTTCCTATGGAGAGGGAGGTCAAAAATAATAATTAATCAAATAAGGGTTAACACTTGCATAACAAAGGAAGTACCAAAATAATTGCTCAAAATTCCCATTAAAATTTCCAAGGACTCATGCCAACCATATGACTACACTACCCAAATTTAATGGCTTTTCATTAAATTTTGGTGGCTTATCTTGCATGTACAAGTGTTGTGCCCTAAGATAGGGTTAGGGTTTTGAGGGGCCTACCTATCTCCAAATCCTCTAAGATTTTTACCAGAGGACTTTAGCTACCCTAGTACCATTCCTACCAAATTTCAAGTCCATACAAGGGCATTTGACCACATGCCCTTCTCAAACCCCCAAGGTCCTAACATAGGGTTTGAACTGGTGACCTAAGGCAATTCACTCCCAAACCACCCCATATCCCATATGAGGGTGTTATATGTCATGCCAAACCAGTGCCCTAAATCCCAACCTCTATTGAGGGGATTTGGCCACTTCAAAACTCGAAGTGCACTTTTGACCTAAATACCCTTATTATGGCAAGGCTAGGGTTTGCAAGAATTCAATCAAAATCATCTCCAAATGAGATGAAATTTTATCCAAAGTCTTATTATGACCCCAAGGACCACTCACCAAAATTTGGGAGAGTTTGGAGGTAATTTGGTCCCTTCATTAATTTATGCTAGAGTAATTAAATAATTTCAAAAACTATAGAAAAATTATCCCCAAAAATTCACATTTTTGGGCAGGACCTAGGTATAGGTAGGGTGACTCCCTGTCCAAATTTCAAGTAATTTGGACAAGAGATGAAGTGTGGGCACTCATTTTAATCTCTGCCTAGCTCTAGGTATAGACCCCACCAAAATGGATGCCCTGGTCAAACCAGTGGTCTAACTTGAATCAAATCAATTTTAAAATAAAGTACACCCATATGGCTACATATTAGATGTTGACCACGTTTTCTGATCCAGCCTCTAATTATTTTTAATAAATAGAAACATAATAGCAAATTGTGTGACAGAAGTGAAATAACATGAAAACATATCCTATAGTTTAATTCATCTCTAACACGAATCTTGAAGCAGGATCCAAGGGTGGCTGGATCGTCTTCTTCCTCCATCCGACGGACACGATCCAGCCTGCCTGGAGCAACTTCCAACCCACTCTCCAGACCATCCGACCACCGCCACCACCACCTCCGTTGAGGTGGTGGCTATCGGCAGGAGGCGACACAGCCGTAGGAGGGGCGGATTCCGGTGATCCTGACAATCATAAATTTGTGTAAAAACCAGGAGAAAGCTTCTCCCGATTGGGCTCAATTGAGCCCGAATCTTGGCCCTAACTGTTGCTATGATCTACCCATGGAAGAAGGAGAGGAGGAGGACCTGAATTGCGGGCTGAAAGCGGGTGTTGTGCCTCCTTGCCCTTTTCGGCCCGCCGGTTTGGGCTTCTCTGCAACCTCCACACCAACTCCACTGAAACTGAAATGTAATCGGGGGAAAATCTTGCCCTTGCCCAGGCGAAGGTTTCTAATGAAGGAATTGGGGAGTGGTGGCTTGTAACTCCCCAATTCATCAAGGCACCATTAATGACCATAAGGGTGAGTTTTCGATTTCACCCAAATTGATGGGCTGAGCCACCCCACTGGCCGGCCACCTCTTGAAAACTCCTTCCCTACCTCCAATGAGTTAAAGCCCCATCAAAAGAAGGGGTTATGGAGCCTCCATGGCCATGATGGCCATTAAGCTCTTACTTTCTCTGTCCTCCAAATTTGGGTAACTTCCTATCTCTCTCCTAGTCACCAAACTCTGAATTTTGTGGGCCCAAAATGTGTCTCTCCACCTCCTAGACCAATGGGCCACACTTGTCTGGGCCTAGACCACTTGGATTGGGCTTGAGTTAGCCATTTAGGCTAGTTTGACCACTTTGACCCATGAGTTGACTTTGGTCAAATTAGCCACTAGGGTTGACCCCAATGGGTCCTTGGTGACCCATGGGCCTCCTCCAAGGTCTAGAAGTACTTGGGTATGGTTGGTTTGGCATCTTGGGGGCCACTTGACCCTTAGTTAGGTCACTTTGACCTTTTTAGGGCTAAGGTTAACTTGGGTCAACTTTGCCTCTTTGGTTGACTTCAATGGGTCCTTGGTGACCCATTGACCTCACTCTAGGGTTAGGAGGACATGAGTTGGATCCACTTGGCTAAGGGAAGGTCAGTTGACCCTATGTTGGTCAGTTTGACCCATTTAGGGTTAGAGTTAACTTAGGTCAACTTAACCACTTTGACTGCCCTCCATGGGTCCTTAGTGACCCACTGACAACACTTTAGGTCTAGGAAGACCCTGGTAGGGTTGGTTGGGCTTACTAGGGGCACACTGCCCTTAGTTAGGGCACCTTGCCCAATTTAGGCCTAGGGTGGTTCTAGGTCAACTTGGCCACCCTGAGTCGACTCCAATGGACCCTTAGGGCTATAATGGACCTTCCAATAGATTGGTAAGATCATGGTGGGATCTTAGAGTCTTGGTGAAGCCCCATGATCATCCTAAACTAGGGTTTAGGAATCTACTATTTGCATACCATAGTGATCTCACCTATATTCCTAGGTTCACTTGGTCTTCTTAGGCTTCCTAGGGTTTTGTAATGACCTAGTCATGATAAAACCACTCCTAGGGGGTCTAGTTGTCTGAGGGATGTTACATTTTTTCAGGCAAGTTCAGAATGAATACAGCTGCTCCGTTATCAAAATCAGAAGTGACAATGGAACAGAGTTCAAGTTTGGGGGCATGACAGAATTCTGTGAAAGTCTTGGTATCTTTCATGAGTTTTCCTCTCCTCGTACTCCTCAACAGAATAGAGTAGCTGAGAGAAGGAATAGAACACTCATCGAGGCTTGTAGAACTATGTTGAGTGATGTCTCACTACCCGAATATTTCTGGGCTGAAGCCGTCAACACTGCATGCCACATGCAAAATCGAGCACTAATAAACAAGAACCATAATAAGATACCTTACGAACTTCTAAAGGTCAGGAAACCGACCATTTCATATTTTATAATCTTTGGTAGTAAATTCTTCATCCTTAACAATGGGAAATATCACACCACTAAATTTAGTAAAAAGAGCTTTGAAGGTATTTTCGTATGTTATAGTAGCCATAATAAGGCATATAGGATTTTTAATAAAAAAACCCTGGTTGTAGAAGAATCTATCAATGTTGTACTTGATGAGACAAGCTTACTATAAGGCAGCTCTTCTAGCGTGTTTATTGAAAATGCAGGTTCAAGACTAAAGGAATTAAACTTGGATGAGCCAACTGAAGAAGAAGCTCAAAAGTTCATCAAGATTACCACTCCAAACCCAATTGGAGAGGTTGATGACCAAGATGAAGATGTCATCCAAGTTAATGAAGTCACTCCAGTGGTAGAGGAAGATCCATATGCAAGAACTCTAGAGCTCAGATACTTGAAGGATCACACAATACATCAAATCATAGGAGACCCACGTGATGGTGTCAAAACTCGTAGAGGTATAACTAATGAAGATAAACGAAATGGTAAACCTCTGATACCAATTGAAAGAAATGGGGATAGATCTAATTAGCTCTAGAAGGGGGGGGGGGGTGAATAGAGTAATTTAAAATCTTTTGGTTGTTTTTATAATTTATCAGAGAAATTAGAGATAGTAGTAGTAGTATAAAATGAAATAGAAACTAGGTAAAACTATACAATCACAGCACAACAAAACAAAGAAGAATGAACACACAAACAACACAAGAATTTATAGTGGTTCCCCAAATCTGGGTACATCCACTCTTCTACCACCCTAGTAGGAATCCACTAACAATTTTTTGATCAGGTGACTGCCACCACAGGTTTTTTCTCAGGTGCCCTGTCACCACAAGATCTATTTGCAAGGAGATCTGACAACCCTTTAGGATTTTGATTAGGTGCCCAAAAACCAACAAAAACTTTTAAAGGGAGTTAATAAACCCTTTATATAGGAGGTTAAGAAGGTGATGTTGTCTTCTCTTTCTCTAAACAACAAAGAAGACTTCAGTGGATCACCGGTGTCAAAGCTCCCCTTGAGATATTGAAATGTTCAGGAAGACTGGAGCTTTGCTCTGGGTGTAGGTCTTCAGCCTTGACTTGTTGAAATACAAGAACTTGTAGACTAATCTAGAAGTGTTATCTTTGAGGATTCCTGGAGTAGAAGTTGAACAGGACACTTGATATATGTTTGATGTTCTTCTTCAAACTTCTGTAAGATCAAGCGGAAAATAGCTTGTTTTCCTCCACAGAGAAGGAGCAGAGTTCTTTTGTATATTGTTATGTATAGGTGTATCTCTTCTGCTTATTCTTCTATTTCTACTACTAAGCCGTAAAAAAAACCTCCCTTTTATATCCTACTGTCTAATTCTGCTTTTGAATTTTGAATTATAAGCATTAATTACTGATTAGATTCTGGAAATTGAAACGGATGGAATATAGTCTTTAATAAGTTTCCCCAACTGTCCCAGTAAAATAAGCAAGTAATTAACTCTGATGAAATCCATAATTAATGCTGCCATAAATGGCTATTTTCTTGAAAATATGAGCATTAATTACTCAGGGAATTACTGCCAAAGAATAGAATGAATTAGGGTCAAAAATATGGAAAACTTATCATTCTGACTCTGAATAGAGTTCGTCAACCTCTGGGCAGATTTCGTCGACCGGAGTTCCAAGTTCGTCAAGCTGAGAGATTCTATTCGTCAACCTGAGCTCAGCGAACCTCAATCTGGAAATATCTTGTTAATTCTGAGCTCCAAGTTCGTCGATCAGAGAATCTGTATTGAGGAAGAAATTATCGACCTGAGCTCAAATATCGTCGAGCTCAACTTAGACAAAGAACTCTGAGTTCGTCGATATGCGATCGACGATCGTCGAGCTGAGTTCGAAGAACTTCGAACTAATAATCTGAACTCTGAATTCTTCTGAGTCTTGAGTCTCTTGAAGTTCACTGTAGACTGGTCCATGAAAATTGATTCTAATGACTAGCCTAAACTCTAGGACTGGCAAACTTGACCCTTGCTATAAAAGGTGGGTCAAACATCCTAATAGTGAACCTTAGCCCAAATCCAAACTAGGGATCAAACAATCTCCCCCTATTTGGGTGAGGTCACTAAACAAAATATAAAATACAATACAATCACAAAGCAAAATAACAAATATCTGGCAGAGAATAAAAATATAGCAGATATATACAACAAGTGCTTTATTATGAATTAACATAAATAGTTCAAAAAATATACTAATCAAAATGTTATTTAGGCTTCTTGAATTTGTCTTTCTTAGCTTTCTCAAAAGGTTGTCTGAATATGATTTCCCTGTTAGGATTAGCAGCTTCTCTCTTGGACATTGTCGTATCAGATGCTCCAATGATATTGCAAGAGGTTGCTCTTGGGACAATAGCTTCTGGGTGAGGACTCATGTAAGCATCAATATTGAAAAACTGATTTGCTTTATTATAACTTTTTAACTCTTCTTTCCTATAGCAAGACATGATAGAGTATTGAGAGGGATCCTTGCCTTCTGCTTTAGCTTTATTGATTAGAGATAGTCCAATTAGTTCTTGAAATCTGGCCATTTTGGCATTGTTCTCCTATTCAGGATCAACAAAGGGAATTGGTGGAGATTCAGGACTTTCAGAACTATTCTCTTTTTCAGGTTCAAATGGAGCTTTTGGAGGACTTGCTGGTTTTGGAGGAAGATGAGAACTGCTTCTTGAAGATTTATGATGTTGATGATGACTGGTTTCTTGAAAATAAGATCTTGAAGATTTGTCTTGCCTTTGGTATGTTTGGGTGTATAAGGTAGATCTCTGTGATACATTTCTTGAAGTACCTGCTACTGGAGGAGGAGGAGGTGGACCTCTCTAGTTCCTTTTAGAAGGAGGAGGAGGAGAGTACCTTCTACTCTTCTTCCTTGCTTTTTGCTCATTCTTTGACAACCACATCCAGTTAGGTATCCGTTTATATGGAGTTATTTTGTTCAAACTGTAATAGGGAGTGTCTATTGTTAGATTAGGCTTAGGAATAGCCTTAGCAGGAGCTTTCCTCTTCTTAGATTTTGCCTTTTTAGAATTTGATTCATCAGAATCATCATCATCATCATTGTCATCAGAAGATACAGGAGGATTATCATACAAATCATCAATCTCTTTCAGAATTTCCTTAGAGATCTGCTTTTCAGGCTGAGGTTGATCTGGAATTTCTGGCTCTACAACGTTTTCAATAACAATTTGATTTTCTTCTTCTATATCTGCAAGCATGATATCATCCATATTTGGTAGGACTTTCATCCATCTTATAAGTTGGTGGAGAGAAAGCCTTGGGCTCAGAAACAAATACTTGCTCAATAGTGGATACAACTGGCACTGTAGTAACTTTTGTGAGAACTAGTACTGTAAATCTTGCCTTTAGTTGCTTTACAACCTCAGGTCTTATTGGAGAAGTATAACAGACAATAGCCTTTGACTGCTCTTAAATAACGTCTGGTAAATAATTAAGATATGCAGAATCAAAAGAATGTAATAAACAAATTAAATATAATGTGAGATTGATAATACAATCACCAACATCATGATCTCCGGTAGATCTTCTGTTTCATCTGTACAAACCATTTCAATCTCAACTGCTGCAGGAACTGCTGATACTGAGCCTGGTGTTGCTGCTACATCTGAAACTGCTGCTTCTTCATTGAACATCTCCCCATGACTGTATTCAGAGGGTACTGAAACTAGGCCCCTAAAAGAAGAAGGGACAGAGGGGACTTCAACAAAAAGAGCAGAGAGGGAGGAGATAGAATCAATAAGAGGTGCAATTGCCTCTGCTATGAGATTCCTGATGATTGGAGTGATGAGCTCCAGGATATTGGAAATGGATGGAGAATCCAATTGCATGAACTCAGGAGGTGTCTAAGTAGATACAGATGGATGGATGATGGAGGATGAAATGAAAAGTGGAGTATCAGTCATTATTTCATCTGGAGATGATGGAATATGGTGAGGAGATGATGCTAATAAGTCAAATGATGGAAGTGACATAAGGTTATGAAGTGGTATGTCATCAAGGTGAGGTGGTAAAGGAGATGCAGTGGGTGTTGGTTGATGCATTAGTGAGGCAGGTGGTTGTTAAGGTGAAAGGAGTTGTTGTTGAAAGTAGTCTTGAGGATGGAGGAGGTGGAATGGAAACTTCTTCTACAGGTTGGGAAGTGGCTGGTACAACCCTTGTGCTCTCAGAAGCTGTGGAAGAGGATGAATCCCTGGATGGATTAAAGATTGTCCTCTCCCATCTACCGAAGAGTGCAGATGTAAGCCTCTTTGAGGCATTGATGAAAACTATCGAGGAGACAAGTAGTTCATGTGCCTTCTCCTGAAGGAAGATTCCCAAAATCCTTGCAAAACAAACTTCTTTCTTTGTATTTTTCTTTTTAATCAACTCAAATCAAATCTTTCCCCAGTTCACATGTTTCTTGTTTACCAACGCACACATAACCAGAAATTGATGCCGGGTTATGTAGTCATGGGCAGTATGTTTTCCCAACAAGACCTTTCTCACTACATCAGCCAAGAACTTGTACTCTACAAATAAGTTCTTCTTTAACAACTTATTAGGGTTTCCTTCAGAATGACCCATTTTACTCAGCATATTATCATATTCAGAACCATCTAACTCAATATCATCTTCTCCATTTATTAAACCAAAAGTTTCAGATAACACAATATGGTTAAGAGTAACCGGAGTTCCTGAAATTGTACCAATAATGGTCTTTGCATCAGGTTGAAGTGAAAACCCATTCCTTTATCTCTGTAGCCGACAGTTTGATCCTGGAAGTCATGAATTTCCTCAGATGTTGATCTTCACATAATTGCAGAATGTCTATAAAGATTTGATCGGAATGTCAAAAGGAGTCAAAGTTGATGTCAAAGCTAGTGTCAAACTTCATGCTTGTGAGAGAAAGTGTTGGAATCACCATTATTGCCCTGCAAAATGAAAAAGAGATCAAGTGCAAGAGAACAGAAAGCGCAGGATGGAGCTCGAAGAAAATCTAGTTATAAGGTTTTCAGAATGTGAAGAGCCAGAATCCGTCCTGCGAAAAGAAAACAAATCTTCGATCTCAGGTCGACGCATGCAGAAAATTCGTTGATCTCAGTTTGAAGAGGAGGGAAGATAGTTCGTCGATCTTAGGCTGACGAAATATTTTCGGAAGCAAGTTTGTCGATCTTAGGTCGACGAAAATGACTTCACACTGAGATATCGTCGATCTCAGGTTGACGAAAAATCTCAAGAAGATATCTCAGTTCGTCAATCTCCGTTCAACGAACTTTGATAAATTCTTCGACCACAGACAGAAAATAAATTAAAGCCTCTCCATTTATCATTCCTAGCTGATTCATAAAGAATAGATGGTTCCTCTCATCCAAGGGTTTGGTGAATATGTCTGCTCTTTGCAAATCAATGTAGATATAGACAAGCTTAATTTTATTTTTGTCCACACAGTCTCTAATGAAATGATGCCTTATTTCTATATGCTTAATTCTACTATGATGCACTGGATTTTGTGCAATGGAAATTGCACTTGTATTATCACATAGTAAGGTTGAATTATTTAAGTTGAATCCATAATCTAGGAGTTGGTTCTGAATCCACAGTATCTGGGAACAACAACTTCCAGTTGCTATGTATTCTGTATCTATAGTTGAAGTAGACACAGATGTCTGCTTTTTGCAAAACCAAGACACTAGTTTAGCACAAAGGTACTGGCATTGTAACGCCCCAAAATTTGAAAGAGGGACGATCAGCGTTTTTGGCCAAGATTGGGTCTTAGTTGGGGGTTACACGGCCTAGGACACAGGCGTGTCCCCGGCCGTGTCTAGCTCAGGCTCATCAAGAGCCCGAGAGGTCGTCAATTTGAAGTCGACGAAGTGTGGTATAGTCTGCGTTCGACGATAATGGTTCGACGATCTCGCTAGAGATCGTCGCTCTCTCCAGCGATCGTCGATCTGGCCAGCGATCGACGATCTGCGCTCGATGATTTGTGCGATCGACGATTTTGGTTCGACGATCAGGCCAGCGATCATTGATCTGGCCAACGCTCGACGTTCTGCCAGCGATCGACGATCTGCGTTAGACGATTTGCGCAGTCGACGATGTTAGTTCGACGATCAGGCCAGTGATCGTGGTTCTGGCCAGCGCCCGACGATCTGGCCGGCGATTGACGATCTGCGTTCGACGATTGTCGAGGCTTCGAACACGGCCTAAGATATGGGCGTGTCCCAGGCCGTGTCCTCGGGTTGTGAGCCGGGACGTGTAAGGGGTTGGACACTGCCTGGAGCCCAGACGTGTTCAGGTTGGACACGGGCGTGTCAAATGTGACACAGGCGTGTCAAGGCCCCGTGTCTTGTTTTGGGTGCGACGGTTTCGACATCGATTGGGGAACACGGCCTTGGACACGGGCGTGTCACAAGCCATCTTCGGCCCAGGTGTTTTGGTTTTCAGTTGAATCGCGGCCGTTCTTCCCTTTATTTTGGGATCTGATGGTCCAGGATTGCTCTTGCTGAGTTAAGTCCGAGAATAGGGTTAGAAACCCTCATTCTTCTCCAAGCTCTCTCTTACTAAAGTTCTAGAGAGAGGGGAGAGCAAGGAAGAAGGTGAAGAAGAGATCTGGCTGTTGGAGAGGCTTCGGTGCTCCAAATTGTGAGCCGAGTGCAGATCCGTGGAGTCTAGATCGTTGCGAAGGTTTTCATCCGGCTATTTTTCCATGGCTAGGAAGAGGAGTCGGAAGGTAACGACACTTCTCCTCTTGGTTTTAGGATGCGTGTCTTGCATCTCTTATTTTCATGGTTTTTGGGCACCAATCTCTCATATGAGAGGGGTTTTGGTCGCCAAGGTTCAAGAGAAACCTCCGGGTCGATTGAGTCCATCCCCGACATGATTTTGGCATTAGAGATCCGCTCCGTTAGTGGATTAGGCATGGAGGGTGAAGCCGTGGTCATGACCGTTAGTCCGACCCGGTGATGTTGCATACGAGCTTTAGGGTGTTGGTAGAAACCCGTTGCGGCAAGAGGTCGTTTATGATGTTTGTGATGCTTTCCCCGTTTTCTCGTGTGAGTACGTGTAGCCGGAACCGAACAAGGTTAGCTCCGTATTGGAGGTAGATGGTTTCCTTGGTGGACAAGGTTAGCTCCCCATTTGCGGTAGATGGTTTCCTTGGTGCGCGGGAACGTTGCAGTGCGAATGAGGGATTATGGTGGAACTGGCTTGGTTTGTGATGTGCCAAGGCGTGGCTGTGTCTCTGTGGTCGGCTGGCTATCCCGTGACGTGCAAGTCATGTGTGGAAAGTGTCCCGACGAGACTAGTCCCCTTTTTGTGAGACTGACGAGAACGCCGAGCATGGGGCAAGCCCGGGCAATGAGGCCATGAGCGGGTGGGGTCCAGCAAGGGTTCTTAGAATCAGTCAGTGTGTTGGAAGGAATCCTGACATGAGAAGCCAGAGTTTGCCGGCAAGCTCGGATCTACGACAGTGAGCGGGTGGGGCCTTGGCAAGAGTTCCGTATGGCGGCTTGTATGCCGTTGGGGGATTGTGGTTCCCCTTTGTTTGCGGCTTTATGCCAATGGGGAAATGATGAGTACCCAAATGATGTGATGTTGTGCTAGATGCATATGCTATAAGGTGTCTTGGGTGAAGCCCGAGTATTGCATTCATATTGCATAATAGGCCCTTTTTATTATATGCTCAAAAGTAGAGAACATGTATGATGTTTGAGACATCCAAGCCTGTTTCCTTAGCTTCTTTTATTGCTTATGAATATAGCATACGAAGTGCTAACTTGCAGGTTGGAGGAGTACCCCGGGGTCCGTTAGGGGCGGCCGGGAGGAGATGTGTTTGTTACACAGTTTGAGGTCAGCCTTTGCTGACCCACATTACCACCAATTTTTACAGGACAAGGATCACAAGCAGGAGCTAGCTCGCCGACCAAAAAGGCGTAAGCCTCATGAAGAGTACCGCTTTGCTTTAGCTTTACTTATTTGACATTGTATGTTTGATGCTCCTGTATTCCGGCTTGCATGCCGAGGAAGTTTAGGGGTGCTGTTGCACGTTCTTGACTGTTTTTATTATTTGAGCTTCAGACTCACTTTTGTTGTAAGGCCTTAAGGCCATCTTTAATCTCCTATATGTGTGGATATCTTCTAGTTTCTTTGCTGTTTCCGCTGTATTGTGTCTTGAGTTTTGAGATTGGGTAGTTATATCATCTTATAATACTAAAGCTGTGGCGTCTGTATATTGTGGGGCCCCGGCCGGACCCATATTATACGGTCATTACAGGGGAGGTGTTACAATTTGGTATCAGAGGGAGGTTAGATCCAAGGTCAGTGCGTATAGAAGATATCCACATAGGAGTAATGCGGGACCATGAGTGTCCTTATGTTTGAGTCTTGTGATTAGAGACTGATTCCTTGTTTTCTTGCTTTTCTGAAGAGTGCAAGAAATGAGGCGGGTACGTCGAGACAAAGAGAAGAGCTTTTGGCGAGCAGTGCCACTGCTCCGGGTCTTTTGGGCACGGGTGTGAACCCGACCGATTTCTGTCGCATGCTTGCGGAAGAAATGGTGGCAGCCCAATCTGCAGTGACAGCTCAGGTAGCAACTACTGCTACACCGGATACGGCGACGGCCGTGCCAGGCGGAGAAGCCAGACGAGTGGAGCCTTTGGCGAAAAGGGTGGTTGTCGGACATGGAGACCGACACATGAAGTATTTTCTGAGCTTCCATCCCCCGACATTCAAGGGATTCGGTACCCCGACTGATGCTGAGGATTGGTGGGCAAGGATGCAAGAACTTCTGAGGGTGGCGGAGATGCCATAAGATAAGAAATCTGAGTTTGCGGCCTTCATGTTATAAGGAGAAGCAAAGCTGTGGTGGGCGAGCCATAGCGACCGCCAATTTCCTGGACGCACCCCATCCATAGAAGAGTTTGGGGATGCTTTTCTAAAGTACATTCCCGTTTCAACGAGGTTGGCCCTTTAAAGGCAGTTTCTGCACTTGGTGCAGCGAGATAAGACGGTGGACGAGTATGTGCAAGAGTTCACCCGTTTGGGTCATTACGCAGGAACGACGATGGCATATAATGTAGAGAGGGATAACCTCTTCTACCAGGGGCTGAGGGAGAATCTGAGGCAACCCATCATTTCCTTGAAGAGAGCTGGTTTTAATGAGCTAGTTGAGGCTGCCAGAACATTGGAGAGTGATCTGGAGAGAACCCAACGTCGTAAGGGTTTCACTCCCAAGCAAGGGGAAGGGAAGCCTTCCCAATCCCAGGGAAAGCCTGAAGGGCATAGGTGGGGAAAAAAGCCTCACACTTCCAGGTCCGGTGAGAAGAGCAAGTGGACGTCTGGAGGTTCTCACTCTAGGGTACCACCGACGTGCTACAACTACGGTAAGGTGGGGCACAACGCTCATGTTTGTCCTCAAGGAGGAGTGGAGCAAGAGGCAAGGCAGGAGCAGACTGTGCGCTCCGGCCCCAGTGCCGCAGAAAAAGGAAAGATGGCGCAGTCAAGTGCTTCTCGGTTCCAACCAGTGCAACAAAGTGCCGACAACCTTGGACAACAGGAAGCTTAAGTTTAACTTTGTGCTTCATACTTTTAGACCTTTACATGTGATGTCTATGTTTTAGGCTTCGTGTTAGTTTCCGGATACCCCACTAGGGTATTGTTTGATACGGGAGCGTCACACTCCTTTCTTGCGGAAAGCTTCATCCGGAGGATTGGAGTTGAGCCTTTTTCGGCGGACGCGGAGCTGAAGGTGTGCATGCCCAATGGGTCATCCATGACCACCAGAAAGAAAGGGTGCATTTATTGGTAGCTAGATGGTGTTGACTTTGTGCTGATAGCAGCGGTCTTACCGTTGGCAGAATTTGATGTGATATTGGGAATGGATTGGCTTACCGAACAACATGCCAGTATTGATTGCCTATCCAAGGTATTGACCCTAAGGAGCAAAGGGCAGACGGAAGTCAAATTTGAGGGCCTCTGTGGAGTGGCCTATTCCCTGATTTCGGCCATGCAGTTGATGCGGGCGGTTAACCAGGGTGGTGTAGCACTTGTAGAGTTATTGAAGGTTCGCCTCTCCCAGTTGTCTATTGAGGAAGTGCCCGTAGTGGCATAGTTCAAGGATGTGTTTCCGGATGAACTTCCTGGAGCGCCTCCTCAGCGGGAGATCGACTTCTCGATCGAGTTAGTGCTGGAGGCTAGGCCGGTGTCACGTCCTCCATTTAGGATGGCACCAAAGGAGTTGGCTGAACTCAAAGTACAATTGCAGGAACTGTTGGAGCATGGGTATATCAGGCCCAGTTCTTCTCCGTGGAGCGCGCTGGTGTTGTTTGTAAAGAAGAAAGAACGTAGTATGCGGCTGTGCATAGACTACCGAGAGCTGAATAAATTGACCGTTAAGAATAAGTACCCAATTCCTCGGATAGAAGACCTGTTCGACCAGTTGGTGGGGTCGGTGGTGTATTCAATATTGGACTTAAAGTCGGGATACTACCAATTTCGAATTCGGGACGAGGATATACCCAAGACAGCGTTTGGTACGAGGTATGGTCAGTTCGAGTTCTCGGTGATGCCGTTCGAGCTGACAAACGCGCCATCTATGTTCATGGATCATGTGAATCGAGTATTTCAGGAATACTTGGATTCTTTTGTGGTTGTCTTCATTGACGACATTTTGGTGTATTCCAAATCAGAGGTGGAGCATGAGACCCACTTGAGAGTGGTCTTGCAGGTGTTGAGAGAGAATCGGCTGTATGAAAAGTTCTAAAAGTGCGAGTTCTGGTTAGCGAAGGTGGCATTTTTGGGCCACGTGATTAGTGGGGATGGGGTGGCAGTGGATCCAACAAAAGTGGAAGCCATCAGAGATTGGCCGGTTTTGAGGACCGTGGCGGAAGTCTGAAGTTTTCTTGGACTAGCCGAGTACTATAGGAGATTCGTGGAGAATTTTTCGCGGATAACTCTACCCCTCAACTCACTCACTCGTAAAGATCATAAGTTTGTGTGGACTCAAGAGTGCAATCAAACATTTGAGGCACTGAAGGAGAGACTGATGATGGCTCCAATCCTAAGTCTACCGCAAGGGACCGAGGGATTTAAGATCTTCAGTGACGCATCGGGATGCGGTTTGGGTTGCGTTTTGGTGCAACATGGCAAGGTGATAGCTTTTGGGTCTAGGCAGCTGAAGCTTCATGAGAGGAATTACCCCGTCCATGACTTGGAATTGGCAACGGTAATTTTTGCGTTGAAAATATGGCGACACTATGTTTATGGTGCAAAGGTGGAGATCTTCACGGATCATAAAAGCCTGAAGTATCTCTTGGATCAAAAGGACTTGAACATGCGGCAATGCATGTGGTATGAGTTCCTTGGAGACTACGAAGTGGCGATTCAGTATACGCCAGGTAAAGCCAATGTGGTGGTAGATGCCTTGAGTAGAAAGTACTCGGGGCAAGGGAATTGGATCGAAGCTCATGATGAGCGGTTGGTACGGGACTAGGAGTCCCTGGGCATGGAATGCGTAGCGAGAGGCGAGTCTAGCATGGCTCGGTTGAACTGGATTGAAATCTAGAATGACTTGTCCGATCGTATTCGGTAAGCGACCCGTTTGGATGTGGAGTTTCAACCGTTCGTGGTGGAGGCTCAAAAGGGCGAGAGCAGCGCCTGGGAGATGACTGTTGGGATCTTGAGGAAGGGCGGACAGATTTGTGTACCGCAGTTCAGCAAGCTCCGTGAGGAGTTGATGTTTGAGGCTCACTTATCAAAGTACTTCGTTCACCCGGGTAGTACAAAGATGTACTTGGATATGAAGAAATCCTTTTGGTGGCCTGGGCTGAAGCGGGTCGTAGCTTTGTATGTGAATCGATGCCAAACTTGTACCTTGGTGAAGGCCGAGTGTCAGAAGCCGGGCGGGATCCTGAAGCCTCTTCCAATCTCTGAGTGGAAATTTGATGACATCTCCATGAATTTTGTTCATTGTTTGCCTAGATCGTAGCAAGACAATGATGCTATTTGGGTGATCGTGGATCGCTTAACCAAAGTGGCTCACTTCATCCCAAATCGGAAGGAGGACAGCGTAGAGAAGCTGGTGGAGTTGTATGTTCACAACATTATGCGATTGCATGGGATTCCTACAAGTATAGTCAGCGATCGCGATGGACGTTTCATGTCCAAGGACTGGAGGTTGGTTCAGAAGAGTTTGGGCACGAAGCTAAAGTTCAATACGGCATTCCATCCTCAAACTGACGGGCAAACCGAAAGAACTAACCATACTATGGAGGATATGCTGAGAATGTGCATTCTTGACTTCGGCAAGAAGTGGGAGGATCACCTCTTCATGGTGGAGTTCGCGTACAATAACAGTTATCAAGCAAGTATAAAAATGGCGCCATACGAGGCCTTGTATGGGAGACAGTGTCGAATACCAATGTCTTGGGCAGAGGCAGGAGACACCAAACTGTTGGGAAAAGAGGTGGTAGTTGATGCTTGTGAGTTAGTACAGACCATTCAAGAGCGTATAAAGGTGGCGCAAGACCGGCAAGCAAAATACTTTAATGCTCGTCACAGGAAGTTGGAGTTTGCGGTAGGTGATTGGGTCTATTTGAAAATCAAGCCGTTCAAAGGCGTATCACGGATTCGCCGACTCAAGAAGTTGAGTCCAAGGTTTTTGGGACCTTTTGAAGTTGTTGAACGGGTGGGAGAAGCAGCCTATCAGTTGGCGTTGTCCGCAGAGCTGAGTGGATTGCACGACGTCTTCCATGTCTCCATCTTGAGGAAAGCCTTGGTGGAGGCTAGTGTGGTGATCGAGCCGGCATCGGTACCGATAGAGGAAGACTTGAGGACGCGAGTCCGTCCCATTGCTATAGAGGATTTGGAGATTCGTTAGTTGCGGAATAAAGAGGTCAAACTCGTGAAAGTCCGATGGGACAACTGCGGTCGTGAGGAGCTCTCTTGGGAGCGCGAACAAACCATACTGGATGAGTATCCAGAGCTCTTCAGTTCAGGTACCATTTAAGTTTTGTTCCCTTTTTGCTTTGTAATTTCGGGATGAAATTCTTTTAAGGGGGAGAGAGTTGTAACACCCCAAAATTTGAAAGAGGGACGATCAGCGTTTTTGGCGAAGATTGGGTCTTAGTTGGGGGTCACACGGCCTAAGACACGGGCGTGTCCCTGGCCGTGTCTAGCTCAAGCTCATCAAGAGCCCGGGAGGTCGTCGATTTGAAGTCGACAAAGTGTGGTCGAGTCTGCGTTCGACGATTTTGGTTCGACGATCTCGCCAGAGATCGTCGATCTCGCCAGAGATCGTCGCTCTCTCCAGCGATCGTCGATCTGGCCAGCGATTGATGATCCGCGGTCGACGATTTGCACAGTCGACGATTTTGGTTCGACGATCAGGCCAACGATTGTTGATCTGGCCAGCGCTCGACGTTCTGCCAGCGATCGACGATCTGCGCTCGATGATTTGCACGGTCGACGATGTTAGTTCGACGATTAGGCTAGTGATCGTGATTCTGGCCAGCTCTCGACGATCTGGCCAGCTCTCGACGATCTGGCCAGCGATCGACAATCTGCATTCGACGATCGTCGAGGCTTCGAACACGGCCTGAGACATGGGCATGTCCCAGGCCGTGTCCTTCTCGGGTTGTGAGCCGGGACGTGTAAGGGGTCGGACACGGCCTGGAGCCCAGGCATGTTCAGGTTGGACACGACCGTGTCAAATGTGACACGGGCGTGTCAAGGCCCCGTGTCTTTTTTTGGGTGCGACGGTTTCGGCGTCGATTGGGGAACACGGCCTTGGACACGGGCGTGTCACAAGCCGTGTTCGGCCCAGGTGTTTTGATTTTCAGTTCGAATCGTGGCCGTTCTTCCCTTTCTTTTGGGATCTGATGGTCCAGGATTGCTCTTGCTGAGTTAAGTCCGAGAATAGGGTTAGAAACCCTCATTCTTCTCCAAGCTTTCTCTTACTAAAGTTCTGGAGAGAGGGGAGAGAAAGGAAGAAGGTGAAGAAGAGATCCGGCTGTTGGAGAGGCTTCGGTGCTCCAAATCACGAGCCGAGTCCAGATCCATGGAGGCTAGATCGTTGCGAAGGTTTTCATCCGGCTATTTTTCCATGGCTAGGAAGAGGAGTCGGAAGGTAACGACACTTCTCCTCTTGGTTTTAGGATGCATGTCTTGCATCTCTTATTTTCATGGTTTTTGGGCACCAATCTCTCATATGAGAGGGGTTTTGGTCGCCAAGGTTCAAGAGAAACCTCCGGGTCGATTGAGTCTATCCACAACATGATTTTGGCATTAGAGATCTGCTCCGTTAGTGGATTAGGCATGGGGGGTGAAGCCGTGGTCGCGACCGTTAGTCCAACCCGGTGATGTTGCATACGAGCTTTAGGGTGTTGGTAGAAACCCGTTGCGGCAAGAGGCCGTTTATGATGTTTGTGATGCTTTCCCCATTTTCTCGTGTGAGTACGTGTAGCCGGAACCGAACAAGGTTAGCTCCGCATTGGCGGTAGATGGTTTCCTTGGTGGACAAGGTTAGCTCCCCATTGGCGGTAGATGGTTTCCTTGGTGCGCGGGAACACTGCAGTACGAATGAGGGATTATGGTGGAACTGGCTTGGTTTGTGATGTGCTAAGGCGTGACTATGTCTCTGTGGTCGGCTGGCTATCCCGTGATGTGCAAGTCATGTGTGGAAAGTGTCCCGGCGAGAATAGTCCCATTTTTGTGAGACTGACGAGAACGCCGAGCATGGGGCAAGCCAGGGCAATGAGGCCATAAGCGGGTGGGGTCCAGCAAGGGTTCTTAGAATCGGTCAGTGTGTTGGACAGAATCCTGACATGAGAAGTCAGAGTTTGCCGACAAGCCCGGGTCTACGACCGTGAGCGGGTGGGGCCTTGGCAAGAGTTCCGTGCGACGGCTTGTATGCCGTTGGGGGATTGTGGTTCCCCTTTGTTTGCGGCTTTATGCCAATGGGGAAATGATGAGTACCCAAATGATGTGATGTTGTGCTAGATGCAAATGCTATAGGGTGCCTTGGGTGAAGCCCGGGTGTTGCATTCATGTTGCATAGTAGGCCCTTTTTATTATATGCTCAAAAGTAGAGAACATGTATGATGTTTGTGACATCCAATCCTGTTTCCTTAGTTGCTTTTCTTGCTTATGAATATAGCATACGAAGTGCTAACTTGCAGGTTGGAGGAGTACCCCGGGGTTCGTTAGGGGCGGCCGGGAGGAGATGTGTTTGTTACACAGTTTGAGGTCAGCCTTTGCTGACCCATGTTACCACCAATTATTATAGGACAAGGATCGCAAGCAGGAGCTAGCTCGCCGGCCAAAAGGCCTAAGTCTCATGAAGAGTACCGCTTTGCTTTAGCTTTACTTATTTGACATTGTATGTTTGATGCTCTTGTATTCCGGCTTGCATGCCGAGGTAGTTTAGGTGTGCTGTTGCATTCTCTTGACTGTTTTTATTATTTGAGCTTCGGACTCACTTTTGTTGTAAGGCCTTAAGGCCATCTCTAATCTCCTATATGTGTGGATATCTTCTAGTATCTTTGCTGTTTCCGCGGTGTTGTGTCTTGAGTTTTGAGATTGGATAGTTATATCATCTTATAATACTAAAGCTGTGGCGTCTGTATGTTGTGGGGCCCCGACCGGACCCATATTATACGGTCATTATAGGGGAGGTGTTACAGGCATGTCCCTGAGGTGATTTTTCTGTCCACTCTACATCCAGCAAAGTCAACATCTGAGTATCAAGTCAACTTAAACTATGACTCAGTTGGATACCAGAGTCCTAGACTAGGACAACCCTTTATATATCTTAAAATCCTTTTTAGAAAAATAAGGTGGGATTCTTTAGGATTCACCTGGAACCTAGCACAAAGGCATGTAACAAACATTATGTCAGACCTACTTGCTGTGAGATATAACATGGACCCAAAAATGCCCCTATATAGTTTCTGATCAATAGGCTTGCCATGTTCATTAGAGTCAATCACAGCATTAGAAGCCATGGGTGTTTTCTTTGTTGAGGCATCTGACATCCTAAACTTTTTGATTAGCTCCTTCGCATACTTGGACTGGGATATGAAGATGCCATCAGGTAGTTGCTTCACTTAGAGTCCAAGGAAGTAAGAGAGCTCACCTATGCTACTCATTTCAAACTTGGAATGCATTAGGTCAGAGAACCTCTTACATAGTTTGGAATCAGTAGAGCCAAAAATAATGTCATATACATAAATTTGTACTAATAAGATTGGATTCTTATGATGTCTAGTGAACAATGTCCTATCTGTTGGATCGTGTGGCGCCCTTAGAGGGGGGTGAGGGGTGAATAAGGGTTCTTTAAATTTTCTTAAAAATTAGACAAATTGGCTTGATGAATAAAAATAATATAATTGAAGAATGCAAATGTATACAAGCTAAAACAACAATGATATATTTCAAAAGAGATAAATTGAATACAAAGTGTCTCTATAGAGCTAGAGACAACGACTCATGAAATAAATAATTTGCCTGTGTTTTCTCCGGTTCTTCTACCAAGAACCGGCAGGCTAAAGCGTATCTCTTCTTAGATCTTGCTACTGGCATCCCCTAGATCTAACCACGATCTAGACGTTGCACACAAGACAACAATTTCTCCCTAAGCCGCACAAGGACTTGGAGGCCACTCACAGGGCGGCTATTCTCTCCTAAGCCATACAAGGACCCAGACGCCATGCATGCACAAGGCGGCGATTTCCCCTCTCGATTACAATGAGAAAATAAAAGAAACAAGAACAAAACAAATTGAACACTTTAGGCTAGAAACTCCCTTCAAATAATACGCTGAAGATGCCGACGAATCCTTGCTAGAGTTTCTTCGAATGCTGCGAACGTGCCGTAAATCTTTCGCGCTTTGGCCATCTTGAGAGTATGGAGTATCTCTAAGATCTGGAGCTCTCTGAATCGTCTATGCAGGAAAGTACACTCCAGGTAATCAAATTCGTGATTTCCACAAGAAATGAATGGATTTTATATTCTGGCGTTATTGCCAGGCGATACTGGGTATCGCCACCTGGCGATATCAGTAACCGCTGCCACGTGGCCCACGAACTCCTCATTTTCCCATCATAGATACGTCGAGCGTCGAATTGTACACTATCGCATGGCAATACTGGATATCGTCGTCTGGCGATAGCGATGTAATGGAGGCCACGTCTTGGTCTAGCATCGAACGAAAATGCGTCGAGTGGCGCTATCACCTGTCAGCGATACTCAGTATCGCCTGGCGATATCTGCTGAGCTCAATTCTGATCCGATTCAGCACCAAAAAGACATTAGATGTAGACCTGTGTTATCTGCACATCAAAAACACCCAAAAATCAAATACAAACAAGATTTGTTATTAGCAAACCAGGAAGCGTGGAATGCATGCTCCAACAATCTCCCCCTTTTGATAATAACAAATCCATCAAGAAAGAAATAATGAATGTTATAGGGTCCACCCAATTTGAGTATCAAGACGAAGCATGTGTATGTGCACAAATTGCTCTATGATGAAACACTCCACCTACATGTGATCTCCCCCTAAATTGAAGCATAATGAACTTTTTCCATTATATGAAAGTGCTTATGAGTGTATATGAATGATTTCCTTTGAAAATTTTCTCCCCCTTTGGTATTGTCAAAAGATAGATAAGAGTATGGCGGAAGTGAAAGAAGGAAAAAACACAAAGGAGAAACTCTAGATAGGACAGGTGAGCAATGTATAATAAAGAAAGAAATGAGTAAACACTAACATTGATAATGTTCAGCCAACTATATCACAAATACATACACTAGTGAATAATACTTTGTAAAAAGTTTTCAGTTCAATTCTCATAAGAAGAAAGTTTAGAGAGGATAATGTTGTGTACATGTGATATGGTGTCAGAAACACTTATGCAGACTCTTACAAATAGATGAACACGAGAATATTAAAAACAACATAACATAGAGTTGGACATGTAGAGCTATACTCGTACCCAAGAGTTCAGAGCACACAATAAAGAAATTATCCAGTTAAGGATTTGCACAAGACACTTTACAATTCTTTCCAAGGTGCTCAACCTCACAATGCTTATTAAGACTTATCAGGAGGGTAAGTAGTGCTTGATGGAGGTTCCTTGTCATCCCTTATTATTTATTTATTTATTTTTTGTTTTGTGTGAAATGTATCACCAAAGGTGTGCACTTTTGGGATCATACAAGTTTTTTATAACATTTTTTTCTCTTTGGCTGAACAGAGGAGTCCAAATTCACTTGTGAGAGCTTACAGGATAATTAAATATTAGTGGTGCACTGTACAAACTCGGATAAAGCATTAGCAGGAACATGCAACACTAGTGGTTATGGTAAAACATTCACAATTCACATATGTAGTAAGGTGAATGCATATGAAGATTTACACAACCGTGAGTGAAAGAACATTATCATAACTAAAAGATTTCTCATACTTAGAGGCATGCGAAAACAATTTCACATAATTTAAGAACACTAGCACTTAAGTATGTAGAACAGATATATGAATGTTGAACCATGGAACCAAGTTATTGGGAACTCAAAAAAAAAACATTACACCATGCCTAAATCTGAGTAAGGAAGTAAAATTGGAGGAATAGCAAATTTTCACAATCGCCGGGCGATACCGGGTATCACCAATTGGTGATAGTGCAAAAAGTATAAAAACAGTGGCAGTAAGTCAAAGGCATCAAATCTTGCATTTTTCCTGAAGGCAGATCGCAGAACTCGGAGCGAAAAGCGGTGAAAACCTAAGACTTAGGTAAGAAACTTGGATTTTTGCTTTTATGCTTTAGATTTTTATGGATCTAAGTGTTAGGATAGTGTAGCATGGAACCCTAGATGAAAAATTTCCAAGTTTTAAAGTAAGATGGATCATGAGAAATCGTTTTTGAGTTGGTGAAAAATGTGCATATATTTAGAGATCTAAGTCCTTGTAAATGAATTTTTTAAAAAATAACTTACAGATATGGTATTTTGGATGAGGGAAAAACCAGATCTGAAGTCGGAAATGGAGGAAAACCATTTTCTATTATCACCCGATGACAGTGGGTGTGGCCGGATGGCGATATAAAAAAAATGTTTTTTTGTTTATTAAAAAAATATTTTCATTTGCAGCAATGACATCCAGTTCCAAAGCCCATAGAAGCACATGGAGTGATTCATATTCTTCTTATCAAACATTTCCTGAAATTGAAAATGCTAACATAGGGATCGAACGGTGATCAAATTCGACCCTGCCCGTCATGCACACATCCACGATCTGTTAGCAATGGCGGGAATAATGCCGATTATTATCCCAGATACATTTTCCTCTTTACTAATTAGAGAGTTTTATAATTATCTCAAAGATCCGCATTTCACGGAACTGAATGGTGGAGTATGATCTAAAATACAGGGACAAGTAGTAGAGATAACCCACTACGACCTTAGAGATGAGTTTGGGTTAATAGAGCATGAAAATACTGTAGATGTAGTAGAGAACTATCGGAAGGATAGAGATTGGACACTATTGAATTTGGTTTTGCATGAAAATTCCACCAAAATACTTATTCAATCGACGACCACACTCATAGAGGATGCACAACTAGTGCAAGATGTATTGAGGCATACTGTCGTACCGAAATTCGGAGATACACGAAAAATAACGGCTCAACTGAGTTATGTGACATACATGATTTTGGAGCGGGAGCCGTTTGACATGGTGGACTTCATCCTTTCGATAATACGCTATGCATTTAGATTAAAGAGTCCTAATTGGAAAAAACTAAACACACTACCACTTGGAGCCGTCATCCAACAAATTTTATATAAGAAATACACTTGGATAGACCCGGATTTGTACATCAACGATTGTATTCCATCCATATTTTCGACGAGTGGAACACCTTCCATCGACCGATCATCACGTGGGGGGTCAGCAAGGAGTAGTGAACCTGTGTCTAATATCCATAACCCGCCAATTCCAAGAGGTGGATCATTGCGAGAAGGGTTGGACGACTTGCGAGAGTCATTCAAAGAACACAAGAGGGAAGTGAAAAAGAACTTCTTGGGAATTCATAATTTTTTTTATATTTCTGACAAAAAGTCTAAAGCTGAAGCCCACCCCATCAGAGGCGGCAGAATGGGAGAATCCGGTCATGGAGCCTCCCCGTACATCTACTCACCGAGCACACCAGATGAGGAGCAGTGAGCACAGTTCGATTGATGATCAAGGGGAGACAAGTGCAGGTGACAGCAGAAATTTTTGAAGATTTTCGGGATGACTAGACAAGTTAGCGCTATCGCCCGGTGACAGTCACTGTCGCCGACGACAGTGAAGTTTCTTAATTTTCAAAAATTATTTATGCTGTAATATTATGTGGGACTTAGTATGTGGTATTGTGCTGCTGTAATAATATAAGACTCAGTATGTGATGTTTACTTTCATGGTTTATGTAGTTTTATTTTGGTTTAATGTTCATGTTTTTAGCAATTTAATTATTTTCCTTTTTTTTTGCTTGCTATGACAATTTATTAGTTTGAAATGTCTACGATTCCTAGTTCTAATCTTAACAATGAAAAATTGGAATCTGAAAGTGATTTCGTGAAAATATCCGCAAGCTGTGAATCAGTGCTTATAAAATTGACTTTGATCATATTTTGTTTTATGTGGTCTCTTATGAAATGATGGCGTATGTCAATGTGTTTGGACCTAAAATGATGAACTGGATTATATGTTAAGTCAATTGCACTTTTATTATCACACTTTAATTCAATTGTTTCATGAACTATTCTTAAGTCTTCTAAAGTCTGCTTCATCCATAAAGCTTGTGCACAATAACTGCCTAGTGGCATGTACTCGACCTCAGTGGTGGATAAGGCAACAAAATTCTGTTTCCTACTCGACCATGAAATAAGTGAAGGGCCAAGAAAGTGACAGGTGCCGCTGGTGCCTTTACGATCTAATGAACAACCAGTATAATTAGAATCAGAAAAGCCATATAATATAAAGATATCATTATGAGGATACCACAAACTAATTTAGATGTGCCAAGAAGATATCTAAAAATGCATTTAACTGCATTTAAATGAGACTCTTTGGGATTAGCTTGAAATCTTGCACATAAACATACAACGAACATAATGTCAGGCCTAGAAGCAGTCAAATACAACAGTGATCCTATCATTCCTCTATAAAGTGTTTGATCTATGGATATTCCACTTTCATCCTTTCCTAACTTTAATGAGATACTCATGGGGGTATTTGCTTGTTTTAGATTTTCAAACCCAAATCTTTTTAAAACATTATGAATATATTTAGATTGATAAATAAAAATTCCATCGTGCTTTTGAGTAATTTGAAAACCAAGAAAATAAGTGAGTTAGCCTACCATACTCATGTCAAGTTCATTCTTCATAATTTCAATAACACTATCACATAATTTTTCATTTGTGGATCCAAAAATAATGTCATTAACATATATTTGTAAAACGATAAGATCATCATTAATATGTTTAACAAACAAAGTACAATCAACACTAGCCATTTTGTAATCATTCTTTAATAAATAAATAGTCAATCTATCATACCATGCTCGGGGTGCTTGTTTCAAACCATAAAGAGCTTTTTCTAATTTAAAAACAAGATCAGGAAATCTAACATCAACAAAGCCTGGAGGTTGTTCTACATAAACCTCCTCCTTAATATACCGGTTAAGAAAAGCAGTTTTAACATCCATTTGAAATAATTTAAACTTTTTAAAACTAGCAAATGCAAGAAATATTCTAACTGCTTCTAAACGTGCTACGGGTGAAAAGGTTTCATCAAAATCTATTCCTTCTATTTGTGAATAACCTTTTGCTACAAGTCTAGCTTTGTTCCTAGTGACCCTAGATTCACTATCTAGTTTATTTTTAAAAATCCACTTAACCCCTACAATAGGATTATTTGACGGTCTTTCTACTAACTTCCAAACCTTATTGCGCTCAAATTGATTAAGCTCGTCATTCATAGCTAAAAACCAAGAATTATTATTTAAAGCAGCTTCAACGCTCTTAGGTTCTATATCAGAAATAAAGCACATATTAGAGAATAACTCACGTATGGATGAACAAGTACTTACCCCTATTGATGGTTCTCCAATAACCAAATCTTGGGGATGATCGTTTGAGAATCTTAGTTCTCTTAGAGGCACGTATCCTTGCTCTTCTTCTTCTTCTTCTTCTTATTCGACTCCTTTTTCTTTATCTTTGTCTCCAAGGATTTCATCATCATCCAACCTTTATAGAGGTGAGAACTCTTCATCTTTACATGTATTATTAGCTTCTACACAAGGGAAAAACTCATCAAATTTAACATGTACAGATTCTTCAACCATTTTAATCCTCTTGTTGTAAACTCTATAAGATTTGCTCATTGAAGAATAGCCAATAAAAATGCCTTCATCACACTTTTCATCAAATTTACCTAAATTATCCTTAGTGTTCAAAACAAAACATGTACAACAAAGAACTTTAAAATAAGATAAATTTGGTTTCTTTTGAAAATATAGCTCACAAGATGTTAATTTTAAGAGAGGTCGAAGCATAACACGATTGATAACATAACAAGCAACACTAACAGCTTCGGCCCAAAAAGATCTATGTAATTTGTATTCAGATAGCATAGTGCAAGCTAGTTCTTGCAAAGTTCTATTTTTTCTCTCTACCACACCATTTTGTTGAGGTGTACGAATAGCGAAAAATTCATGTTTAATTCCTAACTCATTGAAAAAAGAAACAAATTTTTCATTATCAAATTCACCTCCATGATCTAAACGAATGTATTTTATTTTTAACTCTAGTTTGTTTTGAACACGTAAACATAATTTGGAAAATTCTAAAAACGCATCAGATTTAGACGATAAGAAAATTGTCCAACTAAAGCGAGAGAAATCATCAATCAAAACAAAAGTGTATTTTCTACCACCTAGACTCAGTGTATTAACAAGACCAAATAAATCCATATGTATCAATTCTAAAGGCCTAGTGGTGGAAATGACATTTTTGCTTTTAAAAGAAGATTTGTAAATTTTCCTTTTTGACATGGTGAACATAAAGATGTTAAATTTACATGCAAAAAGGTAAACCTTTAATAAGTTTGTTTTGAGACAATTTTAAAATTATCTTGGAACTAGAATGTCCAAGACGTCTATGCCACAAATCTAACTCCTCATTTTTAGATATAAAATACTTTAATGAAGAATGTGACAAATCATTAAATCTAATCATGTAGATATTTTGAAACCTAGGAGCACAATAACAATATCATTTATTTTGGAGTTAATAATTTTGCATAAGTTTGAAGACGAGTCAAATAAGACATTTAAGCCAACATCATATAACTGACTTATTGAGATTAAATTATGCTTCAAACCTTTAACATACAAAACATTTGAGATAGTAAATGATTTGTTACCTACTACTCCAATGTCGATGATTTTTTCCCTTCCCGTTGTCAACAAAAGTAACCACTCCTCCTTTCTTCATCTCTAGGCTAAGGAACTTTGATTTATTGCCCGTCATGTGCTTGGAACACCCTGAGTCCAAGTATCACATGTCTTCTTTGTCCTTAGCCTGCCAACACACCTAGAAAGAGGATGAGAGTAAAGATCCGGTTACCCAAGTGGTTCCTCCCATAGAATAGTTTGAAGCCTTAGGCACCCAGATTTGTTTGACTGAACAATGTCTCGTCTTCTTACAAGTATGTGTTGTGTGACCAAACTTATAATATTTGGAACACTTGATGAAAGAAGTCGATGAGTTTTTTGAAGTAAATTTTGACCCTTTTCTGGAAGCTACAGGGACAGGAGGTTTATTGTTTTAATCTGAAAACCAGATTTTCTGGACTTTTCCTTATCACTGGCGACAGTAGATGTCGCCGGGCGATAGTGTTCAGGTGAGTATCCAAGTCCGAATTTTTCAGAACCATAGTACTAGTTTCCCAAAATCATACTTAGAGATTTTTGGCTCACTCCAAATTTGTTAGTGGACATTTCTAAATCACAGACTTGTCCCCTTAATACATTATTTTCGGCAACTATGGTGCCACATCGGTTTGCGAAGGACTTCCTGCTGCCTTCCACTTGAGATTGAGAAAACTTTAGAGATCTCTCTAAGGCCTCTTTCTCTCTTGTAAGAGTTTCAACCCGAGTTTGAGTCTTAGAGAGATCTTTCTCAAGCTCTAGTATCTTTGTCAAAGAGGGACAATCCTCTTGACATGTCACTTTCTCCTTTCCAAGTACTTTTACTTCACTTTTTAATTTCTTATTTTCTTTTACTAAAATTTTATTTTCAGATTTAATCAATTTAATTTCATCACTTTTTTTGTCTAAATACTTGCAAGTTCTCAAAAATTCAGAATATAAATCATCATAAGTTTCAGGAGTTACCTCAATGTCGCTCTGGACACTGCTTACTTCATCATGTGATGAAATGCTCTTTCCCATCAAGCACATGTTGGCCTCCTCTTCAGTTTATGACCATGAACCGCTTGATTCCTCAGAAATGGATTCATCCCATGCTTCTACCTTCAGAACGTTCTTCTTATCTTTCTTTCTGTGCCGCTTTTCCTTCAGCTCTTTCAGATACTTTGGGAACTTGCTCTTTATGTGGCCAATTCTCCTACAATGATAAAACTCAGGTGGTGGTCTATCTTCGTCATCCTCTCCATCAACTTGGGCTTTTCCTTTCCTATTCCCAGATTCTTGCTTCTTGAAAAATTTCCTGAAAGAATTTCTTCTTTCAGGATTTCTCATGGATCTCCTGAATTTCTTCACAAACATGCTTTCTTCATCTCCATTGTCACTTTCATCGGACTCGCTTTCCTCTTCCTTCTTGGATTTCAACCCCAACGCTTTCTTTCTTGGCTCTAGGCTATACTCTTGTTGTTGAATCCTCAACTCCACTTCATGGGTTTTTAAGTTGCCTATTAGATTCTCAATTTGGAGAGACTTTAGATTGTGTGACTCTGAGATGACAGTCACTTTTGGATTAAACTTCGGGGGAAGCGATCTAAGTATTTTCCTCACCAAATCTCCATTTGAGAAATTCTTCCATAGAATCCTTGAGTCATTCACTATCTTGCTAAACCTTGTGTACATGGAGTCTACATCCTCATTAACCTCCATTTTAAGCTTCTCAAACTCTGATTCTAATTAGAAGAGCTTCGAGTCCTTTACCTGCAATGTACCTTCATGAGTAACTTCAAGAAGATTCCATATATCATATGCAGTATCACATGCACAAAAATGATTAAATTCAGTCCTATCTAATGCATAAAATAAGGCGTTCATTGCCTTAGCGTTATTTTTACAGCAAATCTTATCAGCTTCATCCCATTTATCCTTGGGTTTTTCTATAGAGACACCTCCTACTATAGTTATAGGAGCAGTGTAGCATGTTTCTACCATGCCCCAAAAGTCGATGTCTAGTGCTATTAGAAAGCATCACATTCATGCTTTCCAATAGTTGTAGTCGGTGCCCGTGAATAAGGGAGGTCTACTAATACCTTGCCCCTCAGAAAATGCGTGAGTGTTTTGCGCCATTACTCCCGGTGGTGAAAATGATCTTGGAGTAACTTAGCTCTGATACCAAGTGTTGGATCGTGCGGCGCCCTTAGGGGGGGGGGTGAATAAGGGTTCTTTAAATTTTTCTTAAAAATTAGACAAATTGGGTTGATGAATAACAATAATATAATTGAAGAATGAAAATGTATACAAGATAAAACAACAATGATATAGTTCAAAAGAGATAAATTGAATACAAAGTGTCTCTATAGAGCTAGAGACAGAGGCTCGTGAAATAAATAATTTGCTTGTGTTTTTGCCGGATCTTTTACCAAGAACCGGCATGCTAAAGTGTATCTCTTCCTAGATCTTGCTACTAGCCTCCTAGATCTAACCACAATCTAGACGCTGCACACAAGGCAATTATTTCTCCATAAGCCGCACAAAGACTTGGACACCACTCACAAGGCAGCGATTCTCTCCTAAGCCACACAAGGACCTAGATGCCACGCACAAGGCGGCAATTTCCCCTCTCGATTACAATGAGAAAAATAAAAGAAACAAGAACAAAACAAATTGAACACTTTAGGCTAGACACTACCTTCAAACAATGAGCTGAAGATGCCAACGAATCCTTGCTAGAGTTGCTTCGAATGCTGCGAACGTGCCGTCAATCTTTCGCGCTTTGGCCTTCTTGAGAGTATGGAGTATCTCTAAGATCTGGAGCTCTCTGAATCGTCTATGCAGGAAAGTACACTCCAGGTAATCAAATTCGTGATTTCCACAAGAAATGAATGGCTTTTATATTCTGGCATTATCGCCGGGCGATACTGGGTATCCCACCTAGTGATATCGGTAACCGCTGATATGTGGCCCACGAACTCCTCATTTTCGCATCGCATATACGTCGAGCATCGAATCGTGCACTATAGCCTGGCGGTATCAGATATCGCCGTCTGGCGATAGCGATGTAACGGAGGCCACGTCTTCGTCGAGCGTCGAACGAAAATGCGTCGAGTTGCGCTATCACCTATCGACGATACTCAATATCGCCTGGCGATATCTCCCGAGCTCAATTCTGATCCGATTCAGCACCAAAAAGACATTAGATATAGACATGTGTTATCTGCACACCAAAAATACCCAAAAATCAAATACAAACAAGATTTATTATTAACAAACCAGGAAGCGTGGAATGTATGCTCCAACACTATCTACTATGCCCCTAGAGAATTTATGCTCTAGAAGAAAGCTGGCTAAGGTTTCATACCAAGCTCTTGGAGCTTGCTTTAGACCATAGAGAGCCTTATGCAATTTAAATACATAAGAAGGATGGGTTGGAGAAATAAAACCTGGTGGTTGCACCACATAAACCTCTTCTTTAAGTTCACCATTTAAGAATGCACTCTTGACATCCATTTGATATACTTTGAACTTCTTGTAGGCAACATAAGTAAGGAAGATTCTGATTGCTTCTAGCCTTGCAACAGGTGCAAATACCTGGTCATAGTCAATGCCTTTCTCTTGTCTATAGCCTTGAGCAACTAGCCTTGCCTTGTTTTTGATGATAATGCCTTGGGCATCTAGTTTATTTCTGAATACCCATTTAGTTCCAATGACTAGATAGTCTTTGGGTCTTGGAACTAAATCCCAAACTCTACATCTCTCAAATTGGTTGAGCTCCTCTTACATTGCAATAATCTAGTGTGGATCTTGCTCAACATCTTTTATGGAATGAGGCTCAGTTTGAGATATGAAGCAGGCGTGCATCAAGTTTTAGTTGAGTTGATGCCTAGTCTGCACACCTACTGACATGTCTCCAATCACCTGAAATACAGGATGATCTCTAAGTGTGACAAACTCAGTACATTGAGTTGGTTCAGCAACAGCTTGGGGAATTAATTCCTCTTATGCAATTATGGGAGTAGTTGTTGGTTCAACATTCACTTAAGTGGATTCATCTTCACTGTCTTCATTTATATGTGGACAGGGATGTGCAACATTCTCATTTGTGAGGGTCAACTCATCCAACTTCTCACACAAGTGTGGTACCTACAAAGTTTCACTGGTAGAAGGATTCTTCTCATTATAAGACATGTTAGATTCATCAAATGATATATATACAATCTCTTCCATTTTCATAGTAGATTTATTATATACCCTATATGCCTTACTGACTTGGGAATATACTAGAAAAATTCCCGTTGCAGCTTTGACTTCAAACTTTCTAAGATATTTCTTGTCAATGTTATGAATGTAGCATAAACAACCAAAATTCTAAAGTAATTTACTTTAGGTTGCTTCCCTTTAAGTAATTCATAGGGAGTCTTGACCTTAAGCTTATGTATCAGGCTCCTATTTAGTACATAATTTACCGTGCTTACAAACTCTGCCAAAAGAATAGTGGTAAGTAAGCATCTACAAGTAATGTGCCTACAACTTCAATCAGGGTCCTGTTTTTTCCTTTCAGCTACCCCATTTTGTTGAGAAGTTCTAGGACAAGAGAAAAAACTTCCTGATACCTTCCATCTCACAGAATTCTTACATGAGAAGAGACTCAAACTCAGTACCATGATCACTTCTGGTCAATACAACTGGAGTAGAATACTCAATCCTTATGCTCTTAAGAAAATCTGTAAGAACCTTAAAGTTATTAGACTTGTTCCTCAAGAATAACACCCAAGTGAATCTTAAGAAGTCATCAACAATCACTAAGGTATAAGACTTCCCTCCCAGGCTCTGTACAACAATGGGTCCAAAAAGATCCATATGGAGCAAATACAGAATTCTAGGTGAATCACTCTTATTAAGTGACTTAAAATTGTTTTTGGTTTGCTTGCCTAATTGACAATCAATGCAAAGACTTTAATTCTTGTAGGAGCAAGAAGGCAATCCTATAACAAGGTTGTCCCTAGAGTGTTTAGCAATATTTTTCAGATTAACATGTCCTAATATCTTATGCCAAAGTTCATTGTTGTTGCTAGTTTGATTAAACAGACATATTTTTGACTTAGCAGACTTAAAGTTCACTACATAAATGTTTCCTACTCTAGTTCCAGTTAACACAACTTGGTTATCTACTGAAGTAATAATACATGAGGATTTATTAAATGATATCTGAAACCTTTCATCACATAATTGACTTATGGATATTAGGTTGTGCTTCAGTCCACTTACATATGCTACCTTCCTGAAAGTGACAACTCCAATTTTAACCTTCCCATAGCCTTCAGTTTGGCCATAGTTGGAGTCATCAAATATTACTTTTGGACCTAGCTTGTACTTATAGTTGATTAGGTTATCCTTGCTGCCAGTCATGTGCTTTGAACAGCCACTATCCAGGTACCACTGTTACTCTATGGTGGGATAGTCTTTCACCTACATTTAAACAGATTAAGATATTCTTGACCCAGGTTACCTTGGGTCCTTGATTCTTTTCATAGTTAAAACTTGAAATATAAGAATATTCGGGTTGGTTGTTTTATACCTAGGGGGTAATATCTCCTGTGTATTATCCACTTGGTGAATGGATTGGACATTGCTAGGTTGATTAAAAGTTCCGAAAGGATTAGATTTTGTTATCTTGAACTGGGTTCGACGAATTCTGGTGAGTTTGTCAATCTGAGGTCGACAAATGGGGATGAGTTCGTCGAACTCTGCTCAGAGAATGAAAATATTCATTCTTTGTGCCCCAATATCGTCGATCTCAGCTCGAAGAACCATACTGGTTTCGTCGATCGCAGTTCAAGGAATAATTAAAATAAAAATATGCGTTCGAAATTCGTCGATCTGAGTTCGACGAACTGTACACATTTCGACGAAATCTGCTGAACATTATTATAGTTAGAATTTTTCTTGTTCTTTTTCTTTTTCTTATTTTTCTATTTTAATTCTACTTGCTTAGTATTATGATCATTTACCTTTTTTTTGCCTTTTTCAGAAACAAATTTGATTGAAGTTGACAATATGTTTTTTGAATTAATGGGGGTTGGCTTGATGAAGCACCTAAGCCCAGCTTGCCATTAAGTCTGGCATTTACTGTGCTTGTGATGTTCATCAACTTGATGCTTC